>PVKZ01001310.1:377830-423962 GCA_004027375.1 Macroglossus sobrinus | reverse complement strand
AGGCCTCAGGACATGTGGGGACCGGAAGATGCCACTGACGCGAATTCAACGTTTCTGTAGAATGGGGGAGGCACTGACCTCATCGTGACCCAAAGCTTCACCAAAGCCTGGCAAAAACCAGACTGGCTGTCAGAGAGCTCAGAGATTATTCCAACCTTCTCATTTTACAGGGGACAAAACCAGGGCACAAAAAAAAAAAATGTAACCTGCATGGACTTAGTGACAGGTTTAGATGACAACTTGTGCCTGTGGCTTCTGAGGCCAGAGCTGTTTGCCCCAGGCCACATTGTCTCAGCATGTCCTTGTTTACTCCTCCCAAGTTCAGGAAAGCCTCGTGTGTTTGTTATTTGTTTTAGATGGAGCTGGACAAAGCAGCAGAGCCTAGACTCGGCCTGTATTTGGAGGCTGCCTCTCCCACCACCTTTACTCTGTTCTAGTCCTTCTTTCCCTTTTGGGGGCTTTGTATCTCTCCTCCCCACTCCTCTTTGCGTTGCTGTCTCTGCCTCTATCTTTGTCTCATCCTCCCTTCCATGTGCTCTATCTTCTCCTAACACCCTGCAGCTATCTTTGGAAGAATAACAGTTTCTATTTCTCCCTAGATGACAGTGATACATCCTCAGACAGCTCCAACACGTCGGACAGCTCCCACAGCTCGCCTCCCACCCGCCAGGTAATGGAGACGCCTCGTGAGAGCTCAGCCCTCCCTATGTAGCCGAGGCGCCCTGCTGTAACACTCAGAACTGAGGCCATCCCAATACAGAGAAGGGAGCAAGAAAGGAGGGGCTTCTTGAGTCAGTACAACATCCTCAGGGGAGGGTGGTCACACTTTCACTCAGCCCCACGTCAGCACATATCACCCAAAGTGGGTCTGGGTGGGCTGTGAAAATGGAAGTGCTGATGGGAAGCCTCCTGCTCCCCATATCCCAGTCACTGGGCCACTGCTCTGAGTCCCGACCTCATCTGCATTGATTCTCTACATATTTCTTTCTTAAACCCATTCATTCTCTGAAGACAGAAGGAACAAAGTCACTGGTGATCCTTCTCACTGCCCTGGCCCTGCTCTCAGACGTGGCTACCTGGGACCAGGTTCCTTCCACTCAGCTTAGGGCCAGCCTCTTGGAGTGGGAGTTCAGTCCTGGGGTCCTACGTCCTCCAAATATGGTAGGAATCTTGACCTTCATTTCTCTACTCTTTTTCCTAAGGCCACCAAGAATGTGAATTACACACAAGTGGTCTTTTCAGCCACTGGTAGACTGAGAAACAAATCTGCCTTGGACTATGAGAACATAAAGGAAACCACAGATTATGTCAATGTGGATCCCAAAAGTCACAAGCACAATTCCTGGACTTTTGTGAACCCTGCTGTCTCTGAGCCAGTGGAATACGCTCAAGTGGCCGTGTGAATTCTAGCCTTTTTTTTTTTTAACTGGGTGAAGTTCTCTATGAATTCTTGTACTTGTTTTGCAGAATTACTTCTTTTTTAAAAAACAAAACTAAACTAAACATAGGAGAAAAAAAATAGGCTTGGTCTATGGCCATACCACCCTGAATGTGCCCGATCCCATCTGATCTCGGAAGCTAAGCAAGGTTGGGCCTGGTTAGTACTTGGATGGGAGACCACATAGGAAGACCAGGTGCTGTAGGCATTAAAAATAAAAGGCTTATATCTCAGCAAGGAAGATTCATTATGAGATGTTAAGAAGAACTTCCAGGGTAAATATGAAAAAATTGGAGAACATCAATAGAGAAAGTGGTGAAATCTCCAAAGGAAAACTTTTAAAATATTTTAATCAGTTGTAGTAGAATTCTGCTTGGCAATCTTATGATTAAATGACTCTCTGAGCTCTTTAATTATTGGCTATAAACAACTTACTTAGAAGTGTTCAATAAAATGGCAACCGTCAGTCCGTTCCTTTTTTTCCTCTTGCTTAACCTGACCTGTGGCATGAGGCCCTTGTTCAGTGTTACTTCTGCTTTGCCCTCAGAACCTCAAATGGTCCACGTAGAAAGCCCACCATCATTCAACCTTTGCATGCACTGTTTCTTATGAATGAAAGATGACAAATAGTCCTGGTAAATACCAATCAGCATCACAATCTTTTATTACCAGAAAAATTTAATCCAATAAAATTCAATACCCATTCCTGGTTTGTTGTTTTTTTGTTGTTGTTGTTGTTAACTAATTAGGAATAAAGGGACGCTTTCTTAACTTGATTAAGAATAGCTTATCTTAAATCAGCAGACTAGGTTATACTTAACTGTAAGGTTCTAGATACGGTCCTATTAAATCATCAACAAAGTAAGAATGTCCACAAGCCTGCTATTTCTTTTATCTTACATTGCTTTATTACACTGCTTAGAATAAAACAGTTAACAAAAAGGAGGGCTGCAACTATTGGAAAAAAGGATAAAATTTGTCATTGTTAACAGGTATTCTAATCCTAGAAAACCTCAGAGAGTTAAAGTATTTAAAAATTGATAACATGCAGTAAGTAAGCAGTGACTAGAGAAATATACAATATACTTTCTCCAACTGCTAATTAAGACATAAAAAAAATTCTCACAATACTTAAACATCAAAACATGGAAACTCTAGGAATACTCCTAGCCGAACCCAAACCCCAGATGAGTCGCATTTGGGTCTTAAAGGCAATTTATGAATTAGCTCCGTCTGCTGGCTGTAAATTACCTTTCCAGCCCTCGTACTGGGAGTTGTGGGCAGCTTTCATATTCCCAGGTTCTTTCCCAAGAAGATCTGAATAAATGATTTTGGTTTCTGGGGCTGAAAATTTTTGCCGGTCTACATATCTCTCCACCTTTTATCTGCCATTGTTGTTTCTCTTCTGCTAAGATTTGAATATTTGTGCCCCACCCCCCAAATTCATATGCTGAAATCCTAACTCCCAAGGTGATGGTGTGAAGAAGTGGAGCCTTTTGGAGGTGATTAGGTCATGAGGGCAGTGACCTTGTGGGTGAGATTAGTGCTCTAATAAAAAAGACCCCACAGAGCCCCCTAGCCCCTCCTGCCTTGTGGAGGTACAGTAAATCTTCAACCCAGAAAAGGGCCCTCGCCGACCAGGCTGGCACCAGTGTGTGGCGTTCTGTTATGGCACTCAGAATAGACTGAGACCTCTCTTCGGTAAGCTTTTCCTAACAGGGTAGAAGAGATTCTATCGGTTAGAGAGGCAGAAAGAGGAATAAACACCAACGACGACACTGTCTTTGCATCCAGAAGTGAAACTACTTCTTACTGATCTTTTTTGAAAAGAGAACAAAGTCTAGAGTGAAGAGGTTCGGACAAGTCTCAGTGCACCTGAGAGAGACCTCGTGGGGACAGCGCCGCAGCAGCTCACACCAGGACGGCAGGGGCGCAGACAGAGCCTGCTTTCTGCGGAATTCCGGAGGGACCCTGGGGGCTGGGAGGAGGATACAAATAGAAGACTTGAGCACCTGGGTGGGTGGGGTTAAGGCATGCACGACCTAGTTGTGAGGCAGGCAAGAACATGTGCAATGCAACCGGTGACAAAGGGGAGAGCAACACTGCGCAGTGAAACTCGAGCCTGTTAATGTGTAGGCAGACTGGGCCGAGACTGTGAGGATCAGGTGGACCTAATCAGAGAAACCATCCCAGAGAGAGGTGTTTCCGACCTCGATTTAGAAAGAAGGGTGGAAAACCGATCGACTGGAGGAAAGGGAGCAGGCCCAACAAGATGCCTGGAGAAATGTCTGTCGCTCTGAGGCAGCAGTGATAACCTGGAGCGGGGAGCAGGTTCATAGAGAACAGAGACCTGAACGCCACTGGCCATCTGATTAAGTTCTCTAATGGACTCTGCTATGATTGGGGCATCCACCCAAGACTGCTTATGGCAGGCATTCCTGGAGAGTGCTGTTTAAGAATAGAGTTGCAAGTGTGACCCCAGGTGACTTACAGAGATTTGATTGTCAATGGTGCAGACGACTTCTCAGATGCCCTGATAAGTAGAGAGAGGAGGGCTGGTTTCATGTCCTAAGGAGTTTGGGCCAATAAGCTGATGATTGGGACCAGTTAACAATTGGAACTGATCCTCAAAATCATTGCCAGCCATGTTTCTAGAAATAAAATAGTTTGTGAACCCTCACGCATTTAGAAGGTTAGCTGCCTAAACCTGTGTGCGAGGTCCTGCATGAGTCATCGCCCTTTGAAGAGTTTCCAGTGCAGTGAAGTGACTTTCTCGCATCGTAGGTCATCGGAACCTCCAGGGAACGATCGTGCTGCCCTACTCTGGGTTCCTCTGTGAGTGAGAATGGGATAAAGACCCCTCCAGAACTATCTTATAACAAGATATAAAGAAATTGATTTGCTACTGGCAACCAGCAGATGGTTGATTACAGAAGACCAGAATAAACGTGACCTGTCTTTAATGAATTCTTATTCTAAGAACCCAAATGCGCACCAGAGAACTTCAGCAGAATTCTATGAGGGACACTGTCTCATTGGCCAATAGGAGCCATTGGGGTGAGGAGGTATTTTATGCTCAACATCAGCGGGTTTTATTCTCCTGGTATCAGGACAGATTTCTGGCTTCAAGAGGACTTCTAACACATGCCCCAGCCTCTAAACAGAACACATTAATAAGCCCATCTCATCTGTTTTGTTTGTTTGTTGGAAGTCCCACTGGCTCCCTCAAACACTCACCCTTTCAGACAGGAATTTCTACACTCAATTCTTTCACCTGCAGAGGAAACTACCTGTTCTTTGCTCCTCCTTGCCAAATACATCCTCTGTGAACTTAGCAATGAAGAAGCACATGTCTGGGTATTTCAGAACTGGGTCCAGTGAGAGGCCAAGACTCTAGAGCTTGAGGGAAAGTTCGTATGGCTTTAGAGTTGGGAGACTGGGTGGCTTTGCCAGCCTGCGGTTGTGGGTTGTTCCTGCTTCAGACCCACTTTCAGCTCCACACTGCCACCGTGTGGCTTCAGGAAAAATTGCAGGACACTCGTGTTTTCTTTTTCCTCTTAAACTGGGTAAAAGGGCACCATCAGGAAGTCAGCTCCCCACACCTCAGCCTTCCCTCTGCCCCTTCCCTGCCCGGCTTAAGAAGATCAAAACTTCATTTTAGCATTCCTATTCCATTATCATTGCCTCTAGGAAACAAAGATTCCCAGAAATTTCTTGGTTGTTAAGGAATTTTATTGGTTAATCTCAACCACACCTCTAGGTTCCTGACCCAGGGATGACCTGCTGCATCCTGGGCTGAATCTATAGCCTCTTGATAAATACAAAACCTATTTACATACAAAACACAGACAGAGTCATCCGGAAAACGATTGGGCTATACCAAACAACATAAAAAGCCATTCTGAGAAATCCCCACAGTCAACCAATTAACCTTCTTCTGCCATCCTCTGCCCTGCCTGCCCCCTTGCCCCATGCTCCCATGTGGGATCTGAGGGGCTGAAGTGCTATCTTTCACAGAGCGCTAGCTTCCTGGGGTTAGCTGTCAGAAATGAGATTGACTCAGAGAGCACAGAACCTCCTTGCTTCTCACAGGGCCTCAACCCCCCAAACCCTATCCAAGGCCCTTGTGCTGTCCCAGAATGCCCGTTAGAACTTCCTACACATGCTGCAAAAGTGTCATTCATAGATCCAGACACGATCCTGCCATTCCCTTCAGGAGTCTCCTGGAATAGGCTCCCAAGGCCCCGGCCCAGTTGCTCCCCGCTGGCCTCACTATAGGACAGCACCGGCTTTCTGAAAAAGATCCAACGCAGCCTTGCCATGGAAGTAACAGCAAGGGCTCCCAAGCCACTACCACGAGTAAGTCGCCCTTGCATGATGCAAGACTAAAAATCTAATAGTGGTATTGTTTGACATAGCAGGCAAAGAGCAGACATAGAAGGCACTCTGGCCAACCTTGATTCCAGGACTCCCCTCCACCCCTCTGAACTGTAGAGTCTCTGGGCTCAGTGCCCTAGACGTCACCCACCAGATGCAACCCCGAGTCAGGTCATCCTTATCTTCTCTAACATCAGTAGAGTATTCCATTGTCTACAGTCTCCCAAATCTCTCCAACAGTGTGGCATTGTTATTTGCACTTAACAAATGAGGAAACTGTTGCTCAGAGGTCAGCTAACTTGCCTAAATCCATACAGGTAGAAAAGGAGTAAGATCAGGACTCAAACCCATATTTTTGGGGTATAAGGCTGTTTTCTTTTCTACTTCCTGTTCATCACAATAAGCAAAAATTTACTTAGTACCTACTATGGGCACTAGAGTCAGGACCTGTGGTCTGAAGGGAGGAGGTGGCTTATGTAAGCAGGGGAAGGAGCAACTTCAACAGCCCAGGCTGGCGTGGGAGGCTCCAAAGCTCAGCTCCACCGGGGCTGGTGGGCAGGGAGGTAGTTGGATGTCAGGGACTGACATGGACAACAGATTGCAGTGAAGAGACTGTGGGTCCTCCTCCTGAGCCTTGGTCCCACTAAGGGCCTGTGCCCTGCCCTCCAGTTCTCCAGCACTGAAGAGTTGGGATGCTTCGCTCACTCACAACACTCAGATCTGCCCTTTTCTTTTAGGTTTTAAGAGGCTTCTGAGAGTGGAATGCCTTTTAGAAAAGTGTATCCTCAAAGCCACAATCATTTCTCAAAGCCTCCCTAAAAGAGGGGGGCAGATTGAACCTGCTCTCTAGAATTGCTCTTAAGTAGATTAGCAATCACTTGCTTTAGTACAGAGCTCATGGGTTTACAAACCACCTACAGATCCATAGTTGTATTTGACTCCCATAAGAGATCAAGCATTTCGCCATGTTGGTCATCAGGGATGGCATGATGGTAGAACCAGGACCCAGTTCTCCTAACTTTTTAGCTGATGCTGTTTCTACCTTCAAGGCCATCTCTGAGGTTAGAATCAGAATTAGGGCAGAAAAGCTACCCCATGATATAAACCCCACTGGAGATAGTTCAGGGCAGGGCTCCTACCTGCTCTGCTGTCCCTCCTGGCATCAGCATCACAGAATTGAGGGCAAAATTGGACAGTATGGCTATGGCAGGACACTCAGCCATCAGAACTGAGTCCAAGAGTATAAATGTCATTGTCACGGAAGTCCAACAATTCTTCTAGGACCTGTTGGTTAGAGTGCCCTAACCATTTCCAGTCTTGCAAAGTCACAAAAGGTTAGAGCTGGGAAAGACCTCCGAGATCATCTCTCATCTACAGGGCAGGAGACTGAGGCCCAGAGAAGGAGGTGACTTGCCCAAGGTCATACAGTTACCTGAAAGCAGAGCCAAGCTTCAAATCCCGCACTTCTGACTTAATCACAGCTTGCATATCCCTGTGAAAGCTCTGAGGAGCCTTGAGGAAACCCACGGCCACGATCGCATTGCATGTTCTCAAAGGAAATGGCAGGATTGTGCCTGGATCTATGAATGCCACTTCTGTAGCATGTGTAGGAAGCGCCTCTGTGCAGCCCCAGAGAGAGGAGCAGTCTGGACTCCTTGGGGCAGGAGGGAGCGCGACCCCTCCCCGGTGCCTCTGAGGCTTCCTCCACTCTTAATCTCACTGTGGCCATGTTCCTCCCCTCCTCCCCTCCCCTATTTCGTCTCACACTCACTCCCAGTGGGTCACGCCGCTAAGAATATACAACACTTTGTCCCCCTCTCCACCCTGGAAAGCGGGGTGGTACGGAGAGAAGAGAAACTAGAATTTGCAGAGTTTTTGCTAGTTACCTGATGCTGTAGTAAGGCCTGCATCTCCCTCCATTAGACAGGTGAGCAGGCGAAGCCCCCAGACCCATTCACTTTTCCTCATGAAACAATCCTCCCTCTGCCAAAAAAAGAAGAAATAAATCCAAGATCCAAATATGGTTTCCCTCACAGTTTCTCACTTTTTCCCTCTTCTGGTTGGGCTAGGTGTGCTAGTCAGATTAGGATGAGGGCGAGACCAGCCTCTGAGTTCCAGCCACCTGTGGACCCCCAGACAGGGGCACCATATCTACCCTGAGGGTGTGCTCCCCGACACCCTATGATTATGGCAGGATCGGAGGAGCAGACAGTTTGATGCTTCCTGACTCCTAGCATGGGAGCCGGTGAGGGCAGGCCAGACACGACCCGTAGCCCTCTGGCCTGCTCACGCTGCCTCAAACTGGGCTCTCCTAACTCCATCCCTGACCCCCCCTCCCCCACCAGCGTTTACACCCTGTGCTGAGTAGAGACCGTCCCTCCTTTAGCTCCGTGAGCAGTGCCAGATTCCAGGGAGTGTCCTCTAAAAGATGCCCGTCTCAGTGACGCCTTCCCCATCCACCTGCTCTGACTCCTTCAGGGACTCCTCTGGCCCAGGCCTCCCACTGAGGCTGGGCCTGAGGCCGAGGGTGGGCAGGACACTGGAGCGGGTCAGTAGCGTGGTGCGGCGGCTGGAGAGGCTGCCATTGGAGAGCTGCCTGCGCATCCGCCCGGGACTCCCGCAGCAGGCCAGACGGCGCAGGGGGCGTGGCCACAGGTGGCCGTTAAAGCCCATGTAGATCCAGGGGTTGCAGCAGCTGCTGAGGTTGCCCAAGAGCATGGAGATGGTGAAAGCGACATTGGCCGAATCTGCCAAGAGAGAAGCACAAGAAGCCTTAGAATGACAGCCGGGAGGGATCTGGGAAAGAGTCCAGGACCTCACTGGACGGAAGAGAAAACTGAGTCCTAGAAAGGAGAAGAAACTCACAGGAGGAGGAAAAGTGCTGAGAGACACAGTTCGTGGGCCACAAATTGCCATCCCAGACTGGATCATTTGAAAATCTCTTTCAATTCTATTATTCTATCATTCTAATGCTCATTTAGCAAACTGGCAGTTGGTTGGCCAAGTCTATCAATGAACTATTTCATTCGGGCCACATAGTGTTTTTAAATGTTTAAATTAGTTACCCAACTTTTAAACTACGGAAATTTCACATGAAAGCCACTTACGTGGCATCAGTCGGCTGGATGGGAGTCGTAGCTGTCCCCCTTCATAGGGGACAAGGCACCACCTCTCCGAACTGTTTCACTTATGTCTTACCTGCCTGGCCCTGGGAGGCGCTGTGACCCCCGTCCTAACCCTTCTGCTCTCCCTGCCCTGCCCTCTTCCCCCCCCCCCCGCCCCCGCTCCTCACCCCAGCCGCACACTCGCCTTCATCAGGGGCGTTCTCGTCCCACACAGACCACATCTGGACGCCGAAGAAGGGCGCCCAGCAGGCGATGTAGGCCAGCACAATCACGAAGCTCATCTTCACGGTTCGGATCTTGGCCCTGGAGATGGTGCTGACGCTGCTGACGCGGGCCGGCAGTCCGCGCGTGGCTGCAGCGGGGGCAGAGGGCAAGGGCCCGCCCCCAGTCTTCCAGCCCCCTCCTTCCACCCCGCAGGTCTTGGTCTTGACTTTGAGGTTCTTACATATCTCGTGACAGATGAGGCTGTAGCAGGCTGTGAGCATGGCCACAGGCAGGACGAAGATGGCCAGGGTGGCCCAGGTGATGTAGGCCCGTGGCCCCCAAGGGAAGTGAAAGTCTGCCCAGCAGTCCAGTTCCCCCGAGCCCCGAGTCACCTCCCGCAAAGAAAAAATGAAGACTTGAGGGACGCTGAGGATGGCAGCCAGCAGCCAGGGAGCAGCGATGAGTGGGTAAGTAGACCGGCTGGGCTGCTGGAGGCTGCGCAGAGGGTGACACACGGCCAGGTAGCGGTCCAGTGTCATGGCCAGCAGCATGTAGGTGGAGGCGAACATGCTGAGCACCTGCAGGTACTTGACGGCCCGGCAGAGGAGGTCGGAGCCCTGGAAGCGGTAGGTGATGTCCCACAGCAGCTGCGGCAGCACCTGGAAGACCGCCACGCCCAGGTCCGTCAGGGCCAGGTGCAGCACAAACAGGTGCATGCGGGAGAGCTTGCGGCCCCGCCCGCCCAGCCTCAGCAGCACCGTCAGGTTGCCCCCTGTGGCCAGCACCAGGACAGTGGCCAAGACTCCGATCTCCACCTTGGCCACCTCCTGATCCCGGCCAGGCCTGGGCGTGGTGGCATTGGGGGCAGCGAGGGTGCTCCCAGGGAGAGGGTTGGCTGCCCAAGGAGGCCCAGATTCCATGGTGAGGTTTGCTGGGAAGGAAGAGAGCGGGGAGAGGGATGGATGGAGAGTGTGGGCGCAAGGAGAGGTTTGAGGGATGACCTGAGTGCCGTTGGGAAAGGTGTAAGATGGAGAGAAAGGAGAAGAGCCAGGATGCCAAGGAGAAGGCTGCAAATAGGTGGAAATAGTTAAGGGGATGAGGATAGAGAGGAGGAGGGAGAATGAGATAAGGAAGGGAAAGATGCTGATCCAGGAGAGGGGAGAAGCATCCAGGAGCAAAGGAGAAGTGGAGGGGGGATTGTGGGTGAGGAGGGAAGAATGAAGCAGGTTGTGCAAGGCAGGCTCCTGGGAGAGAAAGAAGTCTGGGGGAGCTGCACCACTCCCAAATGCACCCCAAATTCACTTCTTCAAACTGGAAGCCAAAGTGCATATCCCTAAGGGCTGCTTGGAGGCGCTCTGGGCCACCCGCGTCTCCTGGGCTGTGAGTAGCCACAAGCAGCAGCGGGAGCAGGAACGCAGCGGCTCTGGAGGGGCAGGTTTTATGGGCTGGTGGCCCTGCCCAGCGGCCCTCAGAGCGGGTTGGCTCCTGCAGAGGAGGCGGAGTGAGAATCAGGCCCCCAGGAGGGAAGGGGGAGGGAGGGTCGTCGAGGGAGTGTAAATGGGAAGGGACAGGGGGCGGAGGATGAGGGACAGGGAGCGAGAGAAGCGGACGATGCAAGCAGTGCTCACCAGCCGGCTGAACCCACAGACTTGCAGACAAACTCATCTACGCTGTACCCTGGAGCCATCCGACTGTCTCTCAAGACAGGTGCGCACCTGGGCGTGCGGTGGCAGTTACCCACCTCCGCGGGCCCCTGAGGATGGCAGTGCTGTTGGGTGCGCCACCTGCTATGGGCTCCCCTAGGCCCGCGAAGGGACCAAAGTCCGCAGGGGTGGCAGGTGGGTGAGGCAGCGCCCCAGACGGAGCCCCTGTCCTGAGGAGGACGTCTGACCTCAGACCCTCGTGGGAGACTCGGAACCATGCAGGGAGAAAGACAAAGCGAGGACGTGTGTGTGTGTGTGTGTGTGTGTGTGTGTGTGTGTGTGGTGGGGAGGAGGCTGGTGACAGGAGAGAGGTGGGGTGGAAGCAGCTAGACCTGGGGCACCCGTGCGCTTATGGGAGGGCTGTCAGGGGGAAATTCGGGTACCTGCGGAGCACGGGAAGCTGTGACCCGACCCGACCCTGACTCTTTTATGTTCAGTGTCCTAAACGCAGTTAACCACTCAGTGAGGTAGGAATTTGAGGCCCGGAGAAGATCTGTGACTGGCTCACAGAACTGGTGGAGGCAGGACCAGGTCCCAGCTCGATGTGCTTTTCCTAGAGCAGACTTGACTAACATCCAGTAGACAGAGGCAAAGATTCTGAGAGTACAAGTAAAAGTAAGTCACCGCCTACAGGAAGCCTTCAGCTCAACAGAGTGTGTGGTACTGGTCGCGGAATTCACTTTATTTTTAGTTCATATACAAGGTGTATTGTTGGGACAGGGAGCAGATTAGAAGTTCATTAGGAATGACAAGAGCATGGTCCACGACCTTCAGAAAGGGCAGAGTTCATCAATGTACGGAGGTCCTCTTGTCTTGCCTTTTAATCAAACCCATTTAGAATGTCACCCACCCTCTCATTCATCCAATTAGCATCACTTGTTGAAGATTCTACTTCCTAAACACCTACAAATTCATCTCCATTTCGTCACACTGCCACAGTTCAAATCCCATTTCTCACTGAAAGTACTGTAGCATCTACCTTTGGTGCTTTGCATCCCAGCTCCAGCTCCTCAAGGATTTCACTCTTTATGAGTGATTATTTTAAGTGTCTCTAATGGTTCATTCCCATCTGCAGGCAAACAAATTCAAGTGTTGTACATTAAAAAGAGGGGAGGGATTATAACCCTCCTCAGACACTGGACCTCCCCCTCCAGCTACTGCAATCTTCCTCTTCACAGCAAAACTTCTCAAAAGGGCTGTCCACCCTCATCTCCATTTTCTTACTCCTAATCATTCATTTCTTGATGTATTCATTTTAAATGATATATATTTAAACCTGTTTTTAAAATATTACATATTATGTGAATGATATAGTATATGTACCATTCTGGAACTTGCTTTTTAAAAATATATTGAGATAACATTGGTTAATAACATTATATAAATTTCAGGTGTACAACTTGTAAATATGACAGCTGTATACTCTCATGTGTGCTCACCACCTAAAGTCTAGTCTCCTTCCGTCACGGTATGTTTGACCCCCCTTTACCCTCTTTGTCTTCCCTCCCCCTCCCTCCCCTCTGGTAAAGACCGTTCTGTTGTGTATACCTATGAATTTATTCTGTTTGTTTGTTTTGTTTGTTCATTTATTGCTTTCAGTTTTATATCCTACGTATGAGTGAAATTATATGGTTCTTGTCTTTTTCTTTCTGATTTATTTTACTTAGCATAGTACTCTCAAGATCCATCCATGTTGTCACAAATGACAATATTTTATCTTTTTAAATGGCTGAGTAGTGTAGTATTCCATTGCGCATATGTACCACATCTTTATCTAATCATTCATCAAAGTCTCTTAAGCTGTTTCCATGTCTTGGCTACTGTAATAGTGCTGCAGTGAACATAGGGTACATATATCTTTTGAATAAGTGTTTTCAAATTTTTCAGGTAGATACCCAGAGAGGGGTTGATGAGCCATATAGTAATCCTATCCTTAAATTTTTGAGGAACCTCTAACCTGTTTTCCATAGTAGCTACACCCATTTGTGTACCAACAGTACTCTTTTTTCCACATCCTCACCAACACCTGTTATTTCTTTTTTTTTTTTTTTTTTGATAAGAGCCATTCTAACAGGTATGAAGTGGTGTCTCATTGTGGTTTTGATTTGCATTTGCTTGATGATTAATGGTGTTGAACATCTCTTCTTGTATCTATTGGCCATCTGTTTGTCTTTTTTGGAAAACATCTACCTAGATCTGCTGCCTATCTTTTAATCAGATTATTTGTTTTTTTGCTATTGAGTTATGTGAGTTCTTAGTATTTTTAGATATTAGCCCCTTGTCAGACGTATGATTTGTAATTATTTTCCCTCATTCAGTAGGTTGCCTTTTCGTTTGTTGATGGTTTCCTCTGCTCTTCAGAAGCTTTTTAGTTTATTAGTTTATTTGTTTGTTTGTTTATTTTCACTTTTGTTATTTTGATTTTTGTGTCAGATTTAAAAAAAAAAAAACATTGTCAAGAACTGTGTCAAGGAGTTTATCACCAACGTTTTCTTCTAGGAATTTTATGGTTTCAGGTCTTACATTCAAGGCTTTAATCTATTTTTGAGTTCATTTTTGTTTATGCTATAAAATGCTCATTTGGTTTTATTTTTTTTACATGTGGGTCTGCAATTTTCCCAACACCATTTATTGAAGAGACTGTCCTTTCCCCATCATATATTCTTGGCTCCTTTTCGTAAGGTAACTGACCATATGTGTGTGGGTTTATTTCTGGGTATAGCGCTATTTCTTAGCTTTTCGACTTTAAGCATTGTCCATTGTTCTTCCTTTTGGTAAATGAGCATACAATGTCCTTTCAACACAGACCCGCCACTCACGTGCACACTTCCTGTACCCTTCATCTTCCCAAAATAGTAAATGGGAATGGTGACTTGCAGGTCTCCATGTGAGACCAAATCTGTATGAACTTAAAGTTGAATCTCAAGGAAATAATAAAGATTTTGTAAGGCTTCCCACCAAAAATATTAACAAATTATAAAAAGACATGATTAGTCCTCAAATTATTTAATCTAATCCTTTACAAAAGGATTTACTTCCATGAATTTGAATGTTGGTTTCTATATTTCTCAGAGGCAGAGAAATCAAAATTGAAATTATTAAATTTTTCAATTAAAAAAGAAAGGATTCTATTTTCATATAGTCAGCTTGAATGCAATGTGTTCTGAATAGACCCATCATAAAAAATAAAATGTATTTATCAGAATATAAACTTACCAATATCTCTTCCTTTAATAATCTGTTTTGACCAAAAGAAAGGGTGAACTCAAAATACTTCCTGCATTATTATTGGCCAGTGAAGAGTGAGGATGTGCATCCCTCTGATGCCACACCATGACCTGGGCAGAAGAAAGCGGATAAAGGCATTTTCCTCCTGCAGCCTCTGGGTGCCTGTCTGCAGAGGGCTCTTCTTGGCTAGGACTCAGAATCCTCTCAGCATGTTGAGTTACTTCCCAGAGCTAGCATTTTACAAAGATGCCTGGGCCCTTCATGACACACCTATCATCTACCAGGCACTAACCTTTCTGCCTGCCTGGGCAACTCTTGATTCATGGTCTCATAAATGTCTAGATAGAGGAAGTGGTCTGGGAAAGCTGGGCCATTACAGGGACTAATGCATCTTTTACAGCTGGGAGCAAGCTTTGGTGTCACCACCATCTTCTGTTAACTTGGTTTAATGTTGAGATTGATGAGTAAAAGGAGTAGGTATGGCAGGTGGGAAGGTCCACCTAATTGGTGTTGATTTCAGGGTCTCCCAGAAAGTCTCTACTTTGTTCTTCTCACCATAGAATATCTTGTACAGTCATAGAATGTTGGAGTTGAAAGGGACTTACCTTTTGGTTCAGACCAAGAGGCTGAGGAGTGATGGGAAGGACCTGAGGGACCATCAAGTCCCATTTTCCAGAAGGAAGTCCAACCTGAAAGCCAAAGACTCAACTGAGGTTCTCAACATCCCATGGATATTGGAGGTGAGAGTGTGACCAGGACCCAATTCTACCCATATGCTCTTTTTATCCCATCTGTACACTGGTCCCCTCAGGGGAGTGGTTCTCCATCCTGGCTGCATGAATTGTAAAATGCCCAGGCCTCACCCACAGAGGTTCTGATCCACTGCCATGAAACAAAAGTTTCAGCACTGTAGCTAATAAAGCCAGCTTAGTGTTGGCACATAATAGAAGCTCAATAAACTTCTGCTGAATGTTAATTCAGAATGTAAAGGGCATAGATGAGTAAATGAATTATCCCTGCTGGGTAATGTTGCCTTATTTTTTCCAATTTTATTGTAGAAATGTTTAAACATTTATTAAAGTAGAGAGAATCTTATAATAATTTGTATAGTATATAATTTGTCTTTTGACAGAGGTTTTCTGGAGAGTAGATCAGAGAAGTAATTCTAACCCTGCTGAGAGTTTCAACAGCACCATGAGGTCAGGGTCAGGTTGTCTGTGTGCACTGTCTTTGAGAACCTCTTGGACCACACCCTACTGAATGTGTGGCTGCAAGAGATGCAGGTTACGGGATCCAGTGCCCAGGCATCCTGGTGGCCAGAAACATAGCAAGCAGCTAAAGAGGGGGCTGGGGGCTTTATACAATGCGATGCTCTCCGTGCCTGGTGCCAGGACAGACCTCAACTCCAAGAAAGAGAGGGAGTTAGTACTAGACGGTGTCTCTGGGGCCCTGGGGCTGAGTCTCTAAGGGGGTCTTAGCTCTCTGTCATGGCTTCTTAGAGCAAGAGGCAATCCTGTTATTCTCAAATGACACTTTCCCTGATTCCACTTGCAAGACAGTTGAAACTTTCTCCATTAATTATCATGTGTTCACAAGAAAGTTTGTTTTTCTTTTAAGCTTATTGCAGCTATCAGAATGCCAATACGTTTCCTTGGAGTTTAATGAAATGCTGCAGTGTCTCACAGAGGATAAATTCATAGCATAGCTTCCTATTTTCCAGGCCAGCTGACTTAGTGGGTTTGACTGTTGGAGGCTAGGAGCCCTGGAGCAGGCAGGAGCAGGGAGGAGCACAGCTGCTGAGCCCAAGAGGTGGGGAGGGTGGAGGACAGCTGCTGAGTCCAGCTTCTGCCTCCAGTGCTCCTCCCTCCCCCAAAGAAGTAGAGTCTCAAGATTGACAGGTAAGCAGGCCAGTAGTGTACATACCCCAATCCCGCCTCCAGCTGCAGGGGAGGTAGAGATTTGCCTTCAGTGCCCTTCCCAGCCTGCTTTTGGAGGGAGGTCTGCACTTCTTTTTCCTTTTACCTCTTTCTCCACCCTCCCTCCATGTTCCCAATATCTTCATGCTGTGGCCAGCAGCCCAGGGACCCCTATGGCAAGTTTTATTACCCAGGTTAGGGATGGGTAGGTGCTGGCCCATGTTAGAGGCATTCTTCTTCATTTATCTTCTTGTGAACATTTACGTCTGTGCTCTACTTGTGGTGGGCAGGGAGGGGAGCTCATTGACTGATATCGCTAATGTGGACAGAGAGACATGTGAAATGAGCCAGGTGTCTACATGCGTTCATCCGTGAAGGTAATAACATCTCCAGCTCTTACCATGGTTCTTGGCAGACAGTGGGTACTCGATAGTCTTTGTTGGAAGGATGGATGGAAGACCTGGAAAAGTCTTTGAACCTGAAGTTGGGAAACCTAGTTCTCCTCCCGATACTGTTAGTAACTCCGTGTGTCCTTAATGAAGTCACCGCATCACTCAGGCCTCAGTTTCCCCTTATATAAATCAAGATGGTTGAATTAGTTGATATCTGAGTTCCCTGCAATGACTCTCTTGTGGTTCTATGGTGGTATAATTCCACAATATCCTGCCCTATGCTGAGCTGTTCATGCTAAATATTACCCCTCTCAGGAGATGCTGTTTAAAACAGGTATTCTGAAAAACAGCACCTAACCCAAGGAAGAGCTCTAATTCTGCAAACTCAGCACCACCAACAGGGCCCGGAAAGTCAGAGTCATAAGCCAGACTGGTTTTGTGGGGACAGATTCTGAGCCAAAGTCCCAATCAGCAGCTGCCCCACAGAGGGTGTTTGGGTGTCATACAACAGGACCAGCTGCAGGGTGTTGCGGGAACACGAGGGGGGAAGAACTCATCCTGAGAGCTAATGCCACCCTCTGAGATGTCACTCTCTGGCCCATGCCCATGTGCCCTCCCCAGGGTCAGATCGAAGTTCACATCTGGTCTTTAACATATTTCTACCTTCAGAGTTGGGTGTTTGACTGTCTCTGTTCAAGAAATGTCATTGAATAGCCAAAATTATATATTTTTAAGGACCAGTTTAAGATGGAATTGTCAGTCAGTTTCCACAGTGAAGTGTTAATAAAAAGAAAAGGAAGATACTCTGGACAAAGGATTACTTAGGAGGGTGGGTTTGAGTGGACAAGTATGTTGAAGAGATGTACAGACTTGTGTGTTTGTGTTTGTGTTTTACTATCTACCTCATGCCAGCACTGTACAGACATCTCACATTCTCATGGCAAGCCTGGAAATAAATACTGGATTATTGTATTTATCCTTTTCTTTCCTTAATGGAGAAGAAATTGAGATAATTCAGAGAGGCTAAGTGACTTGTGAGAGGCTCTACAGAGCCAGCAAGTGAGGGACTGGGTTTCTAAGCCTTTTCCAGAAAAGACTCCAGAATTCAGTCTTTCTGCCATAATATGCCACTCTTGAGTACTTGGAATAGGTGACATAAATAGGCAGCAGCATCCCCATTATCTATGTAATAAAAACAATAATACTAATAACAGCTAATATTTATATACCCTTTGGAGTTGAAAAATTACTTTGCTCTTATATTATCTTATTTAATTCTCACCAAAGCCCTTCAAGTGTGTATTTCATTTCTAATTCTAATATGAAGAATATTGAGATTCAGAGGAGCTAATCACACAGGACATAAAAATTGAGATAACAGACAAAACTGAAAGCTCTCTGTGGACCTCATAAGGAGTGTAAAGGGGTGCTGAGAACCAGCCTTTTAAGCACCACTGCTCTAAGCCAGGCTTTCTTCTCAACTTAGCATTTCTGCTTCTTTCTTTTTAGTAACATTTCTAGAAGTGCAGGAATCAGAGACTCATACAGCTTTAAATGTGAAAGGGATCTCAAAAATTCAAAGTAGAGCCTGATAGTTCCCCAAAGGTGATCCAGAGGCTGCCTTGGGAGCGAAGGGAAGGCTGGGGGGGGGGTGTCCAAGAAAAACTTATTCATGAAACTGGCATCAGAGTCTCTCTTGCAAGGAATTGCCTTGACTTAGGACAAGGACCAATAAACTGCAGGGAGATAGAGGTGAGACCCTAAAGGTATGGCTTGGAAGGCAGCAAGGAAGAAATGGTTATACCACTAGCAAAAATAAATCAATAGGATTTTGAAAGTGAAGAAGAGTTCGAGAGAGTAGGAGGAAGGAGAGAGGGTATCATGGCTGAAGGCCGGTGTGGAGCAGCAGGGAAGTCTCATTTTAGGTCTCTGCTCTGATGGCCCTCTGAGGGACACGTGTTTTCCAACCCCCTCCATTCTCCTACACAAAGGATGGGGAGAGGATTGAGAAAAAGGTTACACCCTACATTTCTATCTATGTTTAGGCAGAGATGAAGAAAAAACTGTAAGATGCAAATGAGCATTTGTCAGAGCCAAAGGTTACCAGGCGCAGGCATGAGCTATGGATCTCGTGCAGGGTGTGGGCTGAAGGTTTAGGTGATCTTCCCCAGACCCCGAGGAGCAGGTGACTCAGCTGCTACCAAAACAAGTGCCATAGCCCCAGCTGGTCTATTGGCCTCTAACTCCCCTCTGACAACCCCACTTCTGATGACATATTCTGAAGCGCTGTTGCTATCCTAGCTCTTCCCTGCACAGGTAGCCATATGGTTTCTTGCTTATAAAATCAAAACAAACTCCTTAGGCTTGGCCCCTCACACCGATGCCATGAACCTTCTACTTTGCTCAGACTTTTCTTCAGCAACCTAAGCACGTGGGTTATACCCGGGCATCACTGACAGTACCATTTGCCTCCAGAGATCACCATGTGCAGAGTAAGCCATTTAGAAGCTCCTTCCTTCTCTTTTCTCCTCTGAATAATTTTAAAAATCACTTCAGGGTAAAACTAATCAATCAACACTGTACCATATGCTGGGGTAAAGGAAATGGGGAATTAGAATCTTTTCAGGGAAGGTGAAATATACCTGAATTAATTTGAGAACAACTGAACTCAACTTTTATCCATTTTTTAGGTCCCTAGCAGACTTAAAAGATAATGCTTCTCCATTTGTAGTCTATAGACCTCCCACACCGCAGTCTTCTGGGGGCGCTTATCTGGAAATAAATGGCAGATGCCTGTCCCCTGACCCCAGGAGTACCAGGTCAGAATCTTGGGAGTGAGAACCAGGGAGTTACAATAAATTTCAATAAATCCCCCATCGAAGTCTGAGAATCACTATAATATAGGAAATGTAAAGGACTATAGTTTTTCTTTAGGCAGCTTACAGTGTAGATGGGGATGATAAAAAGCAGGAAGGTGGCATAATCATTGTGTGTTTTAAAAGGATTATTCTGACAGCAGTGCACAGGATGAACCTGGAAGGGAAGCTGGAGACAGGAGATCTATTCAGAGGTGTTGGCAGTAAGCCTAGAGTGAGATAAAGGCTGGAGGTGCTGACAGTGACGGAACAGATGCCACATGTCAACCCCCGTCATCGATGTGTGGTTTTTATTGCAGGCAGTCACCAATTCCTTTGGAAGTTGGAAGGCTATAGATGACAAACAAATAAAATATATGAAATTGTCTGAAAAAACTGATCCTATTTACGCTAGCAGAGGGCTTAAGCCCTGGAAAGATGATGGTGTGCCTTCTCTGACTATAATTCAAAATAAAACAACACCAAAGGCTCATATGAATCCTGAAATTAAAAAAAAAAATTTTATAGATTCTCCAATTGTAATATTGTGGAGAAATTCACTAGATTGGCCCTTTTCTTCACTTTTTGGTTCCTCTGCTCTGCTGGGCCCTAAATACATGCTTAGTCTTCCTATGAGGTTATCAGAATCAGCTAGGGAGGCAGGACAGTGGGAAAAAATCCACCCTGGGGATTCTTTGGGAGGGGTTGGTGGTGATGAGCTTTGAGCCCGGTGTCACATGGAAAGATGATCATGGAATAGAAGGAAGAAGTGAAGTCATTGTACGAGGTGGGACTGACAGGGGTGGAGGAACAGCACTTCCTGGATAAAACTGAACTCAGCCCACACTGTTCTAGAATCCAGATAAGTGAGCTGGGTAAGAAATGTGGACATCGGTCCAGCATGGGGACAGGCTGTCTTTGTCCTGTGTTTCACTGTAATCAGCATCAGGTGCACGGGGCTCTGAGATCTCAGAAGAACGCACCCCTGACTTAGGGAAAAGGATCAGAAAATGCCACTGGTTAAAATAAAGCCAAATCATTAACTGAAAAATGGATGAACTTGGCCATCTTCAGACACTGCTCCTAGGGTGCCGTGTGTCTGTGTGAAGTTAGTGAGCCTGAATTGGAGATCCAAACACACTCTGTATCTGAAAGGCCCTAATGAGTCCATTAGTTAAAAAGCAACAGCAAAATTCTGCTTATTATTTTTAAGCCCGAATTTTCTAAAATATTTAGTCACAGGATCCTTTTAAAACATAAGGCAGGAGTTGTAAACTAACTGACTGAATCTGGCCCTGCTACATTTTGTTTGTTTAGGAGAGCACTAAAAAAAATTATTTTGAATTAGTTGCCAGCATTTAAATATCAGATGATTTCACCTAAAAATCTAGATTACCAGGTTCTCTTTAAAAAATCAGATTTGATAACTCTGGGGCCTAATTCCCTATGGCCGCAGTCTGCTGGAGCCGAGCAGTGGCCATTTTGAGAAGGGGCGTGCCCTCTCTAGTTTTCGGGGTCCCCAGGACTCACCGTCCTCCCCACACCCCACTAAACATCAGTTGCCATTTATCTTCACACTTATGTTATTTTTTTTTCTTATAGCAAAAAGCATTAAGAAGCCTCTTTTCACTCAAGTTGCTATTGAAATGGTTCTTTTATTCAGCCTGCTTCACTCCTTTATGTTACACACCTGGTCCCTGCTGCTTTTAAGCTGACGAGCTGCGTTACAACATCTATTAACAACACACACACCCAGGTGAAGGGAAGAGCTGCTGAATTGCATTCCCCACTATTCCTACATCAAATCCTGGTATAGAAGTACCAGAACTAGTACTTCAGAGAGCCTTGGGCTATGGTGTGTCCCAGATAGTCATTAAGTCACCTACTGTCCCCCAGAAATCTCAAGACAACCTCAGGAAAGCACAATTGGAATATAACTGATAGAAAGAAAGTTGTCTTTTGCGATGGGGTTATGTGGCTAACAAAAGAATAGGTGTTTAGAAAGAAGCCTATCAAGGAAAGGAGTCCACACGGGGGTGTTCCAGGTATAAAAAAAGTCCAGGGGGCTGTTCCTCAGCCTCTCCCAGCCTGAGTAAAGTCTCCTTCACAGATACCCACTTCCTCTGGGCTGATTCCAGGCTCAACAATCAACCTCCTAGTTACAAAATCTCTTCCAGGAAATGTGTATCTAGGAAAACAGATGTGAATATTCTGGTCACTGGTCAGCTGTGCTCATTCGGTGCTCATTTGTAAATCAGACTTCTGACACACATGTTTCTTGTAAGGAGTGGTTAGCACAGGCCTGTATTTCCCAGGCCCTGAATTAATAAAACTGAACTCCTGGCCTTGTGAAGTTGAGGACCAGAATATTGATGAGTGGCATCCTTACCAAAGGACAGAGTCACCTGCCAGCCAGCCACTTCTTCACTGCCACAGGGAGATGGGCCAGCCCAGAGTCCCAGATGCTACAGCTTCCACCCCAGCTCTGGGGTCTGCAGTTAAAGACCAGTGTGTCTGGGCTTCCTGGGCTGCAGGAGGTCTCTTGGTTCAGTTTGCTCCCGAGTTTCACTGTCCCTGGGAGATGTTACTGGTCTCTGACTCTGATTAGTGCCTTGTGCTATGCTGGGCCTGACAGGGAAGAACATTCTGTAAATATGGAAAGAATTTTGAACAGAAACCTTTCAGCAGAAGCCAGGTGATCCCTCAGGGGAGGTTCTTGAGGGGATTCTTCCACTGCTCAGGCAAGCTGTCCTGCATTTTGGAAGTCCCCTCTGTCTCAGATCCTACGATTCAGCCTCCCAGGCTGGCTGTGGTAGAGGGCAGAACAAGGAGACGCAAGAACATTTCTGGCATTCGGCCAGTGGGCAGCCTAAGGTGGGTCTCTGAAGTGAAAGGGCAGATCGCCCCAGCAGGCATCTGTCAGCTTCCTGGTAACGAGAAGTGCTCTCCCAGGGTTCCTGGATACCTGGGAGAGGGAGAGGAGGCGGGGGAGGAGAGAAGGAACAGTTTTCCTCTGAGGCAGCAGTGCCAGTAGTGACTCATGGACAGGTCAGAGCAGGACAGAGGGGATGGGGGTCTGCTGTGCAGGAAGAGGGGATCTTACCTACTCAGCAAACAAGCAGGAGGGGCTCAGCAGCCGGGAGGGATGTGCATGGGGCCAGCCTTGCCTCTAGTGTTAAAAAAAAAAAATGTTGTGCATCCTTTATTTAAGGTGAATTTTAGGGTCTAGTTTTGTATCCTGTCAGCACCCATGAGTGGCGAGTCCATGGAGAAGACCCATTCCCTCTGTGGCCCACTCTGAAATGGCACCCAGCGTCTCAGAGGAAAACTGTGCTGCTGTAAACAGAAGCCTGTTCCTACTGTGACTACCACAGCGTTAAGCTTTGCTTTTGCATTTTTCAGAAAGATTATAATGAACTCCATAAATCTACCACTTAGATTTAACAGTATTTTCATTTTTCCATATTTACTTTTTCATGCAAATCCCAGACATCATGGGATAAGAACCTTTAAAAAAAATTAGGACATTTTCTCACTTAACTGTGACCATTCATTTTCCCACATAACCATAATACCATTATCATTCCTAAATAAATGAGCAGATAATCCCTTCACAATATCTAATATCCAGTCTTTATTCAGATCTCCCCAAATGTCCCAACAATGAGTTGGTATGAATGGTTTGTTGACAGACAGCAAAGCTTTGTAAATGATGTTTGCAGCAGCCTCAGGCCTCTGCACCAAAGTTTCAGAGACCAGCAAGGGTGATACTGAGGGGGAGGCCTAGGCCTTCACCCCTGCTTCAGTCTGAGCACGTTTCATTATTAGGAACAAAAGGGGTTTTCTGTTATGAAAAAAAAAGATTTGAAAATCATTTCCACAAGTCATTACTTCTCTCATATTTTCAAAGAGAATGCCTGGTGCTGTAAGTGAAGTTATCAAGGGGATAACTTCACAGTGGTGGGATGGGGGACCTAGGACAGGGCGGGGAGATGTGGCAGAGGGTCTGATGGCTACACCGGAGAGATTTTACTCACGCTGGGCTAGAGTCTGTACGTGCACAACCGACCTTCCTAGCACCTGGAATACTGCGTGTTCACTTGGCGGCCTCGCCCCAGGCACTGACACACCTAACACTCTGATTCTTCCCTTCCGAGGTACCTGGATCCCACTCTGTGAATCCTGCCCTGTCCTTGCTTGTTTATAGGGCAGACTAGCACACTCCGAGGCCAATGAGTTTGGAAACCATCCCCTGCTCAGTCTATACTTTCAACTTTCCTAGGTACACTCTCAAGAACCAGACCTCAGAAGAATGGTCTTCCAGAATTCTAATCATTACCGTTTGCCATTACCAAAACCAGAGGAACAGCGAGTTTCAGTAGCACAGACCTGTCGGTAGCAAGGCGGGGGGTGTCTGCCATGGGTACAGCACACAGGAATCTGAGCCAGCCAGCTGTTGTTGCATCAGCCCTCAAAGACAAACCCAAGTAACAGGAGAAGTGAGAGATTCTAGGAAATTCCGACAATTTTCAAGGAACCTCGATAATCTCAGTTTTCAGTAACAGCTCAAGACCTTTCGCTTCCTTCAGGACATATACCTCAAGTAACCTGCCAAAATATTCAATTTGCTTTTGAGATTCTTTTATTTATTTGTTTGTTTGTTTGTTTCTTAATTTTCAAGTACAGTTGGCATACAATATTATATGTACAACATAGTTTCAAATGTACAACATAGCAATTAGACATTTACATAACTTACAAAGTGATCACCCTGACACATGTAGTACTTATCTGATACCGTGCACAGTTATCACAGTATTATTGACTATGTTCCTTAGGCTATACTTTGCATGTCTATGACTAATTATCAATTTGTACTTCTTAATTCCTTCCCCTTTTTCATCCCCCCCACCAACCACCTTCCCATCTGGCTACTATCAAGATAGTCTCTGTATTTATAGGTTTGTTCCTGTTTTGTTTATTTTATTCTTTAGATTCCACATGTAAGTGAAATCATGTGGCATTTGTCTTTCTCTGTTTGACTTATTCCACTCAGCACAATATGCTCTAGGTCCATCCCTGTTGTTGCAGATGGTAAGATATATTTTTTTATGGCTGAGTAATATTCCATTGTAAAAATGTACTACCTCTTCTTTATTTATTCATCCACTGATGAACACCTAGGTTGTCTCCATATCTTGGCTACTGTAAACAATGCTGCAATGAACATATGAATTCACATGTCCCTTTGAAGCAGTGGTTTGGGTTTCTTCAGATAAATACCCAGAAGTGGGATTACTGGGTATTTCTTTGTATCTTGTTATAGCCTTTGTTTTAAAGTTTATTTTGTCTGACATAAGTATTGCTACTCTGGTTTTTTTGTTTGTTTCCATTTTCATGAAATATCTTTTTCCATCCCTTTACTTTTAGTCTGTGTGTGTCTTTCGATCTGAAGTGATTCCCTCTAATGTAGTCTTCATTTCAGTTATTGTATTCTTCATTTCTGACAGGTTCTTCTTTATTGTTTTTTCTCTTCATTTTAATATTTTCTATCTCTTTGTTAAAGTTCTGAGTTCATCTACTCTTCACCTAATTTACTAGGCATTCTTATAACCAGTGTTTTGAACTCTGCATCTAGTAGATTGTTCGTCTCCATTTTGTTTAGTTCTTTTTCTGGAGCTTTGTTCTGTTCTTTCATTTGGGACACGTTTCTTTGTCACCTCATTTTAGCTGCCTCCCTGTGTTTGTTTCTATGTACTAGGTAGGGCTGCTATGTCTTCTGGTTTTAGTAGAGTGGTCTTATATAGTAGGTATCCTGTGGGATCCAGTGGAACAGTCTCCCTGGTCACCTGAGCATGGTGCTCCAGGTGTATTCCTTGTTTGAGCTGTGTGTGCCCTCCTGTTGTAGTGAAGCTTTGGTTGGTATTTATACACCAAGGGAAGGGATCGACCCTTGGGCTGATTGGTTGTGAGGCCTGGCCGGTGACTATAGTGCAGGGGCTGAACTCTGGAGCAGGATATTCTTTAGTTAGGTTCTGGTGCTTGCCCAGTCTGCAATTTGGGTGTTTTGTTCTAGGATATGGCCCTGAGTGGTGATTCAGCACAGTCTGAAGCTAGCCACTGAGTGTGCCAACCCCGGGTCCTCCTGGGAAAGGGCACCCCACAAACCAAGTTCAGCCACAGCCTGTGCCCTGCCCAGGGCCTCTTGGTAGGCACCACCAAGCAATCTACAGATGGCCACCACTCATGCTGGTCTTAGAGGTGCCTTAAGAGGCCAATCCCCGAAACAAGGCTGGCTTCTGCTAGTGCTAGGCTTGGGGCTGCTCAGCAAGATGTATGGGGCACGCTACGGGCAGATGCTGCTTGTTTGGGTTTTGTGAACCTTTGAGAGATTTTAGGAAAGTCTGCAGCATGAGCCAAGACAGGCTGTTTGTATGAAAAAGCCACTAGAAGCAGCTTGGGTGAGCCTGCAAGTTGAGTCTCAGGGAATCACTAGGGCAAAACTAATGGGGTTAGCCAAGTTGATGAACTCAGATATGGGGGCCACCTGCATTTGCATGCCAGAAAAGGGGGAGAGATCAACAAAGAGACATGGATTCTCTCAGCATTTCTGTCTGGGAGGAAGGTGCCCCTCCAGCCCTTGCCTTAAAGCCAGACAACTCAGTTCCTCACCATATATCTCTGGTGCCCTTTAAGCTGCTGCCACAGCACTGGAGCCCCAAGCAAGTGAGTTTGTTGGCAAGCGAGTCTGTGCAAGGGCCCTTTAAGAGGAACGTCGAGGACTCCAGCTGCCCTTTGTCTCAGTCAGCCACAATCTCTGCTGATTTTCACAACCAGCAGTTATGGGGATTTCTCTTCCCGCACTATAACGCTAGGCTGAGGAGCCTAGTGTGGCACTGGGACCCCTTGTTCCTCCAGGAGAACCTCAGTAGCCATGATAGCCCTCCTGATTTTTAACCACCACAGACAGGTGTGGAGACAGCCCATTCAGTGTCTCCACCCCTCCTACTCATCTTAAGGTGGCTTCTTCTGTATGTCCTTAATTGTAGAACTTCTGTTCAGCTAGACTTCAGATAATTCTCAATGATGATTATTCTATAGTTTAGTTGTAATTTTGATGTGTCATGAGAGGAGGTAAGCACAATATTTACCTACTCTGCCATCTTGACTGGAAATCAAGATTCTTGAAGTTATAATTTAACTGATGGTATTTGTCTACCTTGTCTGTCCTGTTCAACTATAGAATCTTAAGCTCCATAAAGGGGTGACTATGTCCATTTTATAAACACACATACCAATGAACACATTTATTCACTAATATACAAATTATACACAAATTAGCACAGTTTGGGTAGAGAAAAACTTAACATCATTTGAAATGAGTCATCCTTTCCAAATGCCAATATTTTTATAATTTTTCAATAAGAGCTGATAAAACTTTAGCTTGCCCTTGAATCTAATGTTGAGTATCTACTAAATACCTTGTTCTCTTTGGATATAAGAGATGCATAAAACATCCCTTCCCTGGTATGTTTTCAATTTAGTTGATGACACTGACCTGGACATAAGAATGATGAAGTCATGCAAGACAGTATATGCTCTTCCCTCTGTCTATTTAAACATGGCCCTGCCTTAAATGCCCAAATCAAAATTTCCCTCACACTAAGCATTCATTATTTATTCAACCAGCCTTTACTGAAGACCTACTGAGTGCTAAGTACAGAGATAGTGAGTGAGATAGCCACAGTTCCTATTTTAGTACTTAAACCAATCTTGAAAAGTTATTTAACTGTTACATATGTAGGTATGCTCACTGCTAACCAAACAATTATCTACTGAAAGCTGTGACCATATCTTACATTATTTTGTCTTCCCCTTGAATTTGGTTGTAGAAGTATTTTTATTATAGAAGAGAATGAGCAAATTAGTTAACTTCTCTAGGTCTCAGTCCACATCCTAGCTATTAGATGAGCTATTAGATGAGCTTTTGAAAGGAATAAAGGAAATTATGTACAACAAGAGTTTAGGACAGTGCCTGGAATACAGTAGGTACTAAAAAAGTGTTCGCAGTAGAAATAGTAACCGTGGAAGGGTTAATAGGAGTGCAGGTAATAGTAGTAGCAGTGCAGGCAGTGGTAATGATAATGAGGAACTAGTGAAGAGTCTGATTGCTGGAATTGAGGTAGCTATGAACTGGCATTGAATTTGAAGTCAGGACACCAGAATCCAATCCTATTTTTGCTGAATGCTAGATATATCATCTTGTGCAAGTCAGTCAACTTTCAGCCTCAGTTTCCTCAGCTGTCAAATGGAGGTATTCACACTGTTTGTACCATCTTCCCAGAGTGCTTACGAGAATTTCATCAGACCCAGGATATGCCACCACCAACGCATCTCTTGTGCTTAATAGACACTTGATGAATATTGCCTGTATCTGATGGTCAGGACTCACCAAGACTGACCTGATGCTGAATTGAATGTTCTCACACTTCCTCGAGACAAGGTAAGGTCCAGGGTTTGGGCCAGGCTGGACTTGCCAATGTGCTTAAGTGGTCTCAGCAGAGGGACTATGGTTTTGGGGTGGGGGACGAGAACTAGGCAGATCACCATTTTCCCCTTGATCATAGACAACCTCCAAATGATCCTGGCCACATCCATTAGAAAGCTTACACTCATTCTTGAAACTAACCTTTGAGTTAAAGGAATTTGGGAGTCTTTCTTTGACTTCCTTGGTCATTTAGGTTTTAAATTCATTCATAAATGTTAGTTTGGGAGGAAGTCTGGAGTAGGTGATAATCCAAGTTTATGATTTTTTAACCGGAAGGCAAATTTCTGGGCTTTCTTGTAGCATACTCAGCTAACTGGAAAATTTGAAAGTAAATACATTTTAAAGAGATAAAAAAAAAAGATAGAATTTTCCACTGCTCCATGATGAGTCCTTTGCAACCTATGAATGATGTCATCATTTTGTTGCCTATAAAAGAACTGTATGGAAAGTTCTGCTTTTACTTCCTTCCAAGCCATTATGTGATTAGGAAGGAAGAAGTTATAAGAATTGCTTCTTAACTGCTTTGGTGCCCTCTTTTGAAAAACGAAGCCAAATTATCTACATAGAGCACTCAGTGAGCAAGGGGGCTCTGAGCGAGGTTTGCAGTGGGAGTCATGAAGACCAGGTGTACCAGACGGCCTGGGCACACCTCTCACCCAGGACTTAGGGAACCATTGCATGGATATTGGGTCAAATTAACATTTTTAAACCCACGAATATATTTATCAATCACACTGTATCCAGTTTGACTGGTGGATTAGGAGTTTGAATCGAAAAAGTTCTAAAGAGATGGGAGACCACCCCTCTTGGTTGCCAGGACCGAGCACTTCCTAGGATGTGGAACTGCCAGGAAACCAGGAGAGTCCCCCACAAAATGGGATGGTAGCCATCCTACTAAAGAGCCTCTCATTTTCCTACTGTTGATGCCAACAAAGGGAGACCAGATGAGAAGAGTTGAGACAGCACGACCACTTTTAAAGCAGCATCTCTCAAATGTTAGCCTGAATCAGAATCACCTGGAGGGCTCACTCAAGCAGGTTTCTGGGCGCACCGCCCGAGTTTCTGGTTCAGGAGGCTGAGTAAGACCTGAGAACTTTCATTCTAACAAGTCCCCAGGCGATCCTGCTGGTGCTGGTCAGGGACAGCTCTAAAACACTGGGGTCTTAGCTACACATTGGAATCACCTGAAGACTTTTCAAATCTACAGGCAGGTCTCAGAGATAGTGCAGGCTTGGTCCCAGACCACCGCAATAAAGCAAGTGTCACGATAGAGCAAGTCGTAATCTCTTTGCTGGTCTTGCCTAAAATTTGTAAAAACTGCAACACTTGTAGAGCACAAGTGAAGCGCAACAAAACAAAGTATGCATGTATTGGGTCTCATCCCCAAGTGTTCTTATTTAATTGCTATGGGGATTTTAAAAGCTCCCCGGGTGATTCTAATCTCCACTGCTCTAAAAGCCTCTGCTGCCCTGAAGTGCTCCAGCCTGAACTCATTTCCTGAGAGTCGTTCATTTGATATTCAACACATATATGTTGAGTAACCATACTCTGAGCCAGAGGCTGAGTGGCTAAAATATATATGATCCCTCTTTCAAACAGCTTACAACTTAAGGGGAAACAGCATAAAAGAGTAAACAAAAATAGTGTAGAATTAAAAATTGTGACAAGAGCCCTGGAGGACAAGAGCAAAGAGTGGTGTAGAGAGAGTCAGTGCAGGCAAGGAGTGCTATCTCTGACAGAGTAATCATTGAAGATGTCTCAGAGATGATGTTGAAGCTGAAATGAAAAATCAGGAGCCAGCCATGCTGAGTGTGGGGAGAGGACTGTGAGTGCCAGTCACATGGGGTCAAGGTGGCTGGCCTTGCATCTCCTTTGTGCCCTGCGTGGGCTAATTCACCAGATATTAAGTTACATCAGCTTAACACCTCCACCTTTTCTCTGTGTGGACTTGGGCTGGAGGCTGTTCTAATGAGAGGCCAGCTTTACAGTTCTGTGCTAGATGAGCTTGAGGTTCCAGGGCTGCCAGCCAACCAGGGAAGTCCAAAGCCAGGCCCCGTGGCCTAGGGACTCAAGAGTCCCAGGTGCATGGCCATCTGCAGTGGTCCTTTGCATACATGGGGATTTAAAAACTATTGCCCAGATGGAAGGTTGGATTAAATGGTTCTGGCAGGTAACCAGAGAACTGAGGTGGGAGGGCAGCAGCCAGGACAATCTGTGGAAAAGCCTGTCTTGACTAAGCAGGTGCTGACTCCCTTAGGGCAAGAGAAAGGGGACTCTCTCTTAAAGCATCTATAAACTCTTTTGTCCTGGAAAATAATCGCAGAGTGTAGTTGAACAGAAAGTAAATCCTTCTGAGGAGTAAATTAACATGCCTCATGCAGTCTTTCTTGGCCAAGAACTTCTACCTTGTCCTAAACTGCATGCGGCAGAAAGAAAGAAGGGCACGCCTTGCCTCACGGTTTCATAGTCAGAGAAACAGCGGCTCGGAGCGGGAAGGAGGAGTGGGGGATTGCCTCTGGCTTGGACATGGGATGGGATGCCCAGGCTCTGGTTCATGCCCTCTCCTAGTTCCCAGCACACTGCCTCCCTTGGAGGTAGCTCTGTGAGGAAGGACTTTGTGATAGGGGTGCAGCTTAAACACCTTGTCTGGGCCCCGAGGGAGGCAGGATTGTGGTGAGATGAGTGAGGATGGGCCTGGTAAATGGGTCCCAATCATGTACTCAATAAACACTTACTGAGGGCTCTGGGCTAGGTGTTGGGAACAGGACAGATACCACCCAGCAGAGGGAAAGAGATAGAGTCACTACTTGGACACAAGGACCTTATTTTATTTATCTCTGTATTATCAATGCATGTCACATACTAGACACTCGACACATGGTTATTGAAAGAAATAATTTAAAGACTTATTGAATTCACTAACATAGCCCTGGCTATTGGTATACAGACCATGCCTGTTTTTTAAGCACATTAAAATGTTTCTTTGACAGAGAACTCTGTATAGGAGATCTCTGGTAAGAAAGATGCCAGATAGAACAGGTGAGATGATGAAGATTTGGGGAGAAAAAAATGAATTGAGAATCAAAGCAAATAGAATCGAAGCAAATAGAAAAAGAAATACATGAAGAAACTCAGGTGGAGGAAAACTAGAGAAGAAATGTAGTTATGACCATAGCATACTGCATGTCTGGAGTCAACAATACTTTAGGGTCATAAAAATCTAAACATGATATTAGGTGGATGGAAGAGAGGAGACAGAGATGCATAAGTGCAGGGAAAACTCAACCATCGCAGGAAATTAATACATAATGTCTAAAATTGAAAAATCACAGCAATTCTTAGAAGGTTGTTTTTCAGATATGTGAAGGACAAAGAGTTCATAGTGGTTGACCTTGAAGGAAAGGACAGGAGATGCTTTAAAGATGTTTTCCACCTCTGGGTTAGCCTACCACACTAGTACTCCCTGCTCCTGCCAAGGTGGCAACCAGATCTGGTCTCCTGGATGACAGGAGTTATAAAATGGAAAACAAGGACAGGCCTTTGAATAAAAAAGAATTGTAAGGCACCTTAGGCAGCTGCAAGGCTAACTTCCAAAGTCAAGTTTTTAAAAATGGTATGTAATTTTCTGGGTTGAATGGAAATTTCAACCAAATAAAAACTATATTCCTTGGGCAACAACTGAAATAATGGAGAAAACCATAGGGTCCAAGAGGAAGGGTCAGGGTAGAATCAAAGCTTCAAAGCTAATCTTCTGGTTGCTCCTTGCTCAGATTACCTAGTTTTCCCCAGACTGATTTAGCTTCACACAGCTGTGGACAAGGGAGCTTGACCCTCAAAAGAGAGAAGCACAAAATAGAGGAAGAGAACAGAATGCCAGGGCTGGAACGGGTCTTCGAGACCATTTTGTCTGACTCTCTTTGCATGAGATGGAGAGTTGGGAAGTTCTGTGCAGCTGGGCAAAGAGGCAGCACTGCCTGCAGATGCCAGGTGTTCTGATTCTTGCTAATTCTCTTTTCCTTCAGGACACCCCTAAAAAAGGAGGCAAGGTAAGTTGAACTATAGTCTGGAACTACAATGAACACTGGCTATAAATCAGGAGACCTAAATTCCAGGCCAATCCAGTGAAAACCAATTGTTTAAACTTGGGAAAGTCACTTTACTCCAAACCTGAATTTTCTCATTTGTGGGCTAGATGACATTCCAAGAAGATCTGCTTCCCCACCAGAATGTCAGATTCCATTTTGGAGAAAGAGAGATTTCATACTCAGCATGTCTGGAAAGTCTAATTCTGTACCTAGGATGTAATCCAAATTCCATACTTAAAATGTCAGGTTCTAGGTCTAAGGTCCAGATTGTATACCTGGTGGGCCCTATGAATGCCTTGTGATTCCAGTTCTACAGATTACATGTTATGACTACAAGGCCCTGTTCCACACCTGGAAGTTCAGATTCCATACTTGGGAGGCAAAATTCCAGACCTAGATGTCCAGGTTCAATAGCTGGGGGGCTAGATGACATTCACGTTTTACCTGGATACTACAGAAGACCAGGTTATAAGACAGGAGAGGGAGATCTCATACAATTTAGTAATTCATGGCATGCTTAAAAGCCTAATGTCTACATGGCCTGTTTCCACACATAGAAGCACGGGTTCTGTACCTACTGGGCCAGGTTCCATGCCTGGTATACCAGTTGCCATGCATGGAGAACCAAATTCTGTGACTGAAATACCAGGTTCCATATCTGGAGTTCCAGCTTCCACACTTGTATGGCCGTGTTCCATGCTCGGACATTGAAATTCCATACATGGAGTGCCGGTTCCATACTCATAGAGCTAGTCTCCATGCTTGTAGATTGAGATTTTACATATGGAATGCCATTTTCTAGTTTTTTGAATGGAAGACCCAGTAATTACTTTGATATCTACCTTTCCACAGTCAGAAAGCCATTTTTAACCTTCATTTTAGGCCCAATTACTTACTTGGATAACCAGATTCTACTTCTGCAGATCAGTTCTCATGAATGTGAGGCCTTGAATCCTACCTAATATTATAGATTCCATACTTAGGAGGCAAGATTCCATGCCAAAATGGCTAGGTTTCATACCTACTGGGCTAGACGACATGCCTTGAGGTTCAGGTTCCAATGTAGAAGGTCAGGTCCCAAGCTTGGAGAGAGAGACTTGGACTGGGAGGCCTAATTCCATGCCTAAAAGGCTCAGGGTCTTCAGACAGAAGTAAATGTTACAACCCTGCAGTGCCAGATGTTATGACTAGAGAGTTAGGCTCACACCCAGCGAGAGTCTTCGTGGCTAGAATTCAGAATCCATGTTGGAGTGCCAGGTTCCATGTTTGAAGGGCATGTTCTACACAGAGCAGGCAAGTGTTCATGCTTAGATATCTAGGTTCATGCCTAGAGTGCATTCCATGCCTAAAAGGTCAGGTCTTGTAGACCACCACATCATATGCTTGGAAAGGCAGACTTCACATCTAGACCATATAAACCAATACCTGTTCTAAGGCCATGTCACCCTGAATAAGCCCGATCCCGTCTGATCTCGGAAGCTAAGCAGGGTTAGGCCTGGTTAGTACTTGGATGGGAGACCACCTAGAAATACCAGGTACTGTAGGTGTAAAAAATAAAAAAATAATGGATTGTAAGCTGACAAGGTCTTTGCAATCTGTGAGGTCAACCAAGAGTTGCCTCGCCTAAAAAATAAATAAATAATTAATTAAAAATAAATCGATGAGTACCTAAAATTCCATATTTCATTTATGGAGTGCTATGCTCCGTGCTTTTACAACCATTCCATGCTTAGAGACTGAGATTCCTTTCATGGAATGTCAAGCTCCACGATTGTAGCACCAGGTTCCATGTGGAGATACTTTGATTCTGTACATAGAGCTCCAAATTCCATGCCAAACATGGGAGACCAGTTTTCATATCTTAGGCAGCCAACTTCTATGACTGAGACAGCAGGTTTATTGTCTGGAGTGCCAGATTCCATACTTATTAAGCCATGTTCTGTACTGCAAGATTGAGATTCCACCCATTGTGTGCTAGTCCATTCCTGTAAATTTAAATTCCATGCTTAGAAATAAAGATCTCTATATGAGTACCAGGACTCACGCCTGCAGGGACCAGGGTCCATTTGGGAAACTGATATTCTACACATGGAGCACAAGATTCCATGCTAGCTTCCAGGCTTGGATGCTGGGATTCCACTTACGTGATATTCTATACGTGGAGAGGTAGGATTTACATCTGGAGAAATATTTCATCTCTAGAAAGTCAGATTTCATACTTGGAGAGCCATGTTCCACGTGTGAAGAGACACACATTCTACACCTGTTCTACAAGTTTTCATGTTTAGAGAACTCGATTCTGTACTGGGAAGTCCAAGTCCCTTACCTCAGGTTCTCATGTAGAGGATAACATGCATGAAAAAGTAGAATCAACACCTTGAAGACCTGAGTCAGTGCCTGAAAGTTCCGATTTGATATAGGGGTGTCAGGTTCCACGCTTGGCAATTGAGATTCCATACATGGATTTTTCAGTTTCAACCTTGGAGAGCAGGTTCCATGTCTTAGATTTTTAAGAGTATCAATTTCCAATTTCTTAACTTCTTAAAAATTAATCTGCCTGAGGTCAAGGTATTTCACCTCCCTTTTCACAGTTGCTATTCTCCATTTTACTAAGAATGAATTAATGAAGCTCAGTATTTCTGAACTTAATTATGGTGCATTGCACTGGAGTATTATATCCTCTAGGGTGATAATGGGAGAATTCAGTATATTATAGTTAAGAAAGCCTCCTTTGTTGAAGACATCATAATCCTACGCTAGGGCTTTTCCGTCTTATCTATATCCTGATAAGGGGTGAAGCATAGTATAGAAATAAGGTATTTCACGATGTCTTGAATTCATGTATATTACAGAGTGAAGTGGCAGAAGTGACAACAATTTTGTTTAATGATCTTGCCTCTTCCATCCTCTGGTTATTGTCAAAGAATGCATTACTATGGTGGGAGAGTTCTGTGAGAGCAAAGGAAAGGGGGTTGCTCAAAATATTGAATTTAGCAGAGCCGTTTTATCCAGTTAACAAACTCATGGCAAGGCAAGACTGTGCCTTATTCACCCTTCCTTCTTCTTTCTTCCCTTTCTTCTGTTCTTTCTTTTATCCTTCCTTTGTACTTTCCCTCCTTCCCTTCTTGCCTACCTTTCTGCCTTCCTTTCTCTAGCCTCCCTTCCACCTTTCTTCCTTTCCTTCCTTTTTTTTTATTTACCTTTCTGGGCATCTCAGAATTCACAGATTAAATTTTGCAACAAACAAACAAACAAATAAACAAACAAACAAAAAGTGCTGGAAAAGAGCAGTATGCTACAAAACTTCACCGGCTTTCCCCCACGTCTCTGTCGAGTGTACTGCATTATCTCAAAGAGCAGAAGATGAGAAGTCCCACATTTACTTCCAACAGATTAACATTAGACATTCACATTACAAAAAGATATTACAAGTACATAGAGGTTGTCTGTATATACTTAAACACTCACTCGGACTTGTAAAAGGAACACTTTCATTCATTTTGACCGAAAGACTATTGATATCATAAACTGAAACTCAGTTTTTACTTGGGTGCAAGGTCCTGCTGTTTCTCAGGTTTAGCCATTTGTATTATGTACTAATTAGATTTAGATTAACTTAATGGAGATATATTGTGAATTCAACTGTAAATAATGCACTTAAAACAATAATTACTGTACCTTTCGTAAGCACCACACTTACCAGTGGCTCAATGCCTTCCTTTCCTTTTGCTGTTTATTTCTACAAGGTAAATTAAACTGTACCTCAACAGCAGAACACTTACTTATGTAGAACAAAATGTTCCTAAAATGCAATCTGGTAAGTAATGACCAGAACACTTTAGAAAACCAGCTTATTAAATTAATTTTGGAAGTACATAAATTAAAATATTTAAAGACCATTATATTAAAGGATATTAAATCATTTGCATAATCTCAAGGACAGAGAACCAGAAACCAAATTTAGAGACTGGGCAGCCAGAACCAGTCCTGCTGCCACTGTCCTTGCCACTGGACAGGCCTAACCCGAGGCAGAAATACTGTGTCAAGCCCCTGCTTCTATCTGGTGTGGAAACTGGATGTCTCTTTGCCACCTCTGCTCTCTCACCTTAATGGATTCCACTCATGGCCCCATCTTCACGACGTTGTCTTCCACACAGAAATCACACGCGGGAACACTGATGAGAGAACCTGGGCCTGCACCCCTAGATGCAAGGGAAGCTGGGACGATTTGGCTTCTATTTTCAAAAGGCAAACTCACTCGATGGGAGAGTTCCCAAACATAGAAAAGTGTTCGAAGCATCTAGATGTCTAAAAAGAATCACACAAAGTATGTAATAATGACATTATTTTAAAAAGAAATGTTCAAATCACAACATAATCAAGGGTTGCATTACAATATTTATTGTTCTATAATGCTTTTTTATAATACTTTATTGTAACATTAAGACAATTTCCTGCTTTTCCACCATGCAAAAATGATGCATACTCCTTAATGTACTTTAAATTAATTGCATAAATGGGAATAATAGGTCAACAAATAAATATCAAAAAGACATGTTCTGTAGCATTTGGTTTGGGGTTTGCATATTAAAATACAAAATGAAATTCAAGGCTTATTGTTTTATTATTTTATTCTGCATCTCAGAAGCTGACTTACAAATTTTTAAAAAATGAAATAGACACCAATTCCACTTTAAGGATGGAAAACCCCTGGGACGACATGAGAAACTTATCAGGTGTCACTAGCCCTGGTTAGAAAACACTGCTTTACTCTACTGTGGGAGGTAATCTCAACTTTATGTTGCTTCTTGAATCGGCTTGTGACACAATCACAACTCGGAGGGTGATAGTTAATCCCAGCCTTGTCCTCCTGCCTGAGGTTCAGCTAATCAGTTGCCCGCCCCTGTACCCCATCTTTGGCTGCTTGCTGTTGAAATCATATGACATGCTTGAATTGATCAATAAATGAATAGCCAGGGCCATTTTGAGTGGCTGCCTTCCAACCTTCCAAAAAATAAAGACAAAAACATTAAACTGACCCAAACTGACTCTCCAGAGCAAGAAAATCACACTGGCTCTAGAGCACCCCAGCAATCTGGAACCAGCACCCTAGCTGACCTGGGTTACAGGGTCAAGAGCAAGGAGAAGCTCAGGTGGGCCCTGTAATAGCCAATTACATTTGGCTTTTCATTTACTGAGAATAAAGACTCTCTGCACTTGCAATGTGTTATTTGCAGAAGGTACTTATATATAGCTGCCTGAAACCTTTTATTTGTTCATTTAGAGACAAAACAGTTGAGACCTTATCTTTACTTAATGCATGTGGTATTCCGGTTATGACTAGCAACCTTTTAAAAGAAAGTGACAGCAGCTTTTGCTTTTGACCAACCCATACAATGCAGATAAGGAAATAGATTAATACTAAAATAGGAACCTAATCCCCTGGCAGTCTTGTAGGAGTTAGAAGGGGAGGCTTCTGCTATTGAAGGGACACCTCTTTGAGGCAACGAATGACACATGTTAGCAAGGATCTCACCTAATCTAGACTTCTCAAAAGGTCCCCAACCCAGAACAGCCAGTGTCTATGGTGGTATAAATGGTGCCTGGAGAGGCTGAAAGGGCTACATTGGCTTTACCCACCCAGTCATGTGTCCATTGTGTGTGTCCATGTGGGTGGGACATGGCCCTCAGGGTCTCTATCATGCCCTAAGCCTGACATATTCAGGGCCTATTTTAAGTGTGGCTCAAGACTCTACAAAGCCTTCCTGGCTAGTTTGGCTCATGTTATTCTCTACAGGTCTTTCAATTCTTACTTACCAACCATACCAATTATTTTGGGACTTGATCATATACTGCCTTTCTCTGTTAGTTAATTACTTTGTGTGTGTGTGTGTGTGTGTGTGTGTGTGTGTGTGTGTGTGTGTGTGACTTGCCTTCCTTTTGAGAGAATAATCCTATTGTTACTGTATTGTGCTATGATTGTTGTATTAAATTATTGTTCTATTGTGCACTGGTAATGAGCTAGCATTTTTCTCATAGGATCCTCATAGAATACTCCAGATAAGACACCTGGTATTTCAGACCTATAAGGGTTAGCTTCTTCCTGGGGCTCTGTCAGGGATGGGTATGACAATCCTGTAAAGTGCTTGAGGCAGAATATGGAGCCTAATATAGAAAACATCAAAAGCGAGTGGCAAGGACTTCAAACAAAAAGAAAACTTTTTTTTAAGGCAGATTGTGTTTATCCAGGAAAAAGACAAGATGCCAATTAGACCAGCTCCCGAGGACAGCAGGAAGACAAGAGGAAAGGCGATGTCAAGTCAAAAGAGTCCTTCAACATCATCTAAAGACCAGAAGCTTGATCTTTGGACAAACCTGATTTTTTTCTCTCTCACCTACTATCAAGTTATAACATCTTGGAAAATATACACTTGTGCTAAGGGGACCCCCAAAAAAGGAGGCTGTCCAAGAGCTTTAATGAAAGAATGTTGAGTGTTGTGTATTTTGTGTTAATATAGAAGACGATTCCCTCACTTTACAGTTAACTCTTAGATGCTGTGGGGGCTGGGATTCAATCCTCCAGTAGGTGAATTAATTAAAAAAGGTCCAAACATAAGACCTCTGTGCAAAAGTTAACCAAAGTAGAATAACAAAAGGCCTTGGAGTTGCTCCATAATAGTTTTCAAATTGTGTTCTTAGAGAAAAGATATTACCTAGTGCTTATTTTTTTTTAATAATGAATTTAGGAAATTGAGAATTTTTTTCTTCACTTCTGGAACAGAGGAGTAAAATTTAGGTATAAGAACTTCCTGACAGTAAAAGGAATAAAGACATCAAAATGGAAAAGATACTCCCCTGAGAGATTTAAACTTGGAAAATTTGTACAAAACTTATATCTTAAACAAACACACAAGAAACAGGAATTTCACATACAACCCAATAACAACAACAACAAAAAACAAATAATCTAATTAAAAAATGGGCAGAAGACATGAATAGATATTTTTCCAAAGAGGAAATACAGATGGCCAATAGACAGAGGAAAAGATACTCAAGGCCACTAATCTTCAGAAAATGCAAAGTAAAACCATAATGAGATATCACCTCACACCTGTTGGAATGGCTATCATCAATAAATCGAAGAACAAGTGTTGGCAAGGATGTGGAGGAAAAGGAATCCTCATACAGTGTTGATGGGATTGCAAATTGATACAGCCACTCTGGAAAAAAAGCCTGGAAGTTTCTCAAAAAATTAAAAATTGATATACCTTTTCACCCAGCAATTGCATCTCTGGATATTTATCCAAAGAAAACCAAAACAATAATTTGTAAAGGTCTATGCATCCCTAAGCTCACTGCAGTGTTATTTACAATAGCCAAGATATGGAAGCAACCTAAATGCCCATCAACAGACAATTGGATAAAGAAGTTATGGTTCGTATATAAAATGGAATATTACTCAGCCATTAAAAAAAATGAAATTCTACCATTCGCAATAGCATTGATGGACCTAGAGGTTATTAAGCTAAGTAAAATAAGTCAGAGAAAGATAAATATCATATGATTTCACTTATATGTGAAATCTAAGGAACAAAAAGAGCAAACTAATAAAAAAACAGACTCACAAAAGAGGACAATCTGGTGCTGGCCAGAGGGGGGCGTGTTGGAGGGCTGGGAGAAAGTGGTGAAGGGTTAAAGAAGTACAAATTAGTAGCTGACAGGTGGTCACGGGGATGGGGAGCAGGGCATAGGGCATGCAGTCCCCAGTAATGTATGGCTGGGTGTAGAGCCAGAGGAGAAAAGAGCAATCAGGGAAATCATTTCATAAACTATATAAATGTCTAACCAATGTACTGTATACTTGAAACTAATAATAAAAAAATAGAAATTCCATGCCTGACTGTGATTGAAGGATGAACTTTTCCCTTCAGTGCACGTAAAGGGTCTAGTTAACAAGAAGACACATGAATTTGGCCTCTAATCCAAGCTTTCCTTCCTATATGGGATATCATCTTGAATAAACACTCTTCTTTACCTGTTTTTTTTTTTTAACAAAATAAAAATAACAGTAAAAGTCCTGATTATTGACAGGATTGTTTGAAGGTCGATGGTCAATGAACTATTTGGGAAAGATCCTTGAACATTGTAGAGTACATTAAAATTGAAGGTGTTATTATTATTAACTTTTTTTTTTAACCTAGGAGTTGTTGCCTCCTACTCTCTGGCCTCTTAGTCAGAAGTCTCTTTTCCTCCTGTCAGGTCCCAAGTGTAACAGGGACCCAAGCATGTAAGCATCATATGTACTTATTTAGCTAATTCAGACAGGTCTAGGCCTGTGGGGGTGGGCTGGCTGGGGTCTGAGTATAGGGGAGTAATGGCCTATCAGGAAGCTATTTACGTAACAGTAGAGGAATTTGTGGGAGGAATATAGTATTGGACATGTGGTGCTGCTTTTTAACCTTCTCATTCCTCAAACTCTACAAGAAGAACCTAGATTAAGGGGTAAACAACCAGCTGAACAATTGCCTTAGCTTTAAGAGGGGTAAACATCACTAGGGCACTAAAATCACTGGAATAACTTGAAAGAAGACTTTGTTAAACAGAAATCCTCATGGAGAATCCTGAGTAGAGTTGAAATAAATACTTAATAAGCCATTCAAGGATGAGGTTGGAAGGTTTTATCTATTTATCTTTCTTAAATCTAGGCCAGTGTCTGGGACTCAAAACTTGAACTATTTGTTGGCTGGCAGATTGAATGAAAGACTTATAAGATTTCCGAATCAAGTCAGATTGGCAATATTTGGGCCTTATGATATCTGGGCCTGAATGAAGCCAAGAGGAAAGTCCAGGCAGGCTGTATGCTACTGTGGCCCTCAGAGACAGGGTCCCAACCTGACTGGCCAGTGTACATGGCAGGTCTCTTTGACATGATAGCCAGTAAAAACCTGGGCTGAGCACTTCCCCTAGTGGGCCTCCTGGGACTTTTCATGTCCTGCTGTGGGGAGTTGACCTCAAGAATCTGTCAGTGCTGTCTTCTTTTCAGGTCCTTCTTCGTAACAACTTTCAGGACGTCACTTCCTCAGTTGTTGTTTAACAGGATCCCATGTGGGAGCCAACTTTGAAAGGTTACAAAGATACAGGACATTTTGGCTCCTTCACCAATTTGCTGGATGACTTTGGGCAAGTTACCTAAACTCTCTGGGCTTCAATGTCCCCATGTACATGGAAGCCAAATGTTCCTGGGCCACTGATGTCCATGGTAGCAGTGAGGCCACATTAAGATCAATGCTAGAATGTGATGACCACTTGGCCTCTCGCTATGTAACTACGGAATCTTAGAGCTATACTTTTCATCTCCTCTGTTATTTCTGGGGACTCTAGGACGTCTCTCACATGCGCTCATGTTATGCCGGCAAGCTATTTGGGGAGGGTCCCTGGCCACCATCATTGCTGCCATACTTGAGTTCTGATTTAAAAAACAAAAAGTTTACGTTGATCTTTTCTTATTGAAAAAGTCTTAGTGATACACTCTTATTATATATTTTCAAGGGATCAGAAATTTTAGGTAGAAAACATGTTTTTATGTCCACAAAAAACACGGACATAAAGAAGAGACCTAAATATAAAAGCATAGCATTAGGAAAAACCTTTTTAGAACCGGCTCTCTTGCCTATTCAACCACGTTCTATACAAGGCCTCATCTTTTCCAATGCTTTTTTCTGGTGTAAGGACAGCAGGTGGCAGCAAAATCAAACCCAGTAGCTTCTGGGTTTTCAAATGGTTCTCAGAGGAGAAGCAGCTTTTAGTAAAAAACTTTCATCTAAAAATCTAAACTCAGGGCAAGAACAAAAACAAAACAGAGTGAGGAACTGGTGTCATTGGCCTCAGCCGCTACAATTTTATATGACAGTCCCTGCCTGCCATCTACAGAGCCACACTTTGTCTTTCCAAGGGATTCTGGGATTTCTGTGAACAGTGGCCAGGAAACTGAGGCCTGTCTCTCCTTAAATACTTATTTGACAAGGTTCTTCTCCTGATGGTGCCCTTGTCACATGTTGAAGTTTGTTCACCCAGAAACAGGCTCTGGTCAGGGTTAGACTCACTTGAGAGGTCAGCCCAAATTCAGAACAAATTTATGCGTGAAGAATGACTTTTAAAAGGAGATTTTTGTGGGCGATAGAAAGAAATGAAGTACTGATATATGCTACGACATGAATGAATCTCAAAAACATCATGCCAGGTGAAAGAAGACAGTCATAAAAGATCATAGAATGCACGAACCATTTACAGGAAATGTCCAGAATAGGCAAATCTGGAGACAGAAAATAGATTAGTGGTCGTCTAGGGCTGGAGAGGCAGTGATTGGGTAATGTCTGCTCATGAATGCAGGTTTCTTTTGGGGGTGATGACAGTGTTCAAAATTAGATTTTGATGATGGCTTCCTAACTCTATAAAACATACTACAAACTATTGAATTGTACATTTTAAAAGGGTGAACTTTATGGTATGTAGATTATCTCAATAAAGTTGTTTAAAAATAAAGAAAACAAAAAGTATACTTAGTTTACTAAAATATTTCAGTGAAAATAAACCTCAAATAATTAATTATTCAGAGAGAGAGACACACACACACAAACACAGAGAGAAAGAGACTGCAGCTGCCTTTATTGGAGGTTGGTTAGAAATATGACTTTGATACATTGGTGTATTTTACTTTTTGTTCAGATTATGATATGATAAAGGCACGATAAGCTTCCTACTTTGGTCTATCCCTAAGAACTGCAAATACTTACAACACCTTATAGAGTGACAGGAGGAGGTAGGTTGCCATATTACTGATTTAGAGGATGGTGCTTTTCCTAGAAAGAGGACAGCATAGCCCAGTAGAAATAACAAAACTCTGAAATCACAGAGACCTGATTTTAAATCCCAGATCCTCCTCTTATTAGCTATGAGGCCTGAGTTTTTTTCTCCCATATCCACATCTCAAGGTTGAGTAAAAATTACTTAACATGAAATATGAAAATGTATAGCTCATAGTAAACATGCAACTTATGTTATTTTTCTAGAAAGTCCATCCTTACCAGCCAAATGACATTTTATCTCAAAATTCAGCTATGTCATGCCTTCCTATTGTTGCAACTCTCAAGCTCTTCTCTACTACCTCGGATCTTCACTCACAAGTCTATTTTTAATCAACAATCTTATTATCACTTTTTACAGCAATGGGAAGACCCTGGGAATGGAAAATTGGGTCAATGACAATATTATGTTGAGAATAAACTGAGCAGGATGGAACCCTTCCTCCTGGCTATCTAAAACATAACACTAGAGTCAGTAGTACATGCCGACAATATAACTCTGGATAACCACAGTGCAATGGAGATATTGCCCCCAGCAGAACAACAGTTTTTATACTAGAGAATTTGACATATTACAATCAGAAGAAGCATATCTAGGAACTATGGAATATAGGAGAAAACATCAACATGTAAGTCAACATTGTACTTTAAATTCTTTCAAATTTTTTAATTCCATAGGCATCCTAGTAACTTAGAAGGAAAATTATAGTCTGTTCATAATGTAATGGATGAGAAAACGGGCTAAGAAGCCAAGCTGCCTTATTTTAAAACTTGGCTCTGTCCCCTGTGAAACCAGGGCAACTACTTAACTTCTCTGTGTCTCAGTTTCCTCATGTATAACTCAAGGATTCTATGAGTTAATGTAAAGCACTTCGAACAGAGCTCAGCACATACTAAGCACTCAATAAATTCATTCATTCAATACATGTTTATTGAATATAGTTATGACTCAGTATGAGCTACGGTTTTAGATGCTAGGAAGTCAACAAAACAGATTAAATTCCTGCTTCATTAAGTCTCATGGAGCTTATTTTCTGGTGAGAAGAGGTAAACAACAAAAAGTACAAATACATTGCTATGGACTGAATTGAGTGCCCCCTTCATATGTTGAAGTCCTAACCCCTAGTACAGAGATATTTGGAGGTGGAGACTTTGGTAAGTAATTAGGGTTAGGTGAGGTCATGAGTGTGAGGCTTTCGTGTTGGGATATAGTGCCCTATAAGAAGAAGGGGAGGCAACGGAGCATTCACTCTCTATCTGAGGACACAATAAGGTGGCCAGGGAGAGAGCTCCCACTGGAAACCAAATCTGCCAGCACCTGGATCTTGGATTTCCAGTCTCCAGACCTGTGAGAAATAAATCTTTCCTTTACGTGCACTCACTCTGTGTTATAGCAGCCTGAGCAGACTAATACTGTTGAAATATCAGACTGGTGAGAAACCAAGCATCACTCAGAGAGTTGGAGAACTCAGGTTTATTACACTGATGATCCCAGAAGAACTAACGCTTTGAAGATCTGGGCCCCGAGCTCATATGCAACCTTACTTTTATAAGGCTTATCCACGCAGTTACAGTTGGCATGTGCCGATTGATGAATTTGTCCTCAGGCAGTTATAAAACATGGGAGTTGCTATGGGTTACAGGCACACACGGGAGTTGCTATGGATTATAGACAGTGATAGAGTGTGAGATTTTCAGACAGGAACTCAGGCAATACATCTGTTATCTAGACAGAACAAGCAAAAGGGAGGATGAGTCTTTAGTTAATTTCAAGGTCACCCTGTCCTTCGGCCTATGGGGTAGGCATATCTACAGAAGCAGAACAGATTGCTAATTATAAGGTTAGCCTTTTGAGTGGAAAATTTCTCTTCAGTATAAATTAGCATGTAAATGTATAGATATTTGAAATAGAACCCCTGCATAGGTGCATGGCTGGTTTTACCTATGGAAAGAGCCTAATACTGAACTACAGTCAGAAGCCTACTTTCTTACTTTAGCAATGGTGGCCACTCTCCATAGTGTAATCTTGGAGAAGCCACTTGAAGACTCTCATTTTAGATTCCTGCCTCTCTAAAATCATGAACTAGATGACCCCTGATGAGTTTGGTTCTTCCCAGGCTATAGTTGAAATAACAATTCACCTTCTAGGTATGTGATACACACAAGTTGTGCTAATGCTGAGAGTGGCAGAGAGGGTGTCCTTTATCCTGATTGTACTTTTCAAATGGAAGATTAATTAAATCACTAAATTTGGAATTGGCTTCCTACTTAGCAATGTTTCCTTCTTGGAAAAGAAAGAGTATGTGTCAGACAGAACAGCTCCTTCAGATCATTTTTTTTCCCCCTCTTCCTTGGCTAATCGTAATCTCTGACTGTGTAGTTCTCCTGGAGTCTCTTCCTTTCCTGACAACAGCTGAGAGAACAGAGCTTATGGTTTCCCTGAGGGTTTTTTGATAGATGACTGACATCTGATTGATCCATTCTCATTTCACCTGTTGCTTTCACAGAAAAACTGGAGAGTGTAACAGCCAAGAGAATCATTTTCAAATTATTCAGATATTTTATAAAATTTGATTTTTCTGCTTCTCTCACCTCTGAATGTTTTTGCTGGGGTGTCTGGAATATAAAAGATTTATTCAAATTCTTTTGCTGTTGGATTCTCCAAATTCTCTAGGCAAGTGACAGCCTCTAGGAACGTGTCTAAAGAAGCATCCGATCACTTCCATCCTTTGATCCCTGGTGCGTTCCACTACCAAATACACTACGGGAAACAAGGGCCCTCTCTTGTGAGCTTTGAAACAATGGAAATGAGGGACAAGCTCAAAGAATTCAGAGTATATCATATAAGGGAGCCATCAGGCCACTCATGATGGTGGAGATATTTTTTCTGGTGATGAGACTAGAAGGATCTTCATAAAACCAGCAGATGAGTAACGTTATCACTTTTGAACAGTCCATTTTATAACATATTGCTTCTCAAAAAGGAAATAGAAATGAGATTTATAAAATATAAAATATATAAAATATGCTCAATCTCATTCTTAAGATAAATGCACATAAAAATTACATGAAGATACTTAACAGCTTGGCAAAAATTTCAAAGAATTTAAATGCCAACCCCTCTGTTGGCATTTTCACATAAAGATAGTGGGAGTATAATCTGTATGGAGAGCAATTTGACAATATCTTTCAAATTTTATAATGCTTAAAGCCTTGAATTCAGTAATTTTACTTCTAGAAATTTATCTCACAGGTATTTGTGAAAGAAAGAAAAAGAAAGAAGGAAAGAAAGAAAAAGGGAGAGAGGGAGGGAGGGAAGAGGATAGGGGAGAGTGGAGAGAGAGAGAGAGGAAAGAAAGAAAGAAAGAAAGAAAGAAAGAAAGAAAGAAAGAAAGAAAG
>PVKZ01001310.1:91398-377730 GCA_004027375.1 Macroglossus sobrinus | reverse complement strand
TATGTAGTTAATTCCATTTGTTTCACATACAGGACCTCATCACATAGTTTGTATCTGGGGAGGGAAATTAGAAAACAAATTTTTAATTACACCCTTATTTTTCATTACATACCTCTTTTAACACTGGATTTTGTATCATTTGTGTTTTATTGCATATTTTAAAAAATAATTAAAATATTAATATTCACAATAGTGATGTCAAAATATACAGAAATAATAGTTACATGCATTGAATTTTGCTGTATATCAGACACTGTTTTTCTAAACCCTTTGATTTGATTCAACCATAAACTTGTAAGATAGATACCACTATTATATTCAGAGAGGAAAACAATAGTAAAGAGAGACTAAAAAATTTGCCCAAGGATTCACATCTGGTCAGTGGCAGAGCTGAGATTTTAACCCAGGCAGCCTGGTCCCAGAGACCTGACTCTTAGCTGCCATACTACACTCCTCCTATCAACTTGAGGCCTCCATAAGGAACTTGTAATTATAGTGTAGCCAATATGAAACAACTGACTCGGATGTGAAATAAATATCTCACTTTTTTATTTTCTCTGAATCAACTTAAATCTGATTCTAGGTCCCCATACTGCTTAATTTAAAAAGAATTTAATCTCAGTCATTATTAGGTCTCTCCCCTTTAGGGTCATACAAGGTCCTGGGGTCTTACTTGGCACCGAAGTCGGGGAGAGACCCTGCTAGTCGTCAGCCCACACTAGTTACCACAGAGATGTGAAGTGACTCAGTTCAACACTCTCTAGCCATAGCATGTAGTGCTGTCTACTCTCAGCCCCAGACTGCAAATTTCTTTATATTTTTGGAAAATTTTCTCTTTCTCTTTTCTCACTGCCTTCAAAGGTATCGAGAATACTTCCTTCAGTGAACTCAGGTTTTATATAAAGACAGCTAGATCATTCTGCAAAAAATCTCTAAGGTGAGAAATTCTGATGGTCTATTTAAATTGCTTAGATAAAAGGGATAGAGAAAATACAGAAAGAAGACTAAAAGACTCATATCTCAATAAATTATTCTGTCACAGAGTCAAAGTCACAAAAACAGAATACTTCTGGATTTGAAATTTACCTCCATCATTTCCTTCTGCAAGGGTTTGACTTGTGTGTTTCTGGAATGATGATTGAAATGAACAAATAAAACGACTTCCAGATTTGGACTGAGACATGGGATAGTTAACATCTGCAAAGGCACACATAGTACACACTGCAAGGGTCAAAAACCTGATGGGGAAATGAGGAGACAAGGATAGTCTTCCTTCATATCTTAAAAGTCCTCAAATAAAATCAGTCAAGTTCCTAACCCCTGCTCAGCTAACCAATCCATAAGTACAGGAAAGAAGACAAGATTGGAATCCAAGGAAGGAAGTGTTAGAATCCAAGGGTCTGGCATCAAAGAGAATGTACTTAAGTAGAAACCAGGTTGATACCGTAACTTTAACGTGGTTGTAATAGGCCAAAAAAAAAAGAGATGTGTGATCTAAGCCTGGGATCTTTTGACTGCAGCAGCCTGGGTAAGAGGTCTACTCCAAATTCCATCTGCCACCAATGAGAGCAGAAAGGAAATGTGTAATGAGAGCCAAGCCATGGGGAAAGAGTCCAAGACGGGTGTGCCTTCAGTGATTGTGTCCAGCTCAGCAAATCTGAGTTGCTTTATTTTTCGGGCTATCATCCCTTTTAATGAGTAAGGAATCTTTTATCTTAAGCAGTTTCTGAAACACTATTTCCCCTCAGCCTTTGTCTTAGTTTTGTAGAGGAGAGGGAATAGCTGTAGCAGAGGTCAGGTTTGCGGGGAGCACTCCTAGTCAGTAATTCTGGTGGTTTGCTCCACCTAGTGGACTCCAGGCTAGAGAGACGCTGAAAAAGAGACCAGTGAGAAGTGTGTTATTTTGCTGATAAATCTGGACTTCTGTTGGTTTCTTTATAGATAATACCTTGTTCCACTCCAATCTGTCCTTGTTCTATTTAGTGAACTCTTTCAATTATTTCCATTAAAGCCAATGTGTAGCCGTGAGTCCGTAGAATCTAATGCATTCATTTTCTCTCTTCTTAATGTATAAATAACATTATATGACCAGAAAAAGCATATTCCACTCACAATTTATCCTCTGATGGCCAAACTCAAGCAAACCTTGACAGGATCATTTAAATTATGGCCTACCTACCTGTTCACCTCCATGGGGTTCCTTTAAGCAATAACTAGTTAAATTGTCATAGGTCTTTTTTAAAAGTTTCACATTCAATCATAAAAACAGATGAAACATTATAAGCACAGAAAAATTAAAAATTTCAAGTACAAAGAGATTCAGAGCTTATTCTCACATGAATCCATATGTGGAGATAGAGGTTAGAACTGATATAGGTTTAAGCCATTAGAGTATACAAAATCAATTCAACAATCTATACTTATTTGCTACCCTACTATGCCCCTGTCAGTCACTAGCCTTAAAATCAATCAAATAGTTATTCTTTATTTCTCACTTATAGCTGATATTTAATTGCTGTTATGGGTTGAATGGTGTCCCTCAAATTTTCTTAAGTTGAAGTCCTAACCCTCAGTACCCAGAACATGACTTTATTCGAAGATAGGGACTTTACAGAGTTAATCAAGTTAAAGTGAGACCATCAGGGTGGAACCAAATCCAATATGATACATGTCTTTACACAAAGGAGAAATTTGGAGACAGACTTACATAAAGGAAGAATACCTTGTGAAGAGGAAGATGGCCATTCACAAGCCAAACAGACGGGCCCAGAGCAGGTTCTTCCCTCGCAACCCTCCCACCGTCTTGAATTCAGACTGCTAGCTTCCAGAAGTGTGAGACAATAACTTTCTGTTGTTTAAGCCACACAGTCTGTGGTACTTTGGTACGGCAGCTCTAGAAAGCTAATATGACAGCTTTGGGCAAATAAATAAAATGCTCTCTGCAAAAAAAAAAAAAAAATGAAATTAATCAATAGTATGCTAGAGTTGAAAGGGATCTCAGAAAATATGTTAGTTCAACCCCCTTGTTTTGAAATAAGATGCCTAAAGTCACACAGCAAGTTGGTGACTTAGTCACCCTTCAATCTTCAGTATCCACATTCTGTTGTAGTCTGCTGGCTATTTCAAATATGGTGGCAAAAGCAGCCTATGATATGATTAGATGCAAAACTTTGCTGGAAAGAATTTTCTGGGGGACAATATGCAAGTATAAGCCCTTTCTAAGTATTTGATAGCAGAGGCATATGCTAAATAAAGAATGATTTGCTGGCTGAATGCCAGTCAGAAGATTGATACCCAGGGGAACAATGAGATAGGTAACTTGACCTCTGGCTGGGACTATAGGATCCATCAGCCCTCAGACAGTCATTTGGTAATGGTCTGGCTCTGGCTGGAGGGCTACTCCTATCCCACTGGGGATGATTCACCAGAGTAAATTAATCATCCATGGGCCAGAAGCTCAGGTTCATGTGAGCAGGGTGGGGGCTGGAGAACAGAGCTTGAATAATGCTTCACAGGGGGGTGTAGAGACTTGTTATAATAGTTAGAATGCTGTTATTAAAATACATGACACAAGTAATTGCTAGGGATCCCAAACTAGCTACAACCTAGGATTATGGAGATCTGATCTAATATCGGAGAGAAAGCCCAATTTTGACTCTGCAGGAGAGGCCTTTGAAGAGTGTCCGGGAGTAATTGGCATTTAATCAATGTGGTTGTTATCACAGCACGTGGCTTCTGCAGCTTCAGGTCCCCTTGCAACCACTGAACTGCAAAAGGAAGAATATGCCCATGTGAGTTTACCGCCACCAACATTCAATTCACAGTCCCAGACTAGGCCCAAGTGGAAATGTATTCATATTTTTATATTTGAGAATCACAGGTTCACTGTCTGTAAGGATTCAGTCTTGATTCAATGATAGTATAAGCAGTGATGGGCATTTTCTATTTAGAGAGACCTAATGAGCATTAACTTTGATAGATGGGAAGGTAAAACTTACAGCAGTCTGCTAAGTATTTGCTTTTCATCCAATCTTCTCAAAACCTTCCATGAAACACAGGAAAAACTATGACTGCTTTTTACTTTCTGAGATATAGAAGGAGCATGTGCTACTTATAATTTAGGAACAAAGAAGTATTGACTTTGCTCTTGGATTTGCTTCAGAAAGTATTACCATTGGGCATCAAATTGGGTATTTAAAGGAGAATATACCTTCTTTTGGAGGCTAGATACTATTTTTAGGCCTATACCCTCTCTCCTTTTCCTGGCAGGAGTTCACTGTTCACTTTCACCCACCCTATAAAAGACAATTATAAAAAAGAGAAGGCCTCTCACAAGTCTTTCATGCATGGCCTATAAAGAAAAAGTGGGGATAAAAAAAAGCACCCTTGAACATAAGGGCCAATAAAGTTTTCTTACGCAATGGTAGTCTATTTCTGTTTTTCAGAGGGTACTCCCAAATTGCCCACTTCAGAAAGATCTCAAGAGCTTGTCAATAATGCAGGTTGCCAGGATTCCGTATGTGCTCTGAGTCAGAATTGATGGGAGTGGGCCCCTGGATCTACCTTGTTATCAAGTGTCTCCAGGGACTCCTGTATCCACTAAAATGGATTCTACTCATCTTCCCTCTGTCTCAACATTCTGCGCCTTAAAGCTCAATCTCTTCTCTATCTACATTTACTCCCTTGACTGCATCAGGTCTCATGCCTTTAAATATTTTTATACACAAATAGTTCTCAAATTTATACCTGCAGCCCCTACTTCTCCCAAACTCCAGAATCCCATATCTAACTGCCTGATTGATGTTTAAAAGACGTATTCAAAAACAAACTTCCTCTATGAACTTGTTCTTCCTCATCTCAGTGGCACCACAATTCAACCCCAAACATGGGAGTCATTCTTAACTCTGTTCTTGACATCTTTCTCACTTTCTTTCACATTTATTTCCAGTCCATTAGAACTATTTCAAAATATGCCCCAAATCTTCCCTGGGCTACTTTAGCAGCCTCTACTTTAGAGACCTATTGGTTCTCTCTGCTTGTTTTCTATATCAGTCAGAGTTCAACTGCACATAACAGAAGCCATTCTAGTTATTTGAAGCAGAAATGGATTTTGTACAGTTGTGGTAGATTGATGCTACAATAATCCTTCTATCCCATATTCTTTTCTGTAATGTGACTTTGCCACAACTCCCCAAAAGAAATGAAGTCTATTTTTTCCCTTCCCTTGAATCTGGGTCAAACCTCTGTTTAACTTTGACCAGTAGAATGAGGCGATAGTGATGCTGTGTGACCCCAAACCTAGCCATAAGAGGCTTTTGCAGCTTCCCCTTTCACCCTCTTAGAAGGCAGACTTTATATAAAGCGGCTCAGACTAGATTATCGAGTGATGTGAGAGCATGTGGAGAGATAAGAATCAGACTTTTAGGCATTCCTTTCAAAGTCCTAGAGATGTGAGGGAAGCCATCTAGGACTTCCAGCTTAGTATAGCTGACACCTAAATGTAACCACATATATGAGCCCAAGTTTTGGGGGGTGTTCATTATACAGCAACAGATAACTAAAATGTCAGTGAAGTTAGGGTTTGCAAAACCTTAGGAGGGCCATAGGGGCAGGCTCTAGTCTAGGACTCCAGGAATGACTCCTAGAATAATACTTCAGAACCAGCCTGCATTAGGAACTGTTACTTCTGCTATAATCTAGGAGCTGAGGAGTGGGAGGCCATTAACCACTTTCTAGATCTAGAACCACATCACTTTAGTTGTGATCTGGGCATCAGGAAGTGACTATAAGATCTTTTGGCTGCAGAGCCAGACCATAGTCATTTTACTAAGCAAAATGTGTAATTAATGTACTATTACCACTTTTTCCCCACTTAAGTTCATTCTGAATTCAAGACTTGTGCAAGTGCATATGACTGGCAAAAAATAAATTATATCTGAATCTCTAGCTGCAAGGGAGTCTGGAAAATGTAACCTTTAGCTTTTTAGTCTATGCACTGCTGAAAGGCACAGAAGGAACATTTTTAAAATGTTTTAAGTCATATAAATCTAATGGACAGTACAATGAATATAGATAATGATATTGTACTATGATTATAGAATGTGATAAATATCACTACAACAGCAAGCATATTACAATATATAAATGTATCAAAGTAACACATTGTATACCTTAAATTTACACGTTTTTATGTCAAATAGAAATAAATAAAAATGTTTTGTTTACTATTATAACATCTAAAATAATGCCTGTACATGAGATGCTCATTAAATATTTGTTAAATGATTGTATTAAAGTTTGATAAAGGAAAGTCATAATTTAGAGATGATTGTCTCCAGTTAGCCCAGAGTACAGCACTCTGTATGCCTAAAAACCCTGTGTTTCTGTCATGCTCCTTTATGACTAAATCCTGAGCTATCAAGAAAAATTTAGAATTCAAGATTTTTTCCAGCCTAGTACTTGCTATCTTTACTATCAATATACAACCATCTTGAGTCAAACACTCTGGGTATTTTTTTGTAATACAATTTTATTTAGAAGATTAATTTGGAGGATGGTAATGAGTTCTTGAAGGGCATGCTTGTCAGTCTTTCCTGTTTCCCACGGCTTTGGCCACCACCTCTCTTTGAGGGCTTGTTCTTCATGATGCTGACAGCTTGAGTTCTCTGGGTAACATCATGCAGAGGAAATTAGCTCAGTATGTCTTCTACTGAATTCCATCTGTAGCTCAATGTTTTAAGGTATTTGTGAACAAAGTTTCAGAGTAATTTTGATAAGACAAAGCAGTGTTCCTATCTCTGAGACTATTTCTCCCAAAGAGGCATTTAAAAAAAAAAAATACCACCGAATAGCCTGAAAATCCATCCACGCATGAGCAACCCCCTACAATATATGGAAAGCTTTTCAGGTGTCACAGCCATAATAGCAGGTGGTTCCTTTGGGTAGAAAAATTATGGCAAAGATAAAGGGACAGCAAGCAAACCATTTTAATATTCTAGGTACAGATTTCCCCAAGTGAATCATTCCCATATGCCTCCTCTTACCACTGGCCCCCTTCCAGAGGAAGTGGGTTGTGTGAATGGAAGTGTAGAGATGCATTCTGGTGGGCAAATTTTGATGGTGCTCATATTTGGCAGATTCAATTAATCTTTAGGTATTTGTCAGCCCACTCTTTTGTAAGTCTCAGAAGGCAAAATTTGAATATTTATTTGATACCTGTTTTTGCTTCCCTCATAATAAATACATAATCTTGTTATGAAGATTCAGTAGTGCTCACTTGAGACAGTGCTCTCCTAAAATGCTGCATAAATTGATTTTAAATATAAGCTTATAGGGAAGACTGGGACTAGAGCAATTTGCAAAAGTGATCATTTAATTCACTTTTTATTATGAATATTTAGGACATAAAAATGTTTAAAGAATGGGTATCTACTCTGTAGTGAATTTTTGTTGCTTGTAAGATAAAAATCAGAACTGGTAAAAAAGAGTTCATTTCCAGATAGAAGTGCAGCAAAGTTGGAGATTAAAAGTTTTACTAGTTTTTTTTCTAGGTTATTTTTTCTTTCTTCATAGTGAATAAGACTAGCATTCTTATCATTTACAGGCACACCAAGTCTCCCTTACAGAAAAGGGAGATGCTGGTGCCACCGTCATAATTTAAAGCAAAAATCAACTAAGGTCTAATAGGGAAGGGTATGTACAGCAAGATCATTAATAGAAAACATGACTTTATTTGGATGAAAGATAACTACGTTGAAAAATAAGAAGGAAATACAGTTATTAAGCTAATTATATTTGGCCCTTCCCAATCTTAGAGAGGTGTCATTTACTAGCTGGCTGACATCCAGCCAATCCTTTAACCTCTCTACACCTCAGTTTCCTAAACTGCATGGTAAGGATAATAATAAATAGGACTTATCTCTTAGGGTTGTTAAAAGAAAAGCCCTAAGAATAGTGCTGGGCATACAGTAAATTCTCAATAAATGTTACCTCACTTTCTTCTTCCTTTCAACAGAGTATTAGCTCCACATCAGAGCAGGAACTTTGTCTTATTTACTCTTGTATCTTCAGCTTCTATTTTTCCTACAGTAGGCTCTCAATAAGATTTGTTGAATTAATTAATTAATGAGAGTAGTTAGGCTTTGAAGTTGAAAATGAAAAAGAATTTGTCCTAAGTTTTATCGGTAGTAAGGGAAAAATAGACCTCAGGTTTAGGGTTGGTTAGGGAAGTGGGAAAGAACTCTAAGATGAGGAGACCCATACTCAAGTTTAAATTATCCTTATTCTCTAAGTGTTAAGACTAAGGTCTTCTTTCTTAATTTGTAAAACGAGAATCACTTCCAAGCTTATGCTGAGGATTAAATTAAGGTATATGCGAAAGCTCATAATAAGCTATAAAGGGAAATGCAAACACATGATATTATTAATTTTTATCTCAGTAAGTTTATTCATTGTGTGGCAATAAAATGATTCTATGAAAGTCTTGGAAGAAAGAATCCTTAGCTAAAGATTTAAGTACTAAAAATATTCAACCCCAGAGGTACCACAGACATAGACTAATTTTTTCCATCTGTGCAATGTAGGGTAGATTTGGCATGCACTCAATACCAAGCAAGAAAGAAACTATGGTTTAGGCTGCTTTTAAAGTAAAAAAAAAAAAAAAAAAAAAAGCAGAAAAGGAAACTATTTCCTTTTATAAGCATGAATGCTAAAATAGGGAAAGCCTTCATCGAGTAGTTCACCATCGAAGCAAGACTATTTAACCCATATCCTCTCCTATGTTTCCCTATTCCCTATTTATGTTCTAATTAGTTAGTTGTTTTCTATATCATGATTTATATATTATGGTCACCTCCTCCCTACTGAAAAAGTATAGATTATTCTTTATCAGCCACATGTGATGCAGAGGTCAAAAGAGCAGTTCTTTGTGATAGTTACTCCAGATTAGCAATATTTAAAGACCTGGGTTTTAGATCCAGGGATTATTCATAATATTATGTCTTTAAGATTAGGCCCCACCCAAGATGTCTCAACAGAGCCTGAGTTTGAGGTTGAGAAATTGACTTAAGAAAAAAGATAAAGAAACAAAAAAAGCCATAGTGGGCAAACTGATGACTCACTGTCCCTTCCTTGAACTTTAGAAATGACAAGATGGAAGAGGGAAAAAAGGGCAGTGCCCCACTGCAGACCAGATGTTATATGAAAGACAAGAAATTCATGGTCAAGTTGTTAAGTTAATCAAAGAAATGACACTAAGGAAAACTAAGTTTGTTTATACTTTACCATCAGAACTATCATTCTAAATCTGATCATTTTTTTTTCTCCTGCCTAAAAATCCCAATACTACCCAATCCACATTACTACCAGATCAAATCTAAATTTACAATGGCATAATCCTAACTTTTCTTGTTAGCTTCATCTTTTAATTAATTCTCATTACATATCTTGGAAGGTATAGGGTACAACCCATATTTACCAAATAAGCCAAATTTAAACACTGATCCATTTCTTTACACTATTCTCTCTGCCCAGGAGTTTCATTCCAGGCCAAACCCCTAACTGTGCTTCAAAGCCTGGTTTACGTAATATTTCCTCTCTGTAGCTTCCTCAACTCTCACTCTTTCCTACTATTTAGAATGATTGTTTTTCACCTATGGAGTCATTGAATTTACACATGCCTTTGTTAAATCACAACTCGATGCATAGACTCATAGTGTTCAACTGTCTTCCCAACCTACTGGGTACTCCAAGAAGGCAAGTGTGAGCTATCATTGTGAAATTCTTGACACATCATAGGAGTATAATGCAGGTTTGTTGAACTGAATCAATTAGAAGAGCACTAAAGCATAAATGGCTTTTCTAGGCCTGGGAATTATGCTAGGACTAGAAAGTGTATGCTAAATCCACATATTTGATTCTACTTTTGGTTTTACCGGAGTTCATGTAATTTGCTTTTATTAAAAAAGTGTCATGAACATATTTCCTTAGATAAAACATTATTAATCTGTTTTCAGCTTAGAATTGGCCTTCTAATAACCTGGTTACTCCAAAGATAGCTGAGTAATTTGAAAACTTCTCCATCTGGAGCAGAATCACATTTGGAGCCTGCTTCAGTCAGAGCACCTCTGTCTTCAAAGAGCTCCTCAGTCAGCCAAAGTCTTTGAAAGCACACACAGAACAGAAACCAGATGAACTCAGCTGAATTTTAAACTTGCTACATTCTCTATGTTAGCAGTAAACTTATCTTCTCTAATTAAATAAGTTAACTGAAGCATTATATAATGTAGTATCAATTTATTTTTTATCTTATCCATTATGCCATCTCATTTCAGAAATCCCAGATCAAAAAACAAATTGTTCCACTCATCTATTTCATTCCTTTGGTGACCTTCTGTCATTGCCTATGGTCAGTGTAAAAGACGTTTGGAAAAGTTTTCCAGGTACTCATAACAGCATTTCTGAAGCATCTTTTATCTTGGTTTACAGCAAATGATTCTGTCAATGCTCACAGGTCACTTTACCCTAAAACTTTGTTCAACCTTGAAGTCACTGAGGCCCTCACCTAGGGTACATAGGACAGTAGTTATCCAGCATGTATCTTGGCGAAATAAAATTATAGTTGGAGCATGTCTGAACGTACTCAGTGGAAATAGTATAAGATGAAGAGCAGGAGCTTTGGAGTCAATCTGTCTGAGTTTGAATCTGGCCAAGCCTCTGACCAGTTATGTGGCCTTGGACAAGCTACTTCACTTCTCTATGTCTCACCTGTCTTATCAATAAAAAAGGAACAATAATGGCACCTACCTCTCATGGATTAAGAGGGAAATAAATAAATTAAACATGTAAAGCATTCAGAAGAGTGTCTGGCACATGGTAAGCACTCAATAAATGTTAGCTTTTACATTCTATACATTTATATTTTGAAGTAAAAAAAAGTGGGTACAATAAAAAAATTAAAGGCTGGTCATTTTTAGAACAAAACTTTATTTACAAAACTGCAACTCAGTCTGTTTTGGTATCACTATTGACGAAATGCCTACAGCTGAGATATTAGTTGAGGTGATACATTGATTTTAGCTATGCATAAAACCAGAATCCAACACTATCCCAGTTTCCTATTCCTGTGTGGCTCTGAATACACTTTAAAAAAGAACAAACTTGCTTTGTAATGTACAATGGCTTAAGCAAACCACTGCTGCTGCTGCTGCTTTTTTTTTTTTCTATTTAAGGGTGGGAACTGAGACTATTCATCTAAAATTTGCTATTTACAGAGAAAGCCCTAGAGAATGGGAAAACTTAACGACAGAGGGTTAGCTTATCTGGCTTTCATAACAGTGATATGACTTTAGAGGAATGTGAATGAACAATATTGGTAAACAGTGTATACTGATAATTTTATGACAAATCAATTTATCTAACACCATGCTGAAGAATCAAGAGGATTTCTCCATTCATTTAAAAATTTATTCTATTTGCTGATTCACAGTCTTGCTCCATATTAAAGTAGTTATCACTAATATGATAACCAGTACCCATAGAAACCTAAGATCCTGTTTTAAAAAATTCCCTGTTAAGCTTTAGTTCCAAGTTGGGCTTCCTATACATATGCCTGATTATATCCATAGATTTATGCACGTATATATGAGTGGTTGACATGTGTACAGGTACTAATGCCTCTTTTCAGTAATATAAAATAATGGTATCTGGCATTTGGTTGTAAGAAAAACTGCCCCAGATTGGGAGGTAGCTGAGTGACACATGAGGAAGAAGTAGAAGTAGAAGTAGATGATACATTGGCTCAGATTAAACTCAAGTAATTATTTTGAGACAGTGAATAAATAAATTAAAAAATGCCCCCCTTTTTTTTTTTTAAAAGAAATCACTGGCAAATCATTACTAACAATTTTAAAGTTGATCCATTAATACACATTTTAAATAGGAAAAAGTTTGAGTATGATATCTATCATAATTCTATTTATCTAATACACTCCTCAGCTGAGATATCAAATATATCTTCATCTGTACTTTCTTCTATCTCTGGCAAGTTGCCCCAAAGTAGGAAGTTAGCACCTGAAAATAAAAGGTCATAAAATTATCTGATGCTGACTGCTGGTACAAATCAAATCACGATACAGGAAAGCTTGTATGTTAACATTCTTATATTAAGCTATATTGTGAGCAGTAAAGAGAAAAGCTATGAAAGGATGCAGCACAAAAAATTTATCTAATATTATTCATCTAGGACATAAACATTCTCTTAGCCCTTTTAAGCAATGGCTTGAATTCTAGAATCTTGAAACTCAAAAGGATCTCAGGAGTCCATTTACTCAAACCCTGCCTCCAGCTACATTATGCAATAATCAATCTATGCTGATAATTTTCAAATCTATTTTAATGATTTTTAAGAATAGAGATCTCGCAAGATCATTTTAGATTAAATATCTCCTTGAAGTGTGCAAGAAGAAGGCCTGAAGCAGTCTCCTGATCTCCTCAATGAACATGAAAGTGCCTTTTTTCTGATTAAAAAAAAAAAAAGTTTTGGAGCCAATTATAATAGGAATAGTAATCCTTGATGTGGGTGGGTTTTAGTCCATAGGCTGTCAAGGTAAAACTGTAAACTTTAGGACCAGGTTGTAGCTGTCAATACAATAAACAAGATAACAATGTAAAGCCTCTTTGTGAAAGGACAATCAGATTTCATACTGAAGACTCCATAAGACCATATATATGGTCGAGGATAATGAGATGGTTTATTCTGGACATGTATGGTATTATAACTTGAAAGTACTAAATTGAAAAAAAAAATATTTATTGACCTCTAGGAGAGCCAGTGAATCCAAGAAAGCCAGTCTCAAGCTGTCCAGTTGTCAGTGTGGGCACAAGGAGGACTCAGCAACTCTGGATACCCTCTCCATACATACCAAGACGGTGGCCACTTGGTGGAAAGGAATGAGCCAGGGTTTGGAGATTTGGTTTGATTTCACTTACCAGTACACCATGAATATATTTTTTACTACTTTTACTACAAATGCATGCAACCCAGATGATATATATTATGGTTTTGTGTATTTAAATTCTTTACAACATGGTATCTTTCTAATTTGCTTTTTTCACTGAACATTAGATTTTTAGATTTACCTATGGCTATATGTGTAGATTTCATTTCTTTTATTTCTGTAGAGTATTCCATTATGTGAATTAAAAAAAATATGTGTGTTTGTGTGTGTGTGTGTGTGTAATCCATCACTCATCCTTTCCTCTAACTGCCTATTTAGCACAGGTGCCCAAGGAGACACGTACAAGAATGTGCACCGCTGCATTGTTGAAACAGTAGAAACAATCAACTGTTTCTCCTGGTTGAGATACTGGAATCTAATCAGGCAAGAAGTTAGCATTTATTTGATGCATATAGATGCCTATTATATTATTTTCTGTAATTTTTTTGTGTTTAAATTGTTTATAATAAAAAGTACTCCCTGCCCAAGAATGAATGGTGTTTTGCTTCTGGCAATATTGTACTGAAGAGGTGACAGGATAGTAGAGAATTGCTAGGTCAAAATCTAAGGAACCATTAGAGTCCATAAAGGTCAATGGAGAGCTGAAGTCAATTTGCCTTGAGGGTATTTGCCAATCCTAGGGAATTTGAACTGAGGTTTCTCAAGCCTACTCTGGAAAGTTTCAGGAAATCAGGTCTACATGTGTAGGCTAACCTAGAACGTAGACTTCATAGGGCCCTTTCAGTCTAAAGATTCTAGAATTTTATAAAGCTTGTGTATGTATTCTTTCAATGCTGCTGATTCAGGTGTTTCAAGGACAGTTCCAACAGCCACAAGAAACCCTGTTTTATACCAAGCAACTAGAAAATCCTGCCTTAAAATCACAGTATTAGGGTCACAAAGAAGTTTGATATTCTTGGAGTCAATACTCAGAGACATGAGTAGCTCTCTGTACAATTGCTTCAAAAAAGAAAAAATAAACTAAGAGATTGGATCTGACAGAAGCAGCACCTTCCTTTCTCTGTTAAGAAGGGAGAAAGGAAATCCTGTGATACATCTGTTTCTCATGGATTAGATTCAATGCAAATGGAAGAATGCTGGGCTTTTTTCTTTGAAAAATTAACTAATATTAAAAAGTAGAATGAAAACTGAAAAATCTCCACCCTGTGTTTTGAATTGTATGAAGCAGGAAAAATAACATCAAAGCAGAAACTTCCTTTAATGTGTCCCATGAGCAACACAAATATAAAACTGGAAACCTAAATTAGGAGTCTATATCTCTCTTAGAAGAGTTCAGATAAGTCCTTGCTCAAAGATGGTCTCTTAACATACTAGAATCTTAAATTAAGACTGTGAATGATGGGTTGAGAGCCACAATTGAGCACCAGGTGATAAAAAAAATCAGAGTCTATAAAAACGGAAGCATAATTGGAGGGTTTGAAGACCCTGACAACCTAGCTTACAATTGTGATTGTTTAGCCTATGAAAGCAAATCATACTTAAAAAATAAAAGGATTATATTTTAAGTTCCGAAAAAAACTAAAACATACATTTAAAAACCTGAGTGTAGTGCCAACTTGGATTGTCAAGCTCTTTAACCTTGTTCTGTAAACTAAAGTTCTGTAAACTTTAGTTCCCACTAAAAAAATCCCACTAAACATCAACTTGGTCTGTTGTATAAATAGATATCAGACACTGAGAACATGTGTCCTATAACAAAACTGAACGCTCCAGACAATACAAAATGTATTATGTAAAAATCCTTTAGGAATTGCTTGTATGTTTCCTACAAAATAATTAGTATAACTTTTTGTTATTAAACATTTCCCTTGACTAACATTTTATCATAACTTACTAATAAAGATGTCCATTTTTATCCTAAAGTAGTAGTCCTCAACCTTTTTGGCACCAGGGACCAGTGCTCTTATGAGAATGTAATGCCTGATGATCTGAGGTGGAGCTGAGGTGGTGATGCTAGAGCTGGGGAGAGGCTGCAAATACAGATGAAGCTTTGCTACTGGCCTGCTGCTCACCTCCTGTTGTGCAGCCTAACAGGCCATGGACCAATACAGGTCTGTGGCCCAGGGGTTGGGGACCCCCATTCTAAAGCAATATCACCAAATACAGAGGTTATCGAGTCATCTTCCCTCCCAACTCCGCACAGCCCTAGCTTCTCTTACACACACACATATACATACACACAATTGACTATCAAATCTAAAATCTTCTAAAATTCTCTGGAGTCATAGTATGTATGAGAGCAGCAATTTAGAGCAATTACAATATTAATTTAAAAAGGCCAAGAGATCCAGTCAAATTTGAGGCTCTTAAATACATTGATGGAAATAGAAATGATAATGAATTTTGGCTAGTAGTTTCCATTAGTGAATATTTGGGATAAAAGGAAAGAAGTTTCTCTCTAGCAGTTCTAACCTGGGTAAGAAGTTTTTAAAAGGAATCCTGAAATGATCTATTCAGATTTTCACTCAGGTATTGATAGACAATATGTTAAAGAAATGTCTGAGTCAATTGTTTCTTACCAGTAGAGTCTAGTCTATTAATATCATAAACTGCTCGGCTGTGAAACATCCAGAAGTGTCCATTGTTACAGGAAAGAAGGCAAGAACAACACGGAACAATCACATGATAACCTACAATGTTCCCACTAAAAAAGAAAGTAAATATTATTAGATACAATGTAATACCAGGCCATGTAAGCATTTTTATGTGCTAATGTAAATAGATGACATAAAGACTTCATTGCCTCCTAACATCCTCCATTGCTGGGATCTTTAGAGTGAGACTTACTCTGATAATGGTTATAGTTCTATTGTTAAATGAGAAAACTTTTTAAGTTAAGTGAAATGATACTAACACATTCTCCATTTCTTTGCTAGTATTATTTTATGCATTCTCCCTTTAGAAGCTAGCTTCTAGATATCATAAGGTTGTGATTTGTTCTGTAAGGCACCCAAAATTCATGTTCAGTACAGACAAATATATTAAATAAACTCAGATCTGTGGGTAAAAGGTTTTCTGCTCTCCTCAGGACTGTGGCAAGTTGGATTCTTATATGTTCTAGTTCCATGCCAGCACCTAAAAACTGTTTCAACAGATGGAGGAGTAGGAAGACAGCATGAGCCCCTGGAAACCAAACACAAGCTGGCTGCTCTAATTTTAGTTTCAGTGTTTTTGAAAGAATTCAGAAGTAAAGCAAATCCATAGCCTCTAGAGAAAGTTGCAAAAGTTTTTATTGTGTTTAGGATCATCCATATGATTATAAGTATCTTACTCTTCCACAGATTTTTCCCCCTATCTGGTTACTATTAAATAGAGTGAATATCCAGGGAATGGTTTTTAAAGTACATATAGGAAATGTACTTAAAAAAAAAAAAAGACAATATAAACTGTTCATACCTTGAGTTGTAAAAATTCTTGTTATACCTCATTCCCACCCTGTGAGATGTAAGTCAGTCATTTTTGTGAGGCTTTATAAAAAATACTACAAAATGAACCAGCCCACCTAAAATATGTATTCTAATCCTAATATGCTTGAAAGGCAAACAAATGAAAACAAAAGTTGTTCTTGGATTAGGACTGACAGTTATTTCCAAAACTAGATTGCAAGAGTAAATTCTATGGCTTTAATTTCCACCTGTATTCATTCACTCAATCAATTAATGCTTATTGAACATGTATTATATGTTAGGTACTATTCTAGATGCTAGGAATACAACAAGGCTTTTGTTTTCATGGAGCTAACACATTCCAGTAGAGACACATCAGACCATTTTTCTCCCTTGTTAAAACCCCTTCAATGGCTTCCCATTTGCCAAAAATGAAAACAAATAAACCCCTTCATACCAGGGTCTAGATCCAAATGTGGCTATTGAGCACATGTAATTTGGCTGGGCTGAACTGAAATGTGCTGTAAGTATAAAACATATACCAGATTTTAAAGACTAAGAATAAAAAATAGATGTAAAACATTTTGATAATTTTTTAGATTGGTTACACATTGAAATAAAATATGAACAAAATTAATTTCACCTGTTTCTTTTTACGTTTTAAAATGTGGTTATTAAAAAATGTAAAATTCCATATGCGGCTTGCATATTTCTACTGGACAGTGCTGCTCTAGATTATCTGTTTTAACTGCGTCTCTAATCTACTCACACTGCTCTCCCCGCAATGATCACTCACAGTGTCTCAGCCACACTGTCATCATCTTTTCATTCCTTGTTAAGTTTTGTCTTGCTTTGGGTTCTCTGCACCTGCTGTACCCTAGGCCTAGAACATTCTTCCTCTGGCTCCTTCTCATCCTTTTGGATTTAATCAACTCCAGTGTTACTTTGTCATGCGGCTTCCCTAACTATGTGCTCTAAGATAGCTTACTCACTCTCCCAATCTCTATTGTTCTGTATAATTTATTATCGTTCCTTCCTTTGGAGCACTTCCTGCCTTATTTGATATCTTATTTATTTAAATATCTTATTGATTCCCATTAGAATATAATGTCCAAAGGCCAGTGACTTTGTCTTATTTATTGCTGTATTTCTAGCTCCTATAAATATGACTAGCACCTGGTAGGATCTCATTATGCAATTCGAATGAATGAATGAAATGAAATAGTCATTAGTACAAAAGTAGAGTTGCTAATTTAAATTATTAGGATTATAATTTATAATCCAAACCCCATTAAAGTGAGAAAATCTCAACCTTCTTCTCTAAAATAGAACTAATTACACTCAAGTCTACCTCTCAGAAAATAATAGTAATAGCTTTTATCTGTGTTGTGATTTATAGTTTATCAGCCTTTTAATATTCATAATTCATTTGATCTTTATAACAACTCTATGAACACAAAAGATACTTTAATTTCTATCTTAAGAAGATAGTTTCTATCTTCTGAAGTGTATCTTCTTAAGATAGAAGTTAAATAAGAAAACAGAGGGACAGAGGTTTCCAGGCTTAAGAAGTTTACTCCAGATCACATAGACAGTAAGGGTAGGGTCAGGGCTCAGAATGATTTTTTTTATATGGAAAATCTAAGTGTTTTTCCCCCCTCTAAACTACATTGCCTTTTTCTGAAAATTAAATCAGATATTTGTCAATGAACTTTGAAAAATTTTAAATCATATATGAATGTAAAGTGTCACAAGATCCTTTAAAAAATAGCTCTAAGTAACAAATGATTTTTCAATAGCCTATTGCATGGATTAAACCACTGTTCAACACAGTCCACTGAACCTTTCTCTCTGCTTTGGTGTCGACATCCGTCTCCCATACCCAGGGCTATCTAGAATAATGCCATAAATACCATTTCAAGCATGCGATGTCCTTCAGTTTACATTTGCAGATTTCAGTGAAATAGCATCTTCCAATTAAGTCCACTGTGCTGGAGAGGGAAAAGTGTAGAGATTGGTCAAATGTACTTTTTTTTAATTGTAAAATACACTTAACATAAAATTTACCAACTTAACCATTTTTAAGTATATAGTTCAGAACTGTTAAGTATATTCATATTGTTGTGCAAACAAATCTCCAGACCTTTTGCATCTTGTAAAATCAAAACTCTATGCCTATTAAACAACAACTCCCCATTTCCCACTTCCTTCAGCCTCTGCCAACCATCATTTTACTTTGTTTCTATTAATTTGATTGCTTTAGATAACATATATAAGTAGAATTATACAATATTTGTCTTTTTGTGATTGGCTTATTTTCACTTAGCGTTATGTCCTCAAGACTCAACCATGTTGTAGAATGTGACAGGATATCCCTCCTTTTTAAGGCTGAATAATATTTTATTGTACACATATATCACATTTTGTTTATTCATTCATCTGTTGATGGACATTTGGGTTGCTTCCACCTCTTGGTTGTGAAAAATGCTGCTAAGAACATAGGTGGGCAAATATCTATTTTAGATTGTATATTAAATTATTTCGGATATATACCCAGAAGCAGGATTGCTGGATCATATGTAATTCTGTTTTCATTTTTTTGAGGACCTGCCATGCATTTCCCTAGCAGTGGCACCATTTTATATTTCGACCAATAGTGCACAAGGGTTCTGATTTTTTCCATGTCCTTGCTATCAAATGTACTTTTGATTGCGATTTAGTATGAATTTTGTAGTCCTAAAGAGCTGAAAGAGGCTCTAAAGTAGAACTATATTTTATAAGAGTCAGTTAATATTCGTGAGCTTACCATAAATACGACAAACCTTCCATTTAAAAACATCTTATGTGTTCATTGGTTCATACACATCTTATCACATTAATCCATTACTACTATAACCCCTACAAGGAAGAGTAGACAATAGGAGAGACCTGATTTTATTCTAGACTCTGGTCTAACCTCTAACAATTCACATATCTGAGCCCTCCTTACAACTGTTTTATTACATACCACAGCTACTGTAAAGGTGAATGGGTTAATATTTTACTTACAGAAACTTTGCAATAGTAGGTTCCAGATATATTGTGCAGTGCTTTTTCTTTTTGCAATAACACACACACACACACACACACGTACTGAAAATATTAACCCATTTATCTTTGCAATAAATAGCTTTGCCATTAGGCATGACTACATTTAAGCCAATTCAATGATTTCAAGAAAGGAAGAGTCCACAGTTTTGAGTGTATTTTAAAATAATTTAAAGCTATCATTACCATGAAATTCATTTTAAAGTATTATGACTATTAGCCTGCCTCCTTATGGCTTTGTATCCAAAGGACAGCTGTTTACCCATATTTTGGATTATTAGTCTTTCACTTTAAAGATAGTTTCAATAAAGAGCTAAATCTCGAAAACTCATATAAGTGCTATGTTGCTTATTGAAAAAGAAAGTACTTTTTAGAGTTAGAAAAAGTTATATTTGAGTCAGATAAAATGGCTATTTTTCTAAATAGGAAACAAATTTTTGAGGACCCTACATCTAAAAGTGTGTAGTGACTGAAAACAGAATTTAAAAGGATTAAATTATGCAAATGATACATGATATCCAAAATAGGCTTTATGAAAGACAAAGATTATATTAGGGTTGTCTTTATTTCATCTCATAAAAATCTATTAAAGTTTCTCTCATTCAGAAAGAGATTTTATGAGAATACTGAATTATACAGACAACGGAATCAGATTCAGCATGCCAATTGCAAACAATGGTAGAAAATTATGAATGTTTTTGGTGTAAAGATATGGATTAAAAATGAAAAATTTAAATTAACGCTCCTAACAGTACAGAAAATCTTGCCTTAATTTACCCAGAGTCTAGGTCATGAACTTGATCTAGTGAGGTAGGTGGCTGGGCAGGGCATAGCACTAGGGTTCCAACTTAAGGGATGTGGTCACATGACTGTAATTGAACTAGAAGCATTACATCAGGACTGACCACTCTGGTTAAACCGCAGATTTTGTCCAGACAGTCCGCCCACTTAGTTATACTCCAAGGGGATCATCAGACTTTTGGGAGTGGCTGGAACACCAAAATGATAACCCCCTTGTTGACTCCCAGAGGTCCAAGCCATACACTTTTCCCATTTAGTTAAAGGCTACCGTTGCCCGCTACTAGCATGACTTACTTGGTAGGAGGGATGTCTGTAGAGAAAAGGTCTATTTCAGTATCAGCCAGCAAAACAGCCTTCATTCCCCTAGAGCTGAGCACTTGTTTACAGAATTTGCAACACAGGATGGACACGCAGCGGTCATTGAAACTACAAGTGCTGGTAGACATGGCGTCCCGGGACGGATGGATGGATGAGGTTTAGGATTTTGAAAATGGAAACAAGAGCAAGACCTTTTCTAGTCTGATTTCCCCAGGCTAAAAATCAAATTGCGAGGCCTCGAGATTTTATAAACCCCCGAATTGGGAAGGAAATGAATTCTTTTCCGTTTTCCCGTGGGAGGGTAAAAGTAATATTTATTGAGTAGAAAACAGGAGAGAAGCAGCAATTTTGTCTTTCCTATTAACTCTCGAGGAAGGGAGTGGAGTTTGAAGCAGGAACGGGCCAAGATGCAAGGGGCCTAGGCAACTTCTCTACAGTTTTCCCTTCCTCCCGTCTGAAAAGGATCCTTCACTTTCGCTCCCGCCCCTTTAGCAATTCCAGTATAATCTCGGAAAGCTTCTCTTCCCTTAAGCACCTCCCCCGGAGAGCTCTAATTCTGTCGGCTAAATGTCCCTGCCCTCGCCTCCTCTTTGAAAACCTTTTTCCTTTTCCCGGGATTCAGAAGTCCCCACAGCTCTTCCCACCAGGACGATCCCAGCTTCTCCTCGGTCTTTCCGCGACCCTCCTTCGCTCTGCTCTTCTGCCGGCCCCTCCGCTTCGCTTCTCTCCTAGCAGCCCCCAGCCCTCAGCGTGCTGGCTCACGCGCCGTTTCTCGCGCGTCTCCCACCCCTCAACTCTTCCTCGTGTCCCCCGCCTTCCCCTCAGGTTGCTCCCGGAGCGGCCGCTCCAGAGTGCGCGGTGGTGTCTGTGGGGCGGGGTCGAGGTCGTTTTTGGGGCTCAGTCGGCGTCGGGGTCTCTAATCACCGAACACGTCGTTTTTATCCCTTCTTCCGCTCTCTCTGCCTTTCTAACCCGCTGTCAGTTTGAATTGCCGGCGCCGCACACGGATTGGGAGAACTAGAGCTCGCCCACGTCCTGCATTGGACGTCTCCGGAGCCCTCCCCTGACGAGATCTTAGTGGCGAGGTGGACGTACGCCCCGCCCCAGTAACGGTGCCAAGATTAGTTCGGCTTTCTGGTTGGCTGAGCGTTTCTCTGTCTCTGATCTCATTGGCGGGCCTGGGGAGGTTTGGGCGGATCCACTCCCGCCCTAGTGGCAAGGACGCCCTCCGTGCTTCTTATTGGAAGACGTCCTTCAGTCCCCACCAATCTCTACTCTCTATTGGCTAAAATTCTCCGCAACACCCCTCCTCTCCATCTCGGTCCAATTGCTCTTGCCTTTTCTCAAGAATTTGTGTTTGGTTGCTGGTTCCAACTCAGTCCCGCCCATTAATTCTAGTTTAGGGTTTGGCCACTGCCTGAGGAGCTTACTCTGTTGCCACGCCTCGGTAGTGCTAGTCACACCTCCAAGTTTCGCCAGCCCCTCCTCCTCATTCCTGGCCTCTCGGGACCCGCCATTCCTATTGGCTACAGGCCCCATCGGTCGATAGAAAGCGGGCGGTGATTGGCAAGGGGGTGGGCTCTGCTTCCCGGCGGGGTCCTGCGGAGTTGGCGGAGTCTCCTCAAGGGACTAGGGGACCAATCTGCGTAGAAGCGGGTGGCGGGGAAGAGAGGGGAGGAGAGCTCTGAGTGGGAAGCGGAGCCGGGGGCCTGGGACCCGTCGCGTCAGAGCCAGGTAAAGGCTCCTTCCCTCTCCCCTTTTTTCTTACCCGCCTCGAGGCTGGAGCCCTGACTGAACGAATCCGGGCAGGGGCGGAAAGGAGAGGGTGCGGATGCTGCTCCAGGCATCGCCTTCGCGGGGCCGCCCGGAATCCCTCAGGCCCCCTCCCCGGCGACCCCGTCCAAATCTCCGGGTACAGCCCGCATTACTTTTCAGGACTGCATTTCTCTCCGCTCTTCACCAGACCGCGAGGGGCTCTGCCCTGGCCCGCCCTCCCCCCCGCGCAGCCCGCACCCAGCCCCCTCCCCAAGTCCTCTGCACCCGAGCAGCCTTGATCCACCTTGGGGCAGCCGTCGTTGGTATCACCCGTAACCATCGGCTGCCCTCTACTCCTGTCTCCTAGCCCTGGCAGAAGTATGGGTGTTCCGCACTGCTTCCGGGGCTCTTTCCCGGTCCCAGCCCCCGGGCCGCCCCGAATGGCTCCTCTTGGTGCTTGCGTTCCCAGACCTAAGTGGATCCCCAAAGTTGCTCACATCCCTGCGCTTCATGTAACATCGCGGCCCACAGTAGTCTCCTAACTCCCCCCTCACCCTCAAGGTATCCTTGTCCTCTCCGGGTCTTCCCAGCGTGTGCGACAGCTCCAATTATCTCCGGCTCCCGTGCAGCCTTAGGACCCCACCTCTTACCCCCTCCCCGCTTCCTGCCCGCCTGTGCTCGGTCTTCCTTGCTCCGTGCGGCCCTTTCTCTGGGCGCGGGAAGTGGGAGACACCGGCGGAGCCGCCTCTTCCCGGCGCGGAGAGGAAAAGGGGCGACTGAGGAGGGAGGGTGGCTGCTGCGGCAACGCTGGGGAGCCCTGCGCTCGCGCCCGCTTCCCCGGCCTGGGCCAGGGCGGGATCTCTTCCGGCACCTCCTGGTGCGAAGAGTCGGGACTGCGACCCTCACCACCCGCCTGGATCTCCCCCACCCCCAGCCTGTGATTGGGTGCAGTATCTAGGCTTGGGTGACAAAAAATATGGGGGGTAGCATTTAGAGTTACTCTCCTCCCTGGTTTGGGCCAGGAGACTGCTGCCTTCCGCCCCCCGCCTCCCAGTTTTCCCGACTCCGACCCTCACCTCTAACCCGTTTCCTGCTTCTGCCGACCACATTGTTTTCCTGGATGTGTCCCGTGCCGAGCAGGCTTTTTCCTGCAGATCTCCCCCCGCCAACATTTTGCTGCCAAGAGAAGCTAGTAACCAAAAACAAAACAACGGGGAGGAGGGGCAGGAGGGGAAGAAAAGTTGTGCCCGGGTGGCTTGTCCCTCCCCGGCTTTGATCCCCTTTGATGTCCAGGGAGTTCCCCCACCGGGGGTCAGGGGCCGCGTCGGAGGCAGGGCAGAGAGGGCTCCCTCGGGCTGGCAATTGCCCAGCGCTGGCAGGGCTCGGGAGGCTGTTGAGGTGCCGCAGTCCCCGCCCGGAGCCCCGCGTTCCCGCTGCAGTCCCCACCCGAAGCCAGCGCAGGCGGCTGCTCCAAAGTGTTTTCTTGCAGCCTTAAAACAAAATCCGGAGGGAGCTTCCTTCCTCCCCACCTCGCCGCGCCTTGCTCTCCCGGCCGGGCGGCGTTTGGAAGAGATGAATGGGCCCGGGCTGAGCTGGGTACGTCGTACCCTACCCCACCCCCGATGCGATTAGGATCTGCGCGGGGGCTGATAGCCCCCTCCTTTTTTCCCTGCATTTACAGGCAAGTGAACCGGAGCAAACGACTTCCGATCCAGTCCGCGCTGCTGCGGCTCCCGTTTGGGATTTGATTTGCAGCATCTTCGAGCCTGTGCAACAAAAAACCGCGAAGCACGCCCAGCCCTCCCGCGGCACCCTGATACGCACCCACTCCCTCCCGGGCACACAGCTGGGTGCGTCCACACCCCCGCACCCCCACACCATGTTGTGCGGAAGGACTTGCACTCCCCGCCTGTGTCGTTGATGTCAGACCCCAGGCCAGCCTCCGGGCGCTGCAGTTCTCCCGGCTAATGCTGAGCCTGCGGCTCGGGCTCTAACACAGGATACAGCCGCCGCCGCGCCCGGCCCCAGCGTCCACCGTCTGCATGTGCGCGTGGTAGCCGCTTGCCCTTCCCGCAGCCCGCGCTCCCCGGAGCGCTGGAGACCACCGTGGGGGGCCCCTTCTGCCCTTGGGAGAAACGGTCTTGGAGGTATTGATTTCGGTGGTTGGATTTTTCCCGTGGATCTATCAATTCACATTTCGAATTTGGAAGAAAGAAGAAAAACATGACGTCTCCAGCCAAATTCAAAAAGGATAAGGAGATCATAGCAGAGTACGATACTCAGGTCAAAGGTAAGCGCTTGGAAAAATAGCATAATGCATATAATCTGTGGACCATTGAGGCATGTATTTCCACCCTGATTTACAAGGCGGTTCATGTCTTTGGGTGGAGCATGTGGGGGCAGGCTGACCCCAGAGGTGGTTTCATAGGTGGGTCTGAGACTCTGAGGGGTGGACTGTGCCAGGGGCTACAGACTCGGGAAAGACATTTTAGGAGTGGGCTTAAGGGTTTGTCCCTCTAGGGCTGGCCATTATTTTGGCAGCCCTTGCCCCCAGGCTGGGTAAGGTGGGGGGAGGGGCAGGAGGTTCTTGGAGAGAGAAAGGCCGCAATTTGCTCCTGGTTGTTGGGTCTGGTTTCCTTGAAGGACAGCTGGAATCTGACAGGTGTTAGGGAATTTATTCCAGAGGTTAAACAGGAGTCCAGGCAGAGAAAGGCAACCTTGAGAAGGCGTACCTTTTGGAGAGCAGTGGAAGAGGCGGGTTTTTTTCTGATGCACTGTATCCAAACATTACATTTGCTATGGCATCAGACTAAGAAAGTCTGGAGCCACCTTGGATGCACCTTGTACCTGCCTGGTTTCTGGTCACTCTGCATTCAGCCAGGGATCAGAGCACAGAAATAATAAGGTCACACACACCCGTTCTCCACCCTCACCTAAACCTGAATGGAGTTGGGATGCTAGGGTTGCTGGGTGGTGCTGATTCTGAAGGGTGAGAAGACATACTTGTTTAATCCCTCTGCATTGTCAACCTCTGCTCCAGAATACACGCTTTTAATGGCCCACTTACCTCTCTGCAAAAATGTGAAGGGTAAAGCAAATTGTGGATGTGGAGGAACCAGGAGACCTGTGTGCACATCTAGTGGACTGCCTGACTTGGCGTGGGAATCAGAGCACCTTCCCCAGATAGCCCTTTTTTAACCAGCAATTCCCTTAGGAGGGGTTCCCGCCTGTTTAAGAGCCCCAGCATGTGTTTGTGCTAGGCATGGTTCCTTCCTGGTCAGTGACTGGGAAGAGCCATGTGGCTCTAGTCCATTGAGACCTCAGCTGGGGAGTGGGAGAGGTGGGTGGCCTTGAATGTTACACCACATGGTTGGAGCTCTGGGTTTTCCTTTGTTTCAGAGAACAGAGGGAGGGGCCCCTCCTTTCCCTGCACCAATGCAAGGAGATTTTTTCCTATCATAGAGGACTTGGGAAGAGCCATGTCTCCCCTCTAATGATTGCCTGGGGTGGGGTTAGGAATAGAGTTGGTAATGGGCAGCTGCCTTATCTCTTGGAAGGTTGGAAGGTAGTTTGAAGTCCCCCCTTGTGGGATCTTTCTAATGTCATCAACTTGGTCAATGGTGGAGGTGCCCTGAGGGACCCTCATCCACTTGGCTGCAAATATTGGTGGGTTTATTACAGAAGATGGGGAAGTTGACTGATTGATAGCTTCAGTTGAACTGGGATTGAGAGAGGTGTGGTTGTGAGTTATAATTGAGGTCTTGGCCTCTTGTCACTGTTCATAATCCAGGCTTCTTTTTGTACACAATAAGCCACAGGCCTTCGTGTCCTGTCCAGATGTACTGCATTCTTCTCCTGGAATCCCCCCTGCAGTTTTAACCAGATATTGTCATTCTTTCTTCTTCTTTTTTTTCTTCTTTTTTAAACATATCCTATTAACTGTTGCGAGAGGGAGCATGAATAACTGACTTTTCCGGACTTCTCTCCAGAAGCGTGCCATTTAACTAAGGTGCAAAGTGATTTTACATGTTTATTTTCTGTAAGGTTCAGGGCTGATAGGTGTTAATAGAACTGGATCTGCCTATTCGTTATTGGTGAGGGATTTCTCACTGGTGTGTCAAAATTAAACACTGTGTGTATTTACAAACATTGTTCATTGAGATGATGTAATGAAGTTGGCTGCTTGGGATTTCTCTTCTACCTTGCCGTAAGCATGAGACTGTTTTGCTTTGCTCTGATGTTTTTCCATTGACACTACTCATAGATTTTACAGTGGCGGAGCATGATGTCTTACTCAGAAGGTGTAACAATAAATATTTATGGAACTGATTTGAATAGTTTAGTCCCTCATTTTATAGCTGAGAAGAGTACAGAGAAATTAAGAGGCTTGTCCAAGGTCACACAGCTAGGTGATGGTAGATCTGAAATTGGAAACAGGCTACCAAATCCCAATTCTTTATTCTTTTCTCTTCTTATTTTCTATGAAACATCATCTGACCAGAGTAGGGAAAAAATATATCCTTAAGAAGACAAAATTTGTCAATGAATAATAGTAGTGATAATGATAATAATAGATTACATTTTGGGTGCTCATTATGTTCCAGTCTCAAGTGCTTTATAAGAATTGTCTCCTTTAATCCTCACATCAACCCTGGAGGCAGATATTATTTCATCCTCTATTTGCTGCATGAAGAAACTGGCTTAGTGAGGATAACAAGCCCTCCAAGGTCGCCCAGAAGCTTGACTCCATTTCTTTATTCATCAACTATTTACTGAATGTCTTCTACATGTTCTGGGAGTGGCAGTGTAGCAGTCAACAAGACAATGTCCCCTCCCTCATGGAGCTTGCATTCTAAAACCCTTGCCCGCCGTGGAAGAAAGAGCATAGAACTCAAGAGACAAAGGACCTGGGTTCTGAGTTGGTTCTGCTTCCCCATTAGCTGGAAGCCCTTGTCAGAATTATTATGACTTTCAGCTTTTTATGTGTTATCTGGGACTCATAGTGCTGTCATTCTTACTTCTCCTGCAGATGCCAAGATAAAAAAAGAATTTTGCTATTTTGGTCTGGTGGTTAAGAGTACAAGTTTTTGACTCTAACAGATTCAGGTTTTAATTTCTATTCTGCCTTGCACATTGGGCCAGTTACATGACTTGTCTGAGCCTCAATTTCCTAACCTGGAAAGTAGGCAAAATAATTTGCATTTCCAAAGGTAGTTGTAAGGATTCAATGAGAAAGTATATAAAAATCACTTAGCATAGTATCTAACACTAGTAATTACTCAAAAATAGTACAGGGTGCTCCTCTGTTGGCGAACTTCCCTTTTGCTGAATTGGCTGACCTGCATTGCCTGTCTGCTCCCAAAGCACCAGCTGTTAAATGATAGGAAACAAGTCTAGGAATGAACCTTGAGTTCTAGCAAGTTCCTCCAGTAGTAGCGAAAGGTATCTTAAACCCATTAGACTTGTATAATGGACAGGTAAACTGTCTAATCATTGGCCACTGTTCTCAGTGTCTCTGACCAGAATCCTGGTTCCCACTTTTCAGTCGGAATGGTTTGAATCAAGTGGACTCTAAATGGACTTTGTGGGATGCTTTCTATCCTGTGGTTTTTGCCTTTCCTTTAAACCACCTGCTTGCATGTGCCCGGAAGGACTTCTGAGGCTGCAGCCCCAAACCCTACCCCAGTGTGGTTTTCTGAGGGGCGTGCCTCCTTAGTCAACTTGCCTTGTAGCCGCGTTCTTAAAAACCATCATTGTTTCTGGTTTGTGGGTGTTCAGATTCCTTTGAAAGTTCATGCCTCTCAATGTCTGACTCGAGAGCAATAATATTCCTAGTGCTTTACATGGCTCTTTCCAATTTATGAAGCTCTTTCATGCACATTAATCTCTGGAAATTCTCAACAACCATGGTCAGATTCATGATCATAACCCGAGGCCCCTTGGCCTCTTGCCTGTTAGCTTTTTTGGGAGATTGGTGCAGTGAAAGAGTAGGTAAGATGGGTGGTTACCAGAGACAATAATCTGCTGGTATTTCGGTGAGTTCACAGCACTGCATACAGGTCCAGCTATTGCCCTGTCCTATTCGAGGCCCCTTTCCTTTTACCCTCTCCATACCTTGAGTTTTTATAGTCCCTCAGAAATTTTGAGATTGACAGTTCATGCAAATTTTCCAGGAGGAATCATCTGAAACAGAGTGGCACTGTGTGCTGAGCAGTCAAATTCTCTTTCTTGAGAACATTAGGGGTCTTGTCTTTTTTTTTTTTTTTTTAATAATGTCTTAGAAGAACAGTGTGTGTGTGTACCACAGAGCTGAGAAGTAAAATTTTGTGATTTCCATCTGCAGCATTTTGATAGAAAAGCCTCAGGCCTTTGCCTGGAACTGTTTAACCCTTTCAGGACCCTTTCAGAGCAGGGGATGAAATTTAAAACTCTAGACACATTGCGTGTGCACATGCACTTGGGAATGTCGATTGCTGGTATTTAAACAAGTTTTTCCCCTGGGAGGTCTAAGCGGTTCGGTGCTTCACTCATGCCAACAAAGGTCTTCTTTGAAGCTTCTTTCCTCCCAGCCCCCGCCTCCCAAGGGGGCTTTGAATATAATCAGTTTGTGAAAAGCTGCAGTAAAACATCCCGTTGGAATCCCCAAGCAGATGTTATCTTCTTCTTGCGAATGATTGAAGGCTCTGCTTCCCTTGCTCTGGGAGAATAGGACTGTGCAGTCAGGTGAACTCCTAAAGAAAATGATGCCTTGGAAAAATTCAAGTATTCTGTATCATATTCGAAGGAGCCCGGAGGAAGGTGGTAGGCAAGGAACTGGGGATGCTGTGGGCTGTGCAAAGCAGCAGTGGTTAGAAACGGTGTTCTGATGAGCCCTCAGGTTTCCCAGGTTTAGGGATACTCTTGAGAAATGAGAACAGAAGTTTCCTTTGGAGAAGTTATTCAGTGAGTTGTGGCCACATCACCATGCACCACACGGGTCAAAAGCCCGGAGAAGCCCTGATCATTTCTCTGCTGTGAAGTTTTCAGTCTCACATGGCCCTGAGAAGTAGGGTCCACATTCTTTGAAAATCAGCAGGTGCCTAGCCCCTGACTCATAAATTTCCACTGTTCACTCTAGATACACTAGGCTGCCAGGGGCACCTGTAGTGTTCTTCTGGAAAGGTTGACGCCATAGGAATTGTCCTTACCTTACACCCTAGACCTCTGAGGGCTTCATTTGGAAAATATTATGTCATGTTGCATGGAACAAGTTGGTATGTGGATGTCTACCTGTAATAAAATTCACTTTTAACCTGGTATCAGTTATAGACTTGGCTTTTTGGGGAATCTGAGACAGTTACCTGAGAAGTTGTTTGATTGAAATATAAATAATGAGAGTACTTACAACATTTTAAAAAATGACAAAATAACACCTTTACTGATTTTACAGTAATGTATAGGCATTCTCATCTCTCTAATTTAAAAATACACATCACATGAACTTTACCTCTTTAACCATTCTTAAGTGTACAGTTGGGTGTATAGTCACAGTGTGTGCAGTTACCACTGCCATCTATCCAGAGCACTCTTCATCTTGCAAAGTTGGAACTCTGTACCCATTAAACAGTATCCCCCCCACCCCGTGTCTCTGTTTGGCTGCTTTAGGTGCCTCATATAAATGGAATCATACAGTATTTGTCCTTTTGTGACTGGTTAATTCCTTCAAGGTTTATCCATGATGTAGCATTTGTCAGAGTTTCCTTCCTTTTTTAAGGCCTATGATAGACCATTTTGTTTATCCATTCATCTGTTGCGTTGCTTCCACCTTTCTCAAATGATGCTGCTATGAACATTGGTGTATCCTATTTTTTAAAAAATGCCCTCTACATCAAAGCTGTACAAGTTCATATAATCATCTGTGATTTTTGATAAATTTTTTTAGAGCTAAGATTTAATATATACATTTATATTTTCACTTTATGAATGTGTTTATATTCATAATATGAGCATTATATATTAATAACAATTTTATACTTTAATAATTACATGAATTACTAAACTTATTGTATTTTAACAGCCTTATTGAGATTTAATTGACATAAAATGAACGGCACATGTTTAAGGAATCCATTTGATAAGTTTTGATATATGTTTTACCCTCTTGAAATCATTATAATCAAGATAAGTGAACATAACCATCACTACCAAAAATATATTCATTATAATGTGTTAATAAATAAGTAATATAATAACCACATTATGGAAGGGACATTAGCTTAAAGATAAGTAAAAGCCAGGTATTACCAAGTTCTAAAAGGTAACAAGTAATGATCCTCACTATAGTGGTTGGTTCCTGGAAAATTTGTTTAACCTTACTGAATACAGGCAGTCTCCCAGGGAAGGTGGGTTCATAACTGTGTCTTAGCCATTATTATGTGTTTAGAGGGGAAGGTATAGGATAGGGAGAGGAAGAAAAGAAAAAAAACCTTAGACACGTTAGGCGTTGAGGAGTGACAGTGTCTGTTTTCCTATAGATCTTACTGAACCATTCCCTAGGGCCTCATGCCTCTTCTGAGGGGGTCACAAGTGAGCCAGATGCCAAGGGGGATGGGCTGGGGGCTCCCATAATAACTATGCTCAGAATGTTATGAATATGGCTTCTTTCCACTAATGATTAATTCCTTAGCACCTGCTGAATAGAGACCAACTTCTTAAGTGAACATTAACTTAGCCCTCAGTCTTCATCTCAATTTTATCATTTTAATTATATTTCTGATTTTACTTTAAGAGGACTGGAGGTCTCTCTGGACTATTTACCATTCTTTAAACACATGTACTGTTAGTTAACATTTTGTTTGTTTGGATCTTACTAGGTAGGTATTATGCTAAATATTCTACATAGATTATTTTCTATTCCTTATACCAGCTCCAGGAGGAATTATTGCTATTATCCCATTTTGCTGATGAAGAAAGTGGGGGGTAGGAGATTCAGCGACTTGTCCCAGGGCAGCAGTTGGTGAATGCTGGAACAAGAATTAGAACCTTGCCTGTTGCCAGAGTCTGAGTTCTGAGCCCTGTTTGGGACCCCTTTCTCCCTGCCCAGCCTTGCATCTCCACCTACTGAAATCTCACCCTTCCAGTAAAACCAACTTTTCTTGGATGCCTTCCTTGGTCACTCTGACCAGAAATGACCCTTCTCTCTAGTTCACTCAGAGCACTATGGCATTGATTTTGTACTGCCTTATGTTTTAAACGTTTGTCTTTCAATTCTTCTCTCTTCTACTGGACTTCTGGTAGGAATGTTTCGAGGTTGTGCAATGCAATGTAAAGAACGTAGATAGGCTGTGGAACCAGCCTTCTCTGCCTTGCGAGTGGCGTGCTGTGATCGTCTAGTGGGTAGTCCTCTTTGAGGTGGAACCAGCCCTCAGCTGGAATCTTGTCAACATCACCTTCTTGTTCTGTGGCTTTGCCCAAATTACTCAATTTGTCTTCCAAGCTTCTTCTTCTGTGACATAAAGATAACAAGACCTACCTTACTGGTTTATTGCGAACGTGTGTAAACTGCTAGCTCAGTGTATGGCAAATGTTAAATGCTAAGGAAGTAGCTCTTACTGTGGAGTTTCTTCAGATAGGAAACATGTCTAGAACAGTAATGTAGCCTGAATGGTGGCTGTTAGTAAAAATATACTGGCTGTAATGATGAATGCATAAATGAATGACCTGGACTACTACAAATAATTTTTTTAGAAATAGTTTCTTAATTTGACCTTGATAATATATCTTACACAATACCATCAAAATGATTTTAAAAACAAACATACTATTCTTTTAAGGCCATAGTATAAAAGTCTGTTTATATCCATCACTTTCCACTTACCTTGCTCACATTCCATCACAAAGATGAATTGCCTCCAGTTTCCTAACTATATTATGTTATTTTACACTTCATGCTTTATCCATGATGTGTCCTCTTTGGAATGGATCATTTTCCTTGAATCTGGAAAACACTTATTGATCCTTTAAAACAAAGCCCAGATTCTTCCACCGCTAGGAAGTCTTCCCTGATTATCTCTGCTCTCTCCAGTTACCCTGTGCAGATCCGAGGCGGGATTCCTCTACATCTTTCTTTGCCTTACAGAATTAATCCGCGCACCCTCAGCATCTCCTCACAGAGTGTCCTTGTGCTTACTTGTATTATTGCACTCATCATATTACATTTTCATTTACATCTCTTTATTTACAACTCACTGAGCACCTTGGGGACAGAACTGCCTTTTATTCATTTCCATGTGTCCAGCTTCTGGCACATAGTAAGTACTAAAATGCTTATAAATTGAATGTAAATGTTTTCTGAATTGAGGTTGGATATGACAGTGCCACAATGCCATGCTTCTGCATTTCTCCCCCTATTCCAATGAAAAGGCTTCTCCTTATGTTAATGTTATTTGAAATTCAAAGCAGATCCAACATTGTGAATATTATCACTACATAAGGAGTGGTACAAACTTTAAAGCACATGGAGGCTGATTTTCTTATTTACTATCCCCCCCGCTCTCTATAGAATCCATGCCCTAGATCTGTACTTGGGTTGATCAGATTTCTTCAGTCATGTCTCATTCCTTGGAAACCAAGAAAAATATTAACTCTGGAATTCCAAGAGTTTAGAGTTTCCTGTAATTGAAGAAAAACTCATTTTACATTTGCCCAGGATTTATTCATCATTGGAAGTCTAAAGTTGAATAAGTTTAGGTCTGTTGTGACTGGAAATTAAAATAGAGTTGACCTGGAAAAGGAACTTCTCTGAAGCATGGATTTGGAGAGAGCTATTGCCTTGTTAGAAGCAGATGCATTGCTGTATGGTAAATGGAGAGGAAACATCCAAAGGGACAAACTGGCAAACTTTTCCCTCTGGTTTTTCAAGTCATTTGGTATTGAGTAGCCTTGACCTTATTTGTACATTGTGAATGAATTGTTCTGAACTTGAAATATATATTGGTGAGGAAGGAAAAACAGCTGGGAAGTATGCCTCTGTGGGTATTTTAGGATGCCATCTGTTAGGGGGAAGGCATGTCTTTTTTTTTTTTTTTTTTTAATCTGTTTCTACAAATGTACTAATCAGGGGGCAGGCGACTGGAAAGGTATTGTGAGTCTGTGGTCATACCACCCGGAATGAGCCGGATCTCGTCCGAAAGGCATTGTGAAGGTTGGGACCTTGTCTTTGCTGTCTGAACCCAGCTCCTGCATTTCGAATCACAGCATGGTGGGCAGGGTTTGAGTGCTTCTCTCTGGAGAAGGTGACCTCACCAGTCACAGATGGCTGGGTGGCCAAGGCACCACAGGTAGACAAAGCACAGATAACAAAGGGACCCAAGAGCATGAGCTGGCTAAGACATGACATGCCCTAAGCTTTAGGAAATAACATCCTGTTTCTAAAGAGTTGGCAACGATTTCTCCGAATATTTAAACACCTTCTCTTTTCCCACAAGCCTTTTTTTTTTTTTGTATGTATCTATGTATGTATATATGTATTTATCATTGGGGGTGGATAGTGGGCCGGATCTTGTCAGATGCTGCTCACTAAGGAGGCTTCTTGACTGGGGTACCTATTTTGGAGCAATATTTCCTTTGGGCCATAGCAAATTGAACTACAGGGTTCTACACAGACAGAATGGTTCCAAGGGAAAGAGTGCTAGATTTGGAGGCAGAAAGCTTGGGTTCTAGTTTGGCTTTGTCTTCACTACTGTGATTTGGGGGACCTCATCTGTAAAACTGGGACAACAGTTTTTAGTCTTGGCTGACATGGATGATGATGGCTAGCATTTATTGGGTGTTTCTTATGTCGGAGCTGTTTTAAGCACTTCCGTGTATGAATCTCTCAACAGCCCTATGAGGTAGCTACTATTATTATCTCCATTTTACAGATGAAGCACAGGTTTAATAACTTACTCCAAAGCACACAGCTAGTGAGTGATGAAGACAGAGAATGAACCCAAGCCGACTTAACACTGTTGTGAGGCTCAGATAAAAGAATTCATTTGAAAGGCCTTTGAAACTAGGAAATGCTATACATATTTAGTGATTGTTCTCATTTCCTATTATCTTGATACAAAAAGGAGTTAATGAAGTGTTCTCAGTGTTATCCTGGTACAAATCTACCTGACCTGACTATGGTTTGGTTTTCTCATTTAGGAAATTAGGGATTAAATTAGAAATTTTCTAAGGTCCTCCCTGTCTTCATGGTTCACGTTTTTTGCTTATTGAAGATATTGAAGATGACAGTTTCACTCCTATTGAACAGGCACGCTTGTAAGTACAAAAAGTGTTATATTCTTTGAAGGGCACTTTCCAGTTTTGGGGCTTGACACGTCTGTGTGGCTGCTGCCTACTTCCAGAGGGTAGGCTCCAGGTGGTGGCAGCGTGGCAGTTGGCATGGAAAGTGACCTTGGTTAGGTGTCACTATCTGCTAGGAGGAGGTGCCTCACAGTTGGAAAAAATAAGGGGAGGGATGGTTACTTACTGGGCCTAGGGGTGGACTTGTGACTGGATTACTAGGGACAGTCTGCTTTCATCAGGTTAAATATATTAAACCTTGGACCTCAGAGATTTACAGAGTGAGAAAATAACCTGCTGTTACTGGTGTGTACCGTTTTCCTCCTCTGCCTTGGTGAGCTAGAGGCAAAACTTGTACAACTCTTGGTGTTATAGACATTTATGTTGATGTATGCAGTGCTTGAATTCAAAAGAAAAAGAAAAAGTTGGGTTATTGTCTTTAATTAAAATTAAAGAATTAAGGAAGTGAGAGGCTTTTAATCCTTGACATCTGGGCTGGGACGAACTAGGGGGAGGTGGTATGGCTATGGAACCCTCTTCGGGTTTATCTAGACATCTGGGCTGTGAGGGAAGTGACAGGGTATAGAATGGCCTCTTGCCTGTTATACTCCTTTTCATATGTTAAGTCCTTTGTCAACTCAGGGGTTTCTTTGTGGATGGAGATGAGACATGATGTAATCTGGAGTTGAAATGTTTTCATGTTTATGTTTGTTTTCTTTTAACCTAATGAATGGGCTAAGTAACAGTCAGTTGTTTTAAAATGAGTACTATTGATAATAATGACAGCTCATATTTTTATCGTTACAGCATTTAAAAAATATCATTCATAGGGAGGGATGGAGAACTGTAGGGTAATGGATGACTAGCTGCGTAATGTGGGACAATTCCTTCCACCTTTGGGATTCTCAGCTAGAATGTAGAAAGATAGACGACTAGTTCCTTGCTTCAAATGACCAAAAAACGGTTATCATAAAATTAGTTGTTATCATAAAATTAGTTGTCATATCAAGTTTACATATGGATTATTGTCCTGAGCGAAAGATAGAAATTAGAGGAGAAATACTATAGGTTCTTCTTACTCATCTCTCCTACTTCTGGTTTAAGGTTTCATCTTTAAACATGACATTAGTAGGCTTTGTATTTTAGACATCGTTGGAGTCAATTGTGCTTTATCTCTTGATCTCTTATTTATTCAGTGATTTGTGGTGATGTAAGTTATCTCAACTCTGCTGTCAGCAATTTGAAATGAAACATTGAAGCATTTTGGGTAGATGATATCTGTTGCTTTGATTAATGAGGTTCTTGATCTGGATATTTTAACTAGTAACAACACAATTTTAAAGCATCTAGTGCTCCTTAAGACATCAGTAGTGCTCTCACTGCAAAAGCCTGACACCAACTTGTGCCAGTTATTTCCTTCTAAGAGAGAGAGAGAGAGAGAGAGAGTGTGTGTGTGTGTGTGTGTGTGTGTGTGTGTGTGTGAACTTTCTTGTGCTCCTTTGGCCAGGGAGCAGGACCGCCAATCCAGAAATGCCAGCTCTTCTGGATTCAGCAGCAAAAAGAGTTAATCATTATCTAGGCAAAAACAGAAACCTCCCAAGTTTTTAACCTTCTGTTGCCTCCAATTTCCTCACCCCTCCTAGAAGAAAAAAGCACTTGTGGGTATGAGTGCACACACACACACACACACACACACACTCACAAATCTTAATGTAAAATGATCTCATGTTTATGAGAGCTGGAATTACTTGGGAGGGCTCCTTGTGCTCTGGAGGCTCAGTGGGCATGATGTGAAAGCAGGGCTATTTGGCCTGTGGAGATTGCAGATAAGAGAGTGATATGTAATTGAGTAAGAATTTGAAAAATTATCCGATAACATTAGGAACAGCAAAGCACCCGCTTGTGCTTTTTTTTTTTTTTTTTTTTTTTAATGCTTGAGAAGTATTTGGAGGAGGAGGAGTGAGGAACTAGCGATGTTTTCTGGGCGTGGGAACCCCCTCCCCATCCGAGGAACCAAATGTTTGCCCAGGCAGGGAGAGTGTGAAATCTCTGAGAGACCCTGACAGATCATTTAGAACATTCTTCTGCCCCCTGGTCAATTCTTCAGTCTAATCATCTCCGTCAGCTACCCTTTAAAATCCTCTCCAGAGGAGTATACCACAGCCTACCTTCCCATCTTGTTCCAGTGACCCAAACTATAATTGGTCAGTTCCTTCATTTGCAGAGCTTGAAATAGGATAAAAAAGGAGACCTGGTGAATCGAACTCAAGTTTTTTCCTGCTGCCACCATACCTTCTGTACAGGCTTTTGCTTCACTTGGGTTCTCAGTAGTTCAGGGAGGGAGCGAGGAGGTAATTGATGAAACCTTTCAGGCATGGCTTCATGGCTCTGTATTGTTCTTCCCAGTCCCCTCTCCTCCTTACTTTCACCAGCGTTGGGACACTTTGTATTGAACAAGAAATTCATGAGCTAATTTTTGTTCGGCACCCATTTTTTTTAGCACCTCTGTGTGCTTGGTATTGTGCTAGGTTGTGGGCATATAGAGCTAAATAACAAGCTTTTGGCATTCAAGGAGCGTCAGTCTGTCAAAAGGAATGGACAGATAACACAGTTACAGTGGTAGGACCACAGTAGAGGGTTGCAGCAGGCCCAGTGGATGAGAGGGATGTTAGGCCCAGTCTGACAATGTAGATGAGGCTGATTGAGGAGGAAGATGGTGATTGTCACCTTGTATTTATAGAGCACTTAGCAATCTGTAAAGTACCTTTCCATTTTTTTTAAATCTCATTTAATTTCAGAATAGTACTACAACAGGGCAAGGTGATTTCATCCTTTTAAAAAAAATTTTGAGATTATATATTCATATGTGGTTGTAAGAAATAATATAGGGAGATAAAACTTTTATCAGTTTCTCAAGTTAGGTTGCAAGTTTCCTTGCAAGTTAACATCTTTCAAGATGAAAATACAGTATCACAACCAGGACATTTACAGGGATACAGTTAAAGTATTGAACAGTTCCATCACTATAAAAGTTTCACTTTTATAGTCCTTGTATCCCCTTTCCTCTCCTTCTCATTCCACTTCCCTTAGTCCTTAGCTCCTGGAACCACTTAGCTGTTCTCCATGTCTATAATCTTGTCATTTCGAGGATATTATGTAACTGGAATCATTACAGTATGTAGCCTTTTAGGACTGGCTTTTTTTGACTCAGCATAGTTCTCTGGAGATTCATCCAGGTTGTTGTGTGTATTACTGTTTGTTCTTTTTTATTGCTGAATAGTATTCCATGGTATGGATGTACCATAGTGTGTTAGCTATTTATCTATTAAAGGACAGCTGGGTTATTTCCAGTTTTGGGCTGTTATGAATAAAGCTTCAATGAACATTCATATACAGACTTTTGTGTGAATAGGTGTTTTTTAAAAAGTGGAGTTAATTTATTTTTAAATGGAAATATTGTGGATTAGAAGTTAGAAAATCTAGGTTTTACTTCTCGCTAGGAAATGGTATCTTCTGCCTACATCCCAGGGTTGTTGTATAAGTATAGTGAGATAATACATGATAATAAATGTCATATATGTTTATAATAGAATATAAACATGCATGAATGGGACAAGATGCCATTTCACTGTGTTAGGTCTTTAAGCTCTGAGAGAATATGAGCTGGAATCTTAACTAGAGCAAGTAGTTCTTGAATTGCAATCTTGAGAGCTCTTTTAGGTTGTCTTTTTCTTATTATGGATGTGTAGGTGTTTCCTATCTATTCTGGTTATTTATCCTTTCTTGTTAATATGGTTTGCAAATAAATTGAAAATTTTAATATACTCAAATCTGTCTAGCTTTTCCTTTATTGCATATACTTATTTAAACACACACATACAAATATCTTTTGATATCCTGGAATCATAAGGATTTTTTCCTATAATTTTCTTTTAAAAGTTTTAAACTTTTGTTTCTGACATATCTGCCTTGAATAAATGAGGAATTTATTTTTGTGAATGGTGTGAGGTAGGGATCTAACTTTATTTTAATTTAATATGGTTAACCATTTGTTCTAGTTCCAGTGATTGAGAGGGTTCAACTTCTCTGACCCCCCACTGATTTGTAATGTCACATTTGAACATGTATCCAGTTTTCACACGTTTTTGGGCAAGATGACCTTCCAACATGCTATATTGCCGTTAACACTGCCACTTGGGATGTGTGTTGGGGGCAGCTGGTGAGGCGGTGAATGATTGTTCCCTTCCTGAGTGGGCAGCACTGGATTGTCACTACAGCTCCAACCAGAAAGTTCTGCTTTTATGTTTACTATATTGAGTGTCCACCTAAGATTTTATTTGAAGAACTTACACTTAAATTTTTTTTAAAGGTTTAAAAACTACAATTTAAAAAAAGTTTTAGAAAGTTCTTTGGAGATAGCCAGGAGTCTTGCTTGTCTTGGTTTTGACACAAAGGGTAAGCCATGTAGAAGTTAGGACCCAGTAGTGAGGAATATGTTTGTCAAAATTAAATAAATACATTATTTTGTGATTGTCACCTGTGCCACGAATAATTCTGTAGATTCCATGAGAGATTTAGAGCTGTCAAGACTCTAGTCCATATCCTCTATGATCCCATAAACAGGTAGAGAAAAACAGCCAATGAATACAAAAAGTAATAAAAAAAATAATTTAACCCACAGCAGTACAAGAAATGACATCAGCCAGGGGATGACTGAAAATGAGTAGTGTTGATAAGAACTTGAGGAATGTAGAGATGGGAGAGGTGTGGGCCAGAATGAATAAGACCTTGACTCAGGAGTAGGCCTTGGCTAGCTGAGTAGGAGGAAAGAACAGAGGCAGTGTGTGCGTCCCTCAGTGGTGTTCCCACAGCCCCCACCGTGCTCACCACTCCTGCATCACTTCCTACACTGTAATACAATGATGGTCTTATCCACCCTCACCCCCACCCCGGACCCCTTCCCCGCCAGACACACACTCCCTTCCAGAAAGGCGCTTGTGAGTTTTTGTGGGTGGGCAGCCTTTCATTTCCACATTCCCAGCATCCAGCACCATGTTTGCCTGGGGTTGGCACCCAGTAAATGTTTGCTGAGTGAGTAGACCCTGGCTGGAGCAAAGAAGTCAGATGGAGGCGCAAGATCGGACTGGATGGTTTTTGATGATCTTGAAGGTCAGCCAGAGTCTGGCCCCGTACGGAGGCGGTGGAGAACAATGGAGGCAGCTGAGCTGAGGAGCGGCGCGATGAAGTCGTGTTTCAGAGAGACTTCCCCGTTGTCCCGCGCAGGGAAGGGAGGTCCGCTCCTGCCCACCCAGTGTACACCAGTCTGTGCTGGGACCTGCGGTGGTTGCTGCGAATATGTTGCTAAGTGAGACCCATTCTTAGAGCCACCAATGAAGCAAACGGGATTGTCCATTTACTAAAGCTTGTGCTCAGGCGATCCAAGGAGACCTGCGGTGACGGAAGCCTGGGTCCGCTGGACTCCAAGGCTGCGTGTTCTTTCACCCTCTGTACCCTGTTTGGCCACACGATGGTCACATGGGAAAAAGAGCTGCTGAGACGGGTGTGGAGCCACGGGTGAGGCGAGAGTCTGGAAGGCCTGAGGTTTCCAGCTTGGGGGACAGGGAGAACCATGGTGACCATGGCAGAAGTAGACAGGGAAGTCAAGAGGAGATGCTGCACTTGATGAGAGAATGAGCCTTGTTTTGGACATCCTGAGTTTGAAGCGACAGTTCCATTTATGCAGAAATTTCATGTGGCAAGTGACAGTGCCATTCTTTTCCCATTTCTCCCACCCCACTTTTATCAAACCTGTCATTTACCTTTCTTCTAAACTGGAAATGGTGCAGAGAAACTATGAAATAGATAATACCTTGCGTGTATGCCAAATATCTAACCTCATTTGCAGCTTCTTTACGTTTCTGTCTGATTAATGTTTGTGTTCAGGAATTAATAACATCTTGTTTCCCCACGCCCTGTCGGGGATGAGCTCGGCTAAGCAAGGAGAGGGCTGTGAGCTGTGCTGCTCTCCTGTGATAAGCCTATCTCCTGCTCTGGGGTCCTTTCTGAGGGTCAGCCTGTGAATTACAGCAAAGTCAAGTCAGGCTCCCCCACTGCCCGCCGCCACCGCCGCCACCAGAGCTCCCTTGGTTGAGCTGGCTCATAAGCAAGTTATTTTAAAAGCATCCCAGGGAGTGTGGGAGAGGCTGAGTTCAGCAAAACATACTGGGTGGTGCTGGTGCTGTTTCGAGGTGTGGAGGCAGGAGTGGCTAATCGCCTTCGTTTGAATAATTTGGGGATGTTGAGATGGCTCCTTGATTGAGGATTGCTTGGAGATTGTGATGTGGGGTTTGTTGAGAAAGGGGAGTAAGCTAACGCTGTTTCTAGGAAAATATATTTTGGATATTGGCAGTTGAACTGAATGTCTTCCATCATCACTTCCAAAGACTTTGAATTTTTAGTGTTATTTCTATTTGAACAGAATGGCCTGTTACTTCTCATCCAATATGTTGGATCCAAGGAGACTAGAAATTACTATCCTCCTCCTTTTTCTTTCTTTCAGAGTAACAAAGATTACCCACAGTTGAGATGGGAATTTTAAGCAGCAGTTTGGAAAAAAAATACCAGTTGGAGGTCAGAAGGCTTTCAGACAAGTCCTAGCTCTGACCCTTGCCATTAACTTCAGGCCCTGGGGTAAAACCACTCATGGCCTCAGCTACTGCAAGTATAAGATAAACAAATAATCCCTCTATGTAGGGGTTGCTGTGCTGATTAAATTATCTAGTGCTTGTGCATCTGCTTTATAAATTACACAGCCCGAACAAATATAAATTAAGATTTTATTTGCTGCAACAGAAGAAGGTGGACAGTCTCTTGGAGCTTGTTTTAATGGGACTTGACCTACATAACATTGACTGAAGGGTGTTTGTTAAAGTGAGTCATCTGTTGCTTTCTGTGTCATACTTGAAATGACATGCCATGTTATGGTGAACCCCTTCTGCACCATCCCAAGGTCAGGTTGTTCTTACACAATTTGGGCGAGATTAATGCACACATGCATTCTTCTCCCTTAGAAACAAAACAGTGATTTGGGCAGGGTAGACACCAGGAAAGTGACTTAGCTGGCAAATACGTGATTAATAACGTAGATTTGGCCTAAGTATTAGTGTGGGCCTCTGTATATGGATGGGTAAATGATAAATAGCAAGTCTGCCAAGTGTGTTGGAGAACCTATCGGGATCTGTTTATGCTTAAAGTGTACTGTGCCAATGCTGTAGTCAGTATTTAACTAGATAAATTCATACCAGTTGCATGATTTGCATTTATTTGTGCATCTTTGTCACTTGCTAAACTGTGAGCTCCTCGAAGGCAGGGACTGTGCCTGTTTATCTTTGTTTTTCTGACATTTAGTATGATGCTTGGCACATACTAATGTTTATTGGATTATTAGATACATGAATGAACTTTGCACATTTATTGGATTATTAGATACATGAATGAACTTTGCACATTTATTTTGTTAGAGGGATTTTTGTGGAAAGTGTAGATGTGATTATTTGTGTTGTCACCTGTGCATTTTATAGCTATCTTCTCAGCTATAGGCCCTTACTGTGTGGGGAGACCCATATTTATGCATAGTTGAGTTATAGCTGCTGCCGCCTCCTCCTTCAAGCTGCCGTGGCCTGATGGCACCGTGATGAGGCCTCACTCAGTGCTGTTCCCCATGGTCTCCTTAATAGAATATAGCGCTCCCTCTTCCCCTTTTGCCTTTCTTTCAAGGCTTGCAACTCACTTAATTCTACCTCAAGCAGTCTTTCTCTTACACACATTTGTCTTTTTAATCACACTTTTTCCTTCCCTTCTCTTTCCCTGTGCTTATCCAGTTATCAAGGAAATCTTTTCAAACTCAAACCAAACACCCTCTTACAACATACCTTAGCCATGGCAGATGAACTTGGAAAGCTCTAGTGAAAGAAAGAAAGGCCCCTCCAAAGCTCTCAGTGGAATGAAGGCAGTAACGCACCAGGGCTGTCAACACTGAAAGCTTGAAAAAGTGCCCCTAAGCCTCCTTTGAGTCACTAAAAGTTTTCATTCACCTCCTCATCTTTCTCAAATGAAATTTCCTCTTTCTGAGGCACCAGTCTTAACAAAGCAAAACAAATCACTCTACACCTATTTCTTATTTGGTTTTACACTAGTGGAAAGAGAATGGGATTCGGAGTCAGAATGCCACCTGTTGCCCTATAGTAGCTATGTGACTTTGAAGTCTTCAGGCTTTCTGAGCCTCAATATTCTGAACAGTTGTAAAGTATTACCATGTTTTACGAAATATCACCTTCCAGTGTCATGGTGAAGTTTATTGAGAAACTCTTTGTAGTTAACAAAGCACCATATACGTGTTAGATCTTTCTAGTATTACCAGTTTTCTATATCATGTTTCATTTGCGCACACTTGATATTTCAATTTCATTATGGGCTGTCGATTTTCTACCACCCTGAGAACTGAAACGCCATAGCATGCATGCCTTTTATGGTGAAATGTATTTGAACTTTGGCAATTTACAAATAATCTCATTATGCAACATATTCTGTTTGTAAATTAATTTGAAGGCTATCTCTGATTGTTAGGTGTGGATGACAGGAACTCTATTTATACTTTTTTTATATCTCTCACTGGTATTAACATAGTGCCAGGCACTAAGACATCCAATTGTTGATCGTTTGAAAAGCCATCTTAAGTTTTAACACATTTTTGTTGGTAGATAGCAATATACTGGTGAGGTTGATTTTTTTCATTGTTCTTTTGTATATTTTCTCAATTTTTACAAAAAGTTTTTTATGTAAAGCAAATATAAAAATGTTTATATTTTTATATTTGAAAAAGAGAGATTTAATATCATCATGTATTAAAGGCTATTAAAATAGAAAAAGTAAAAAAAGAAAAGCCATCTTAATTGTGACAAAAATCATCCTTATTTAGCAACAATCTTAAGTGTCTTGACTAAATGTTAAACTAATTTGTTTTGGGGCTTGAAATGGGAAATTGGAGGACCTTCTTATATATCTATTTTGGTATTGCAGACTCCAAAGTTGGATAAATTTGGGTAAAGAAAATCTAATTTGCTTGCAAAAATGCACTAAAGTATGGCCTGTGCCTGCCAGTTCTTAACAGGGTGATTCCATTAGCTTTTTTTTTTTTTTTTTTTAAAGATGACATTCCTTCTTAACTAGCCAAGGGAGCCATTTCCTAACCTCTTATCTTGTCGGGGATGTTTTAGAAAAATATACCAAGTGTGAGAACCTGTAAGAATGGAGTTTATTAATCTGTTTAAAAGCAGTTTTTCTTCAAATAAGTGATCTTTATGTTGACCATTGTACTTTGCAGGAAATAACTCAAGTTTAGTCCTGTCCTCAGTAAACAGTTGAGAGGTAGGGCTGACATTAGGCAGAAGCCAGGTGTTTGTGGAGCAGTAGTATAAAACTATGAATACTGCTTAATACTCTGTTCAGGAGAGTTTAAAGAAAAGAATAGAACACTTTTTGTTTTTAGGAAGGGGTTGGGATGGGTGGGTGGGGCTTCTGAGTGGAGGCAGAGCTGGACCTCAGGATCTTTCAGTCTTAGTTCTATTTTGGAAGCTTCTTAAGTTTGTGCCAAAGTTGTGTAATTGCATTCCCCACTGTTGAATGTGTTCTCCTGTTTGAGTTGGTTTCACTGCTCAGATGTCCCTTTTGTCTTATCTTGCAAGCATATCACTGTGAATACTTAAATCATTAACAACTCATTAAATTCTTTTGCCCATTTTCATTTTCTACCTAGTTTACTCCTGGGTGGGGTTTGAATCTGTGCAGGCCTGTTTGGCTGGGCCACGCCTGAGCACCTGAGCTGAGCTGCTCCTAGCATTTTGGTTGTCAAAAGACTGCTGAATAAACAGACTGATTGCAATGGGAGAGCTAATCACTGAGGATCCTTGAAAAGAAGCTCTGGGCGGCTGCAGGAGACAGAAGGGTAGTCAAGGATGGCTCTCTTCAAACTGAAGGACTCTTCATCAATTAACACCTTGACTTCCTTTTTGTTCCCTTTCAGAGACTGTATTTGTACTTTTCTTTTTTCAGGATTTTTCTAGCTTCTTTCAGAGACTCAAAGTGCTTTTAGCTCTGCTATCTCATTTGTTCTCTGTGGGGGCAGGAATTAAAATGTTGATGGAGATGAAGTGGTACATCACTCACTGGGCCATAGAGTCGATATCCTACAGGCAGTTGAAGGAGGAGTTGTTTTAGTTACCTACCAATTTATAGATACATACACATAGATACACGTGTAGAAGTACATATGTGTATATACATATATACATACATATATACATCTTACCTTATTCCAGACAAAATAGGTGACACTGTTACAGTTTAGTGTCTCCTAAAAGAGAATTTTAAGTATTAATAATTTTCTATATTTTAAATACACATGCTTCATGAGTAAAGAAAGAGGGAAAGAAAGAAAGAAAAAGAATGAAAGAAAGAAGGAAAGAGAAAGCAAAGACTTTTCTGCTTGTGACTTGAGTTGTTGGATGATTTGTCCCTTAGTAAGTTGATCAGTAATCACTTGGGTTGAAAGAAAGATGTTCAATCAATCAAAATATTTCTGATACACTGGCATGCTTTGTAATGGAAATGAAAATGACAGCATGGTTTTGTCAGTTTAAATGAATAGGTTTTCTTCAGATCAATGGTAGAGTTGATATTATAGGTATCTCAGTCTATGAATGCTGACGATTAACTATGGAAATGCCCGATGGAGGCACTTGATCTCATTTCAGCATCTTATAGATGTATTTCCCTGTTGCTAAAGTGTGTGCCAGTGTTGGCATTTTTTATGTGTACAGATTGTCTCTGTGGGCCCTACCCTAGCACCTTACCCTGACCTTAAAGGCATCCAGTTTGATTTGTTCAAAAAATTCATTCATTCATTCATGTACTCAAAACGTAGTGGTGCATGTCATCTATGAACCAGGCTCTGGTCTGGTGCTAGAGATAGAGTTATGAACAAGACAAAGCAACTTTCTGCTTTCATGGAGCTGTAATCCTAGTGGGAGAAATATACAATAAACAAACAAATGTATCAATTATTTAGGTAGGTAATTTAAGGCAGTCAAGTTCTGAAGGAAACAGAAGGTGATGAGCTTCAGAGTGGCTGGCAAGAATAGTGAGAACTTTCTTAACTCACATGTAATCAGGGAAGTCCTTTGGGAGAGAAGAAGGAGCCTGCCAAGAGAAGGTCTGGGGCAGAGGGCACAGCAGGTGCCAAGATCTGAAGGTGGATGGAGCCATGTATTCTGAGGAACAGAGAGAAGGTCTGTGTAGACGGTAGAAAGCATGTGGGAAAGGAATAAGGAGTGAGTAGAACAGGCAGGTAGAGTCAGGCCACACCGAGCCTGGAGACCACCGTCAGGATCTGCATTTGATTCCCAGTGCTGTGGGAAGCCACTGGAGGGAAATAGGCAGGGGAGTGGTACATCTAATTTTTTTATTTTTTTAAGATGTTAGTAGAAGGAAAGATACCAGATGCAAGACTCTTGCAGTTATCAGGTGAGAGATGATGGCTTTGACTAGGTGAACAGTGGACAAATGTGAGACATGCTTTCTCTTTCCACCAGGAGAAACGAGAATGAATAGTATTTTAAAGATGTGAATTTAAAAGGAGCATTTGAGAGGAAGAGGAAAAGAGGCGGGAGTCTGTGCAGCGCTCTGATTTCCGTTTATGCAAGATGTTTAACACTCCTTTCCACAGGACAGTGTTGCCACGGACAGCACAGCCTCTATAGGATAAGGCGAGTCTGCAGATAAAGCCCACAACTCTGCAGACTTACTTAACTCTTTTATAAGCCTACTTGAACTTACCGGGAAGAATTTCAAGCTTAGTTCTCTATTTGCCTATTGGGTGTGATGTTAGGGTTGTCAAAGTCCCCTGTGGGGAACAGGCTGAAGATACTTCACTATTAGCTTTACCTGTTTAAAATGTTCCCTTTTCTCCCCTTACTCCCCTTAGAAACAGCGCTATTTGTCTGTTTCTGTTTTAATGTGAGATTCCACTTGTTTCCTATAAGAGGTGTTGGTAAAGACCTAGACTGCTAAATGCTAGTTTAGGGAAGGAGAGCATGCTAGGGGCAAGTGACCAGATATTATGTATGGGGCTTGAACTAGAAGGTGGAAGCACCTGCAGTTGAACCTACTTAATAATTTTACTTAGCCTTGAACTTTTTCCCTCTCAGAAAATTAGTTTCTTAATTTTTAAAATGAAGGAGTTAGATTAGATCATCTCAGTCCTTTTTAGCTAATTTAAGATGAATAGGTTTGTACCTAACTCCCAGGGACCCTATGGTTTCCCCTCTTTTGTCCTTCTATGAGGAGATTCTGTATTTTCTTTCCTTTTCCTCTCTCAGATAAATCTCTCTGTGTATAATTAACATGTATAATGCTAACTCACTCATTTCCCCAGAAAGGGAAGAGTCCACAGTTTCAGAATGGTTCTCGTTCTCCACATTGTGCTCCAGTGGCTGTGCTCCACGTTGGGGCGCTTATCTGTGGGAGCCAGAAGGGCCCGCGTGCCAACAGTAAGTGATGAGGTGGGCAAGCCGATAGTCTGGAGTAAGCAGAAAGAATACTCAGGTCAAAGTTTTCCAGAGCAAAGATTTTTGAATCATCAGCAATTAAATAGAATAGTTTCCCTCCACGCCTTAAGATCAGAAAAAAATTACAGCAAGGGAGGTCCCAAGTGTTGCGGAACAAACGTAATTGCAGTTACCTCATATTTGTTTAGTATTTTGCGCTTTTTAAAATGAGTTCACATATATGATGTCATATGAGTGTAAAAATTCTGCAAGGTCAGCATGGCAGAAATTATTAACCCCATTTAACAGATGGGAAAAGTAAAACGTTAGGTAGGCTAAATGACTTGTCCAAAGTCACTCCGTTAATGAGGGCAGAATCAGAATTTAAATGCATTTTTTTTCTTTTTAAAGCAGCTTTACTGAGGTGTAATTTATAAACTGTAAAATGCACCCATTTTAAACTTATTGTTCAGTGAGTTTCAACAAATGTATGTACTTGTATTAACCACAAGCTTAATTAATATATTGAATATTTCTATATCCCAAAAAGTTCCCTCATGCTCCTTTGCACTAATTAATGTCTCCCTCTGCCCAGACTCTTTTGCTATCTAATCCAGTGCTTTTTTTCAGTATCCCACACTCAGATTGGACAGCCTCTTCAGCTCTATTCTTTTGAGGAGAGAATACTGGCTGGCAGCCAGCCAGCATCTTCGTGTTGAGTTACGAGAGTGAATGGGAAGCTAGTGGGTTGGTTGCTCCATTGTCAGTTTTCTTCCTTCCCTTCTTTTATCAGCCCCAGGCTGTAGAAGGATAGTGTGGTTCTCCTTCTCAGGAGAGCTTGAGAAACAGGACACCCACTCACCTATCTGAACTGGCTTCCCTGTCTTCTGCTCGGGGCTGGAGGAGGTGTTGGGGGTGGAAGGGACGACCTCTAGAGGATGCCCTGCTCCTGTATAGTCTGCTCAGTCTCCTCCTTGGAAACCAGCTCTCTGCTGCTTAGTTGCAACTCCCCAAAGCTTTAAGTAGTCCAATGCCATATCTGATGAATGAGTCCCAAAGGTGTTGAGATCCCAGCTCTGAAAAATGAGCATACGCCAAGATTCATAGCTATGTAGGGCAGATCCTGGATTGAACGTTCCCTTTGCACCTGAGTTAGGTTCTGAGGAGAGGCATTTCCCAGTATGCTATTTCCAGGGCCTGGATTTTGACCAGAGTATTTGGTACATTCCAGAGGGTCCAGGTGTCTGGCTAGGTGCTAGGCTGTAACTGCTCCTTGGAGTTGCTGTGTGGCATCTAGCAAGGAAGGGAGGGGCCTGCACCTTTTCATAGCCAGCTTTGCCCCCAGACCTGCAAACTAGAAGATGGTGCCTTAACTGAGCCCTCAGAGTGGCCACAGGGAATGAATGCGGTCTCTGCTTTTCTAGGTGACATTGCTCTCATTTAGACATCCCATTTGGGGATAGAATTGTGTGCCATTAGCCATGATGATAATCCCTTTTTTCCATTTGTTTTGGACTATGTGAGTTTAGAAGGCCTTTTATATCCATTATCTTCTTGTTCTTCTCAATTAGTCTGGTACCTTCTGTTAGGGTAAAAACCCCATCTCATCTGACCTAGGACAGCTGCAAGGACAGAACAGACTCAGAATTCTCCTCTGCAAAGGCTCATCTTAAATTTGGGCCTTGCAGTATCGATTTTCTTCTAGTTATCTTTGTAAATTTCTCTGGATTTGCTGAAGGGGAAAAAAATCACCAGGCTGCATGCTTAAGCTTCAGGTTTCTCCTTAGCTGGCAGCCCTAGTCAGAAAAAAACCTTTTTTTTTTAAAGAATTGAGCACTGGTTTAGCCTTGTATTTCCTTATGTCTGGCTCTCAACAGCTGGTGGCCATCCCTCACCTCCATCTTTAGTTTGTTGTCTACCTTGGCTTGGTGAGTCCCTGGTGTTGACTCCTTTGACCTGGCTGCCCTCCCCTTTCCCACTTTGGGGGTTTCTTGCACTATAGGGGTTTAGAAGACAGTGGGCTTCCTGTGTTTTGTCTACCAGCAAACCTGGGTACCCGAAGGCCCATGTGACAATGCCACGTGGCTGATTTCAGTCAGTGTGCTGTGGGAAGACACACTGTTAGGAACAAAGCTTTAGTTGAGAGCCCCAAGTGTGTACATTTGAGATGGCTGTACTAAGATGGGGTCAGAGGACTGCTAACGTGTGCAGAGAGAGGGACAAATCCTGTTTTGCAGAGGTTACAGGCCCTAGCAATGCTTTTCTTGCATTTCCCATTGGAATTAGGTTTCTAAAGGTCCATAAAGGTTTCATTCCTTTTCATGCCCCAAGATAGCTTTCCATAGCAATAAAAGAAATGCAAGAAATGTATTGGATTACAGATAGCCCAAGAGGGTAGCAGAGAAAATGAAACAAAGAAGAATGTATTTCGAAGGAAAACTTTTTGGAGATACTCCATGGGTGCTGCTGGTCACCTGGGGAGATCTTAGATTTATTTGCCAATTCCTACTTTCCACTTGAGCTTCATGTAGACAGTCTTTTGGGAACTTGAGAGGGGAATAATACCTTCCACAAGGATCTGTGGCTGAGCATCCACGACCCAAGACCAGCAGCTGAGAACCAGATTGGCTCAGCTCTCTCTAAAGAGCTCAGAGCCCTGTGGTTATTTCATGTCTTTTTTCCCTTGTATTTTTCAACTCAAGTCTTTGCAACTCAAGTCTTCTCTTTCCACAGGAGTCCCAGCTGCCTAGCCCACAGCTGTACCAGGGCCCTGATGCCCTGCTTCCACCTTCCTTTATTCCTCCTCAGCCTCGTCACTTCTCATTCGTAGTCTCGCTTGGAGGAAGAGTTTTGTTCTGTCATCCACCTCTTGGAGGGCCTGCACCCTCCTAAGACAGATGGCTGCCTGGCCTATTTTTAACTGTCTCCAGGCAAGAAGATTCCACAACCTATTTTGAAGGCTGTTCACTGATTGACAGCTCTCAAAGCAGGAATTTCTTGCTGATACCTGATTTAAAATTTGGCAGCTGTAATTGAAACTCATTTTATTTTATTCCTTTGGAAGGAGAGGGATCCTTGAGGTCATTTAATCCCACCCCGAATGCAGAAAATGAGACCCACAGATTTTCTACTCCAAATTAAAATGGAAAATAGCTCCTCATCCTCTCATTGAAGATTCCATCAGTTTTGGGATCTGCCTTTGAAAGCACACATTTGGGTGCCATTCTGTGAGAATCAATTTAGTTTTCTAGGGGGAAAACAAGTGATACTGGAGTTGGAATTGGAGATGTAGAATGCAAGGCATTAACAGCCTTACTCTATTTTGTTTCTAGTGAGAAAGTTAAATGATGCTTATAGAATTACCTTGCCTCTGTTGGCAGGGAGAGTAAAAATAAACTCAGCTCTTGATCGATATACAAAGGTTTCTCCAGTTCTTTTCCCTCCTCTCATACCAGTGCCTTGTCTTTAAAGAGCAACAACCACAACAGAAGGGTTGGTATTTTTTTCTCTCCTCCTTCAGCGGGATCCTGTGTATGTTAAATATCTCCTTTAAGAATATTGTCAGGTGAATGGAATTCTGCTGAAGCCTGCCTCTTCAGCTGGCTTTCTGCTGCTGCTGCAGAGTTTTCTTGACATGAGGCCCTGTGCTGCCTCCCTTGACAGACTGCATCTTGGCATAAAGCTCTGCTGGGAAGCTAATGATGTTGGTTCGTTCATTTTCAGTGCCTTGTTATGTGGTAGGAAGTCCAGAGTCTCTGCAGATAAACAGACACATATTAGACTATCAAGGGGTCTTGGGAAGGGACCTCACTTCTCCTCGATAGTTTGGTACTTGTGCCTTTCCTCAGTAAAACATCACCTAAGACACTTACTTCTTGCAGAGATGGTATCACATGCCAGGTTGGAACATCAGATACTGCATCAATCCATGGTCTGTGTCCAGACCTGTGACCAAAGCTGAGGCGGCATTTGGGGTAAACCTCACCTCTTGGCCTATGCTTCAGCTATGAGCAGTCGGGGTGCAGCTTATGCTTATAAGATTTAGCATTTTGGTCTCTACAAATATGGCTAAAATTCAGTATTCCACCCACACTTTGTTCGAGAAGTATTTAACAGGTCTGTTTTATAAAATCCTGGGTCAACTTTCTCTACTACCTAGTTAGATTGGACCAAGGGAATATAAACTCATTTTGCTATCAACCTGAAAGAAATAGGCAGGTATAGACAGGACACCTTCTTATCTGGGGCAATAGAATCAGTAGTTTGGTCAGTTAAATCTCAAAACTCAGTTAAAGCAGAGAATCTTAAAAAAAAAACTGAGATGGTCCATAAGTATTTTATTTTAACTTAAAAATGTGTAAATGTACATATATTTACAAATCTTTTGATGCAGCCAGGGCTTTTTCTTAGAGTGTAGTTTTCAGAGTGGAGTTCCGAGGACTTTCTTTCATAAACTACATGCTTAACATATCTGTGATTTTTAGTTTGTTTCTTTTTAAGTGAAGTGAGTTCTTAAATACAGTTGAGAAATAAAATGCATAACGTTTCCACATTTTTAGCTCCACCATTACAGTTTTTTACCATTATCTTGCCCACACCTAATTCATCAGCAGCTATTAGCAACTTGCCTTCATCTTTTCAAAGTATTCAACTTATTTTTATTGAAACACCTCTTTTTTTCCACTTATATATCATCAGTTTATATAATAATTAAGTATGTAATTAAAATGATGAACATATCTATTATCAACAGACTACTGACACTAGGGAAGTGCCCAGAACGGCTGGTGGCAGTGGACAGGAGCAGATACACAAGAAAAGGGCCTACCAATAACTGAGCCAGTATAGCGTAGAGAGTAAGGCGTGTCAGATAAGCTGGAAAGTTGGTTAAGAGAGCATTGTCTGTGTATGATTCTCTCCTTTTTGCATCCACTGCTTGTTATCTTAGCACCTGTAATTGTAATTTCTCTATTAGACTATAAGCTTTGGGGGTACAGGGCCCATGTTTTATTTATCTGTCATCTCTAGTGCCTAATATAGTACCTGGTCTATAATAGGTGCTCCAAAGTGTTAGATGTATGTGTCTATGAATGTGTCTTATTAATTATATATGTGTGTGTATACTTAGACATACTTAGTGTTGTGCTGTGTTCACAGTTGGTGCCAGACAGGTTTTTCTGAATAAATGAATCTATGCATGCATCACTGCACATAATGTACTCAGAATCTAAATGAGAACCTTTATGATATCTATTGTTTTGGATTTTTGTCATCCTAGTTTCTTCTGTTTGCACGAGAAACTGAAAATTGACTGCAGAGCGTTTACACTTGGGTTAGAATAACAAATCTTTTAGGGAGATGCTTTCTCAGAAATAACTAATATTTACTGAGTCCTTAGTATGGGCCAGGCACTGCACTAAGTCTCTATTATCTCACTTAATCTCTACAGCCCTGAAAGAAGACACAACAAAGCAGTTGTGTTATTATTTCTACTTACAGATGAGAATGCTTTGGGGCGAGCAAAGATATGGGAGGAGGCCTGATCTTTGAAGAGTTGAGTGATGAGTACAGTCTTTTTTTAGAGTGCTGCTTTTTATTTTAGGGATTGTGCGCCCTTCTAGGCAGGGTGAAAGGAGCCCCTGAACCTAGAGGGAATGCCTAGAGGGAGAGACTGATCCTTGCGGTTGGCTTTCTGAGCACCAGGGTAGGCAGGTTTTGAAAGGATCCTTGTAGCTGGGCGTTGCTCAGAGTGATTGAATAGCTTCTGGCAGGTGGTAAGGTAAGGCCAAAGTGGCAGTGAAAACAAGCTACTGTGGGACATAAGATCCTGCCTGTCACTTTGCTCCCTAGCTTCTCACTTGTGGGAGGGCCCTTCTGGACTCCTCTTGCTCTGGTAGCCTGGATATGTGTGAACGAGCTGGCTGCAGGTGCCAATACAAGCAGCAGTGTGGGTCTCAGGGGCCTGGGCTGGGAGCTGGGCAGAGGGTAAAAGGCTCCATGTTGGAGCTGTGATAATGGAGGTAAATTTCCTAGCTATTGGTGTGAGGTTGGTTCTAAGCTGAATTTAGGAGAGAGTTATGGTCTTATGTCCTTCTACACTTTTGGGACCTGGCAGATTCCACAAACCTCTTCTTTATAAATACATTCCCAGACAGAAATGAATATAGAATAGTGCTATTCTCTGGGCCTCTTGGTGAGGAGGATGAGAATAGCAGCAATAGCAACAAACAAACAAAAAAGCATGAATGGGCTGGCAAACAGAATTTCTTTGCAAGCCTACGTCTGAATGTCAGACTTTTTTGTAGTTTGGAAGGAGACACCATTTGGAGGCCGCCTTCTGTAGTCACCCTGCTCAAAAGAAAAGAGATAGCTAATCTTGTGATTGGCTTTAAATCAATACAAAGACACCCTTCCCTATAAGTTAGGATCTTTGGTGTACTTTCCGCAGAAAGGATTTTATGCTGCTGTGTGGCCATTTTTTCTACTTGTCTACAGCAGTTACAATTTTTGACAGATGTTTTGACAAGAGTGTAGATTTTCATTGAGGAGGGTGATCTTATTTACTAGCAAGGCTGATTTCATGTTAGAATGAATTCTCTGAATCCTTCTTGGATTACTTTATGTTCCATGAAAAGAAAGACAGTGACTTGTCTTGGCAATCTTTAGGTTTTATTCTGAGCTGGATAAAGTTGACCAGCTCGGGAATTCCAGAGTAGGGAGAGAATTTAGCAGTAATGTGAATCATGCCTATGTGCTGTGCCCATCATGGTAGAAGGCTCTTCCAGTTTAGCCTTCAACTCGAAAGGCTGGCTCCCTGCAAAGCCAGCATCCTAGCCATGCGTGCAAGCAAACATTATTCATGCCGGGGCCGTATCTGGATGTCAGTCTTCTTCAGTTTCATATCTGGTTTCTGACTCCCTGAGACAGAATGAAGTCATACCACCTTCACAAAACCACTGGTCTTAGAAGCTTCCCAAAACATGATCCTCACAAGAGTCTGGTGAGTTGGATATGATTATTCCCATTTTATGGAGAAGAACCTAACCAAGGCTCAGGGAAATTAAATAACATGGCCAAGGTCACAAAGATCCTCAGAACTGAGAGCCGGGTTCCAAATTTGATATAAAGTCTATGCTTTTCCCCACAGGGCTTCTGAATTTAACCTCATACCTTTGCCATTTATGTTGCCTTTTGCATTCCTTGGAAAATGGACTGAAAGGATTTTGAGAGAGGAAAAGAGAGAGAAATCTAACTGTGAGCATTCAGTTAGGTGTGTGTGGAGGACCTCACTATCAAACAAGAGCAGCCAGCCCTGTCATTTTCATTTATGCTGACAGTCTTCCTCCTCCTCCTCTGCTGGTGGCCGCGGGTAGCCATAGGGATGCTGCACAGAGCTGCAGGAGGAGAGGAGCTAAATGTAGCTTCCTGTGATTTACATAATAAAATAAGAATCTCCCCAAAGGTCTTTTTCTGTCTGCTGGTGGCCTTGATGGAGTGGGCCCCCCTGGGGACAGCTTCACTTAAGGGCCTCCCCTGGGTCATCAGGCCCACAAAAGGTCTTGAGATCAAATGTGCAGTTAAATTGATGAGATCAATTCATTAGGATAAAGACTTCCTCAACTTCTAAAGCAGTAATGTGCTCTGGCCACTCTTTCCCCTTTAGACCTTAACATATACATGAAAGATTTTGTGTCAAGAAGACATTCATGCTGCCCTTTTCCAGAACTCTGATTATTTGAAAAGATGGCAAGAGCTTTTGAGCCGATCTCAAAATATTCAACTTTGAATGATGAGTTTTTTTGAGGCTGGTTTTCAACCTTTTTTTCTTTTTGAAATGATGCTTTTTAGGTTTAAAAGATGACTCAAATGACTTTTAAGTCTGGGAGGGGCTTTACAGACATGGGTGGGTGTGTGTGTGTGTGTGTGTGTGTGTTTACCTCCTTCAACTCTGACCACCTGGCAGCCAGCCTAATCTCTTCCCTCATCTTGATCCTTTAATTCAACATTTAATTACTTATTTTGGTGTCCATATGAATTAGATTTTTTTTTTCTTTCTGAGCTTGTAAAAGGCATTCTGGCCCCCAGAGGGAATACTACCCCCAAATCCCTAGTGGACACTCCTTTTCAAAAGACAAATGGAAAGTGCTTTGGTTTGGGTTTGTCCTCTTGGCTTTAGTTTATAAAACCCCTTTCTAAACTTCCTTTTGCTCTTTATGGTCTTGGTCTTATACTTGAAAAGTAAGGAAAATCCATTGAAATCAAAAGATGTTAAATTAAGAAAGAAAAAGATGCTGCCACACTCCCAGCCAGAGGCAGACTTTGGTTTGTAATTTCAGACTTATTTTGGTTATAAAGTATAATGCCCCCCCTTTCCCACCTCTGCTCTTTTTTCTTATTGTGTAATCAGAAGTCTTCTATTCTCTTCCTAGTGCCATAATTAGTAGTCTGGCCTAAAATATAAGAGCGTTAAAATTTTTAACAGATACACTGCAGCTTAGCTTCTAGGTCATTCAGTCATTCAGCAAACATCTCTGAGCACTGACTCTGTGTAAGAACTGTGCTGGATGCCAGGGATTCAGAAATAAAGAGAACACTTCCTGCTGCCGACTGTGCATCATCGAATCTGTGAGGTGCCCATAAAAACAAAACAAAACAAAAAAACCCTGGCATATTCAGCATGAGAATTGTAATTCAGCTACACACAGAGTTCTGGTTTTGTACTCGTCTATAGAGTAGCAGTTTCCATACTGTGTTGTATTTGTTTGCTTGCGTGTTCCTCTGTGAGCTCTTGAGGGCCAGGAATGAATATGGATGTGAAAATGGATACGGAATGAATGAGTGAAAGGATGTCTATTACAATGCAAGGCGTTCCACAGGTTTTGACTTTCCTGCAAAATGTCTTAGTTACTACAGAAGACTAACAAGAAATGGTCTTGAAGTGGAGCCACTTGGGAGACTGGATTTTGTATTCTTGCTCATTAGCAAAATGCCCTATTTGCTTTTTAGGATAGTATTAGGTTAAATCATAGGAAATTGTCATTTTGTAGGCGATTCTAGATGGTTCATCCTAATAAAAGGAGACCCATTTTACCACCTCTTCTTCGGGTTTAGACGTGCTCAGAGGTGAGGTTCAGGGCAGGTACTTGGCATCCTAAACATATGTCTTTGAGTGTGGGTCTCTCTTTGGAGCTTCAGAGAGAGAAATCCTGTGCCCCAGACGTTCAGCTCTGGAGTGGAATTCCTCCCCATAGTGCCTTTTAGTATACTGGATAGGGAGTAAAACTGTTGCTCTGTGCCCATTTAAAAAATATTTTCATTTACCGTAGAGAATATACAAGAACAGGGTTTCATGTTTATATAAGAGAAAAGAACAAGTAAAAATGATGAATACACAGCAGCATGAATGGGGTACTATTCTTAGCTGGGGCTCTAACCTAGAGCAGAACAGGAAACAAGATGCTTCTGAATGTGGACTCCGGCTGTCCCAGGCGAGAGCCAAGAGGCTTCGAGTCATAGGGAAACTCATGACAGCTGCTAGTATCCTCCGGACCTTCCTCTTTTGGCAGAAAATTTTACAGTTTGTGTATCTCAGACCCAGATGGAGGAGGGGATGGCTCTCTCTTCTAAGGGATCTGGAGAGAAAGTAGATAAAGGCTTGAGAAGTGGACTTCCCACCTGTTCTTCCTCTTCCAGAGGGCTGATCTGAATCTCTGAGGCAGAGGTGAGGGACAGCTACTCTGGTTTAGCTTCTAAGAGGGAGAGAAAGGTATATTGGCTGATTGGATTATGCCTTCTTCGGCCATCTACATGTTCTTTGATTTGTTGTTCAGTTGTTCACATTAGAGTCAAACCCGATTTGCCTTTGAAAGTTAAAGACTGAGAAGAGAAATACCTGATGTATATTATAGCTGCTTTGGAGTGCTGTCCACTTTCTGGTTGCTCAGTGACTGCTGATTGATTTGAATATATCAGTATCTAGAAGTTGGACCAATCACCCAGCTTCCCTGTGTGGTGGTGTGGTTGATAGGGAAGAGTGTTTCTGGGTAGCATTTTCCCACAGGATTAGTATGGTGATGGTATTAACTGAGATCTTGCTGTCACCGTTATTATCACTGGATGATCTTTATTTTGAACGACTGTGTATAGTAAGGGTACACATACCCAGCCCCTACCCTGTGCGCTTATTGTTTCTTTGACAACGGCTATAAGTCACATTTGAAAAAGCATGTTTTTTATTAGACACTGATGTGACTGTGAACACACAATGCAATATATATATATATATATATATATATATATATATATATATATATACCTTACTGTTGCATTGTAAAAAACAAACAAATAAACAAAATCTGATATGAGATGAGATTTCTTTAATGAGGGCCTGAAATTGTAGCATTACCTCTAAGCAGACTCTCTGAAAGGGATCAGACTTGCATATATACCATTCTACTTCCTCATTTCTCTCCATTGAAAAAAAAATCTCATTTCCTTTCTTTCTTATTCAGAACACCAAGTTTATTCAGACACCTCAAAAGATGTTATAGCCAATGCACTTCTTTCAGAGGAAATTTTTCCTTCCTTGGGAGTGGTGTATAGAACCTCAGAGTCTCCTTTCACTTCTCTCCTAATCTGGGTTAAGGTTTGCGTGAAATGTGTGTAGGAAAAATGCTGGCTGTAGACACTTAACCTGGTTAATAGCGTGTTCCTATTCAGGGTAACTATATGCTTTGACGATGAGGTCCCCATATTTTCCAGTTGTCACACTATATCACTGCTGCAAGTTAGCCCCGCCAGGGAGCTATCCTCATCCGATGGGAAAGGGAGAGAAAACAATTACTGTCAGTTTCTCCATGAAAGTGGTAACCACGTCAGAGTCAGGTTCTGGAGACCTGGCTGGGAAAAGCGTGGACGTTACTGCCAAGAGCCCCCGTAGATCTGTAGCCCTTACCATCTGAGTGCTGGTTTTCGTGAGTCACATGGCATTCTGAGAGAGTCATTTCCAAAGAATTAGGAGAACATGCCCAGCTTGGTTTGGACCGTGTCGCATTTACTTTTGCTAGCTTATATTTGCTACTGAAGTATTTTGTGTGCTTTCTTCCCTTCAACAACTTTCGATGATTTATGTGACACCAAAGATTCCAATGAAGCGTAACTTTCTGTAAGAGCTGTGGAAGCAGGAGGGCTAGAGAATGAGTGTTGCCCCTGATCAGACACTGTGATCAGTTCTCTTGAACGTGAGAAGACCTGGAGATGTCCCTGGATGTGTTCTGGGAGATTTGGAGTTTGACACGAGCTATGTAGCAGAGGTTGGCCAGGGACATGGCTTTACAGAACAAGATCTTCGTATTGGTTGAGTGATGGCCAGGTGCTGGTCAGTCTTCTCTGTGGAACTAGAAGATGTGAAGCCAGCAGAAGTGAAGGGTGTCGGGGCTGGAGAAATGAAGATATGAGTCTTATCAGAGGCTGAAGGTCTTCTGATCTTTAGTAAAGGTTCTTCTGATGTGGAATTTATCTGTTTTGTCTAGCTAATTGGAATTATGGTCTGGTTTCTGTCCTAAAGACACTGATGTTAGCCTTGGACTATTTCTCTTTGCTCACCAAATTGATGCCATCAGTAATGACATCGAATGTGATGTGTAGAGTATGCTTTTAGATTATAGGTTCCTTGAGTTCTTAAGTTAGCAGAGAGAAACCAAGAGAGGCAGTACGGTGTAACCACAAACAAACAAAACCCCAAACAACAAGTTGTAGTGTCAGAGAGACCCAGGTTCAGATCCTGGTTCTGCCACACACAAACTGCGTCCCTTCGACTAAATTGTCTAAACACCTAGAACCCGAGTATTCTCATTGTAAAATGTGAATAAAATAACTGGCTACCTTGTGGGGAGGTTGTGCATGAAGGTGAAATGCGTAATAAGGGCCCGCATGTGGAAGCGCACATCAGCTTTAGTTGTTTCTGTTATTAGCAGAAGACTTAGCAGTGTGCACTTCGGTCCCTCCATGCGCCTCTCTTTTACATTTGTAAAATGAACTTGACATTCCTTACTCAGTGGTTGACAGGGAGCCAAGTGAGATACTGGAGCTGGTGAAGATGGATCCTCAGACCCAAGCTGAGGCTCTACAAGTCGCACTATATTTATAAGTTGTAGGACTTTATTAAAAACACACCCTGCCTGTTTCCCCTTCTCGGTCTCCCATTCAGAGGGGGCTTACTGGCCTTGTGCTTTAAATAGTCCTCAGATGGTAACTTGGATAGTAGATGAACACAATCCCGTGAGTCTATTTGCCCTGTGCTTGGGAGTTCTATTCTTAGACCACAATTGCCGGAATAGAAAGCCAGTGACCCAACATCCCACTGGAGCCATGTGTGCCTGGTAATGGATTTCTTTGGGAAGCTGGGACAAAGGACTGGATCTGCTTCTGTCGTTGAGTAGGCCAGGTATGGGGCAGTCCATTAAAATCCAGTGTCCCCCTAATTGTCTGGAATTTATGAGCCTGACTTACCTTGGACATCCCACACTGTGATCCTAATTAAAGTCTAGCCTGTTTACTCTGCTCCAGTTGAGAGGTTATAGGAGAATAAAGGCAGACAAGATATTTATGGGTGAACCCTTTCCTGTTTCATTTTCCTCTGGATCTGTGATTAAAGGATTAACAGCACTTGTTTTTATTCAGCAGAGCCACAGGAGGGAGGAGGGCGGTAGCACTTATTTTGCTCTTTCTATGAGCCCAGGGCTGTGCCAATAGCATTTCGCATGTCACTTCATTTAATCCTCAGTATTGTTCACCCCATTATAAAGAGGTTGAAATTGAGGGTCAGGACTTGCCCAGGGGTTCATGATCATGGGACGTCTACTACTTCATACCTTGCACACCCTCTCCTAATATGTAGACAACAATGCCAGTGAAAGATACTGGTGATTTGAAAGCATCACTAAATGTCTATTAAATACCTGAATGTGGTTATTATAAATGCGAGGTTGGATTCACACGCAGGGCTCCTGACATTATCTGCAAAGAAGTTGGACCCAACCCTGACTTTGGCATTTTATGCAGTGTTTTGTTTATCCAACTCTGGAACCATGATGCTTGGAGCCTCCATGTGTGGGGGTGTTTCTAAGAGCAGCCTGACCCCTTAGTTATCTTATGAAGACATTGTCCTCTGCGGAGTGTTTTTTCCAGGAAACCCCTGGAGTTTCCAGAGACATGATCTCAGCTTCATAACATCCCTGCAAAGACAGGAGGGGGCTGGCGCATTTTGCTTTCCTTTATAGTGAGTGGGAGACTTGGGCACAGATGGGAGACAGAGGCACAGAAGTTAAATAATTAGTCCAAGATCACATAAATGATTTCCGACTCAGCTGACAAATCCATCTAGGACTTGGTCTCCCAAATGTTACAGCTCTCCTTACAAAGTAATTTGGTCTCAACCGCTTTACATGTCTTATCTTTCTTCCTCTTTTTTTCTATTTTGGTAAATAAGATGTTTTTCACACCTACTGCCTGATTAATGTTGGGTTTTAATTTAGCCTTTCAAGATGATCAATGACTTAACCGAGAAAACTGCTGCCAGAATGTGGTTTTATAATACACCTTCGTCGTTATTTCTCTCTGATGCTGAATTTTCTGCTCCTGTATTTTGCACACTGTCAGGCTCTGTGGGTTAAAAACTTTGGGACTCTCAGAGGTCACCTTTATAGAGAAGCTTCTGTAATTGGGAATTGTCACCTTTTTCAGAGCAGTACTATTGGGGGTGAAAATCTAGAAAAAAAGAGATTTTTATCCTCAGCTTCACAGAGAAAGGGGAACAAGGATAGTGCACTGGTTTGTTCTTGATATAGATTCGGCTTGTGTTGTAATAATATTATTATTCATACTCATAGTTTTCCAGTTATCTTTATGACTCAGTATTCATTGAAATATGAGCTTTCTCATAAAATGTTTCTCCCAATATTTTAGATGGGGAGTGCTGAGGTGGTATGAGGTTTTGTGATTGCATGTGACCTCTTAGAGAAATGGCCAAGTTGTTCATATTCTCAGTTATATCATGTGAAGTTTTCAATCAGCTTCACTCTTTACTACTGTGAAGTGAGTTATAAAGGGAACTTTTTACAAAAAGCTTCACCCAGGGGAGGGGGATTCATTGTTAGCAAACTATATCTAGTACAAAATACCTTTTGTCTCCTATGACCTATCAAATTGCAGATCTTCTGGCTTCATGACATCTCCAGTTCCACATTTATTCATTCAACATTTTCTGTGTATCCATTATGTGTCAGGTACTGTGTCGGACACTAGATGACAGAGATGAACAAACTGCTAAATCCTAAGATGTCACAGTGAATGTTGGAATTTAGCATCATTTAGCTTCAAGATTCTGCATTAGTTCCAAGATTTTCCAAGGTCTTGTCTCCCAGAGTCCTGTTGACTCTACTTTAGAGTATGTCCTAGACTCTGACTGTCCTTCATCACCCGCTACTGTGGCTACCTGGGCCCAGCTGCCATCATTTCTCCTCTGGATTGTCTCAGCATCCTCCTGACTGGTCTCTTTCCTTCCATTCTTGCCTCCTTCAGTCTACTCTCAACACAACAGCTAGAGCAATCTTTTAAAAATGGAATTCAAACCTACCAGTGATTTCTGATTCCCTACATGATCAGGCCCCTACTACCTATCTGACCTTGCCTTCTACTGCTCACCGCCTCTTACTCCTGTTCCTCAACACTGGGCTCATGAATTTCCTTTAACAAGACAGGTGTACCAGCATAGTCTTGTTTTTCCCTCTGCCTGGGACATTCTTCCACTAGTATCTGCATGGCTCACCACCTAGATGACTGCTCTGAAGTCACCTTATAAAGTGTACTTTATATTTGATTAACGTCTGATTCCTCCTATTCCCTTACTAGATAGACTATGAACTCCACAAGGGAAGTGATTTTTGCCTGTTTTGTTCACTGCTCTATCCTTAATATTCAGTAAATATTTGTTGGTTGAATGAATGGGTCAGCCTATTACTGAATCCCTCAGTGAATGTCCTCTGTAGAAAGGGCGCCTTGGACCAGAGGTACACATATCTCCGATGGCTGGGGTAGGGAGTACATGGTCAGATTGTCTCTGTGTGGAATACAGTTGTTCTTAGCATAATCCCAGCTGGCTCTTTTTGGGCTTAAGCCAGTTTTAGCCTTATTAATATCACTTTTTAGTCATAAAGTCAAAAGATGTTAAGATTGGAAGGGATCTGGGAAACCATTGAGGTCTACTTCTCTTGTTCTAATGTGAGAATCAAAGACTCTAAAGAAAGTAGGTGAGTTACCCAGAGTCATAAAGCTGGTTAGGGCTTTATGAAATCAGGCCTCTGATATCTAATTCCATCTAGTCTCTGGCTGAGAGCTTCACAGGCTTTCAGCTTTGACCTTTTCTCTCCAGACTCCAGACAGGAACTTTTATCTGGACATTCTGGGTTAGTGTAGATGGACGATGACCCAGAAATACATGGGAAATCCCAAAGACTGACCAGTGTGAATGGGAACTACCCCCGATGTGCCAGGGGCACCACAGACATGCTCACTCTTCCACTGGCGGGAGATGTGTAGGGTGTAAAGGAAGCAAAAATCAGGACTCTTTGCCGCTCCAGTTGTTTTATTACATGTCACAGTCAGAACGTGTCTTCCATTTAAATTCAAAATTTTTGATGAATGGCCAGACCAGCTGCAAGCCCTCTAGGCCAGAAGCCTTGATCTCACCAACTGTTCATTTTCTTGATAGACTTCCTCATTTCAGGCGATTGTGTCTTGCCAGTCCGGTGTGGAGCTGTCAGAGGGGTGTAGAGTGCTCTCTTCGGGCCAGTCAGGTCCCCGCGTGCAACGTGCGCCCTGAAGAGCTGGTCTATCTCTGTCCTCTTTCTAAATGCACGTGGTTTTTCATGAAGCAGGGTGAAGTGAGAGAGGACTCTGCAGGCATTGCTGGAACATGTTTGTGAACTGACTGGGATGGCAGGAAAAAAAGACAAATTTATTAATTTCTTACCATCTGTTTTGTGATAAAAGGTGCCCCAATTTGTGTTTAGAAGGCACTTTGATCATACATGAAGAATGCGTCATATTTAATTCCACTCCCTGTAGCCTGTCTGACAGTACCAATCATGCAGAAAGGCCCATGTTTTTGCTGCATCTAGTTTTACTGAAGCAAAGGCTGTAGACGTTCTTATTTGTACATACTTCCAGTTTTAGATACGGAATGTATTCTGGGGATGCTAATTTCTAGATACCCATTTTTGGGTCAAGGGGACTTGGGTCTGCTGAGTACAGTAGCCTTGCTACCCGGAGAGCTTGAATTTGCTTTGGTCACAAAATTTATTTTAGTTCAGTGTTCTTACATTGGGTGGGCAAAATAATAAAGATCAGAAAATTTAGGGCTGTGCCCTAAGTTACACAGCAAAAGACTAAGACCTAGAATTAAGAACCAAGAATTACTCTGTCTGTGTAGATTATTCTTTTCAGCCTGGGCTAATGGAGTTTCTGAGCACCACTGAATTCTCTCTTTTACATCCTCAGATTTTGTAAGGTTAACTTTTAGCTTTCTGGGGATTGCGTGATTGATTCTATTGATTCTTAAGTTCAGGTCACAGTCACCCATGGGTGCTCTTGATGTGGACAAAGTGGACCTTGAGTAGTTGAGTTCACATAACTAGGGAGGTGAGAGGGGCTCTCTCCCTTGATTATTGTACATTTTCTTACCAAAGAGCTAGAGGAACAATCTCAAGGTCAGGAGAACGCACCCTGATGTTTTGGGTTGTTGGGGATTGTGCTGGATTCTGACTTGGGATGTGCTACCAAATACAGAATGCCCTGATCCTTAGAGTCAGAGTCAGCTCCTCAGCCTGTGGCCAATAACCAGGAAATCGAATTCTCATTCATTTTTGTTTTCTATGCTAAAAGTTATGCTTTGAAATTTGGGCCTGCTTCTTTTTCTTTTTCCAGTGGCAATTTCAAATTGGCTGTTCATTTAGACAAAAGCAAAAGGGTATTAACCCAGCCTTGAAAATAAATTGTGAACCTGTGTATTCTTTCCCCAGCTTTTCCTCTTTTTGCTATATTGGTAGCATATTCATTGTCTTTCCTTTCAATCTCTTGTTTCCCCCTGTTTCTTTGGCAGCTTTTATTACTTGTCTTGGGAGAGCAGGTGAAGAGCTGTTTCTTAGGACTCTCTGGAAGGAAACGGTGCAGATGACAGTTTCAGCTAATGGTAACCAGGACCAGGGAGCGGGGGTCGGCCTGAGCTGGAATCAGTCAAATTAACAAAGCAGTGACTCTCAGTGGCAGGAATACAAGTGACCACAAAGTGTTAAACACATCTGGAAAGGGATTCTGACATCATCCCCAGCATCTGTGGGGAGTACTCACAGCCCGTAGACCCATTCCTCTTTGACCCTAGAAAGATTCTTTAAAGAGTAATGCCCCAGTGGTTTCTGGCCAGCGCCTGCTCATTTATCTTTGAGGAGATGGAAGGAGACAACCTGCCTGTGGAACTCCAGAGGCAAATGGATTCTGCATTTGAAAGTGCTGAAGCTAAGAGACTGGTTCTTCGGGGACCCCACGGGATCTGCTTTTCCTCTACTCATTGTCCCTACGAAACTTTTCCTGGCAGCCTGCACTGCTGTTTAGATGGGTTGTTCTCTGCTGTTTAAGTTGTTTGGCAGTGGCGGGTCAGGATGCGGGTTCTCTGAATGCTTTCCCAGCTGGTTACTTGAGTGGTGTTAGGGAGGGGCAGTTGAACTGCTGAGGCCTGTCTCCTGGCTGTACGCTCACAGCTAGACTGGTTGCGGGGTCGGCGGTGAGTTCTGTCTTCATTCTGCTGTCTTTGGTGGGTGGCTCTTAAGATGTGGGTAGGGGTGAGTGGGGGGAGTGATAGTTCCTTTTTTGTTTCTTTTGGGGAAGTGGACTAGACCACAGTATTCAATGTGACTTTTCCCCTTTACCTTATCTCTGCCAGCCCTTGCCACCTTCTTCATGCCTTTAATTTCCTTGGCTCTTCTTGGTTGAATTTATGGCTCCATTTTCAAAATCAGGCTCCTTTTTAGTTCCTGAGCCAATTATGACTGAAAAGTAAGTTCTGTAAACTGCCTCAGATCCAACACCTGGTAAGCTATGCTGCAAACCAGACCTGGGATTCCAGATCAAGCTCTGGGTACCATGATGCCTCTGCAACTTGACATTTCCCTGTATCCCTCCAGTTGGCTCAGACCATCAGAGCTAAAATTGCCCTTCGTATCCTAGCCTCTCTTATAGGCAGAGGCCTTGCCTAAACCCTAAGTTGTTCGACTCAAGTTCTGTATTGCTCTTTTTTTGGTGGTGGTTGTGGGGAGGCGCCTTAAATTTGCAGAAAAATACAATGAACAACCATTTACTTAACACCCAGCTAAAGCAGTTATCCCCATTTTGCCAAATTTGTTCTATCTTCAGCAAACCCCTAAACAATTACTTTTATACAGGAAAAACTGAATACTTACCCACCCCACCCAACTTTTTAAATCACTTTTCAGAATGAGTTAGTGACCTAGTTACCTGTAGTAGTGACCAACAATTTTCTTTCTGAATAGCATTACAAACTCAGATTACATATTTAATGTGTTTCAATCCATTTCAGTCATTTATTGTTATTTTTGGATGCCCACATTGTCTCATTAAGTCAGTAGGTACCCCTCAGGGTGACTCCCATGATCTTTTGACATGATCCCCTTGAACTTTCTTTGCTTTCTGGCATAGCAAGAAGTTCCAGGCTCTGTATCCTGCACCAGGAGTGGAATCAGCCATTTCTTTAGGGGCCTTCATTCCTTTTAGTAGAGACCACACAGTCTGGGCTCTAGGACTGAATTACAGTAGTTCCCCATTATCCGCGGTTTCGCTTTCTAAGGTTTCAGTAGTTAACCTGTAGTTAACCATGGTCTAAAAATATTTAATGGAAAATTCTAGGAATAAATATTTCATAAGCTTTATTTTATTTTACTTTTTATAATTCATAAGTTTTAACTTGCACACCGTTCTGAGTTGTGTGATGAAATCTTGTGCCATCTGTTCCATCATGCCCAGGACATGAATCATTCCTTTGTCCAGCATCTTCATGCTGTATATGCTGCCGGCCCATCCATAGCCATCTGTGTTATCAGATCTACTGTTGCAATATTGTAGTGCTTGTGTTCGAGTAACCCTTATTCTACTTTGTAATGCCACATTCATATAACTTTTGTTACAGTGTATTATAATTGTTACATTTTATTATTAGTTGTTTTTAATCTCTTACTGTGCCAAATTTATAAATTAGACTTTAATCATAGGTATGTGTGTATAGGAAAAAGCATAATATATATAGGCTTCAGTGCTATCTTAAGTTTCAGGCATCCACTGAGGGTCTTATCCCCCAATAATACGGGGGACTGCTATACTTTTGTCAGCCTCCTCCTCTGCTCATCTCCAGTGTGAGGCTCTTGCTGGGAATTAATAGATCAGCAATCACCACTGTGGAGTTCTGCCTCATTCTGTTAAAGATTCATCCCTGAGAATCTTGAGCTCTGCCCCCTGGTCTCATCCTTCGCTTCCATCACACCAAATATTGCTAGCCTTGTTCTGCCAAGCTGCCCTAAATGGGGCCAGCTTCCTTGTCTAAAGTAGTTCCCCAAGCCCATGCCTAATACCCTATGAGCAAGGTTCTGTCTGGGCTCAGCTTAACTCCTGCCCCTTTGGGCCCTATGTTCTACCATTTCCCAGCATTTTATTTATCTGAAACTCTTCCTGTCCTCATCAAAATCTTATCTGGCCTTTAAAGATTTATTTGCTGCTTCTTGCGTTCTGAAGAACCAGATCAGGAGTCCCTGTTTCTGTTTGAGAACCTATAAGTCTGTTTCATAAGGTTCGTATCGACCCAGCGAGGATTAGGCTGGGTGGGCTGCGGGCATGATAGGGGTGAGGTGAAGTCAGGGGGTTAGCACAGATGTACTTGGCTGACTTATTCTCAACCTTTTTTTTTTCTTTTTATAATCCATGGGTTTCAGCATCTTCACAGTGGTGTTTTAGTAGGTTATCCTGTTGCTTTCCTGCCAGGGAGTAGGGTGCTCGGGCTCTCTACTATTGGCAGAGGGATTTAAGGATAGGTAATAGGCTACAGCTTTGTTAAATAGAACGACGTGAGGAGATGGCCTTGTAAAGAGGTTTGGCATTAGGACCCTTTTAATGGTTGCTTTCTTGGCTCTCAAGTTGGCAGATCCTTGACAGGAATTTTGAATGGTCCCAAATCTGACAGATTGCTTGTACTTACTTCAGAGGCAAGTCAATCAGTCATCTTCAAAGCTGCCTATATAACTGTCTTGAATACAGTTTTGTGGATCTCTAAAGGTTCTGTGTATAAGATTTAATCATTTAGTTATTTTAGTTTAGACTGCTGAGCTTCTTTACATGGAGATAATAAATGTGGAAGAGGAGCAGACATTAGGGATGAAAAACCCAGGAGCCTTGTTCTCCCCACTCCCTGCTTGGGTTCTGTGACTGGAATCACAGGTGAGTAGCGAGGAGTTAGGCTCCAAGTGAAGTAATCCCAGATCTAGCTCTGCTTTGGGCTATAGTCCTTCAGTTCAATTTACTTCAGGCAACTCAGTAGCATATAGATAGAGTGGTCATGTGGGACTGCACTAACTTACACTTCATCATATCAAATGGAGACCCAGTAATTTATAGCCTATCATTTCTGGAGCCTGGAGATAGCTAAGCATAACCTTTGCTGGAACAGATTCTGTTGCATTAGAGGAGATTCTAGCTGGCTACGCCCAAGACCTGAAGCTTTTAGGTGCTGAGTAGAGAGGCCTTGTAGGGGGACTCCGGAACTCAGTTTCCCACCTGAGAAAGGGCGTGCTAATGTTCTGGATTGGCCTGCTTTTATTTCTTTTGATTGTGAGTAATACATTTTCTCCCTCCTCAGCTGAATGATTTGGGAGTCTGTATTCCCTGGAAAGACTGTTCTCTCATGCATCAGACTGAGTTAGGTGAAAATTCTTTGGCCTTAATGAACGTTGAAGGATTTCAAAGGACTAATGGAAATTTAGTAGGTTATCCTGTTGCTTTCCTGCCAGAGAGTAAGGTGCTCGGGCTCTCTACTATTTCCTGCCAGAGAGTAAGGTGCTCGGGCTCTCTAGAAGTAACAATTTCCATTCTATTGTTAAGACCGTCTGCAGAAATTCCCCAAATATGTTGGGTTATTTTATACAGCAAAACAGCCAGCATTGGGTTTTCTTTGCTAATACATGACGGAATGTAGACATTTGGAATTCATGGAGAATCCATAAGTTGCATTTATCCTGAGCATCCGTCTCCTCTTCTAACCTTTTTAACAGAGTTGCTCATAGGAAACAGCACAGATAGATTTGCTTTACTTCTCTCCCTGCCTCCTCCCACCATTCTTCTAGAAAACGGTGAGTGGCTGCCTGCCAGGTAGAATCTGGATGACAAAATCAAAAGCTAGAATTAGAGTTATAAGCATAACACCCACTCAGGTTGCTGACAAAGGAAAGGAAGAGTCTTGTACAAGATCTTGCTTTATTGGCTCCACATTTGGTATTTATTGAGTTATCATGTTCTAATTTAGCATTATGCTAGTTGCTGTACTCCTGTGGATTGATTGGTTTTGTTCTATATTTATGGAGCCCTACAGTGTTCCTGGCACTCTGCTGGACACCTGACGTAAAAAGATGAGCAAGACATGGTCCTGGCCACCTAGAGCTTACAGGTTGATGGGAGAGCATCCGAAGGTGTGCTAAGAGCTATGGTAGTCTTGCCACATAATTTGCACCTGTATCCTAAAGCCAGTGGGGAGCCATGGAATTATTTTAAGCAGAGCAGTGACATGATTCAGTCTGTATTTCTGAAAGATCCCTAGTGGCATTGAGGATAACAGTTTTAAATGGGGTGAGACTGGAGGCAATTACAATTCAGACAAAAGATATTTATTTATGGGGCCCCTGCTTAGTGCTAGGCACAGTTCTAGTTGTTGGGAACCTACGAGTGAACAAATGAGACAGTTTGTGCCCTCAGGGAACTTACATTATGATGGTGGTGTGAGGTTGTATAGACAGACAATATACATGCAATAAATGACAGATTTTCAGATGGTGATAAGTAATTTGAAGAAAATAAATAGAGCCATGGGAGTTAGGATGGACATCAAGGTAGCTGCTGACCTATTGGAGTAGTTAGTAATGGCCTCTCTGAGGAGGTGACATGGCAGCTGTGGGAAGATGTAGGAACAGTGGGCCTCATGGAGAGAACAGTGAGTGCAGGGACTCTGAGATGGGAACATACCATAAAGTTCAGGGTGGCTGGAGCCTAGAGGGGCCAGTGGTGGTACTGAGATGAGGTTGGAGGGCCTTGTGGTCCATGAGAACAACTCCAGTGGAGTGAGAAGCACTTCATTGAATTAAAACAGGACTTGGAAAACCGTGGCCCATGGATCATATCTGGTTTGTAGTTTGTTTTTATAAATAAAGTGTATTGGAACACAATCATACCCATTGGTTTATATATTGCCTATGGTTGTTTTTATATTATAAGAGCAGAGTTGAATATTTGTGACAGAGAATGTAATGGCCCAGAAGCCTTAAATATTTATTAGATGGCCCTTTACAGAAAAAGTTTGCTGACCTCTGAAATGATCTCTTTAGATTTTGAGAAGACAGTCTGGGTTCAGTAGAGAATGAATGGTAAGAGATGAGAGTATATCTGACTAGTTCAGATAAAAAACAACAACAACTAGATATTGAGCAGAAAGCTCAGATCACACTGCTTTTATTCTGTTTGAAAGCAGTTAGCTGTGATCTATACTCATTAAATATTGTTGAATGAATGATGAGATACTGAATAAGCAGTGACAGGGAAAATGAAGAGAAAGCAAGGCTTCAAGAGATTTAAAAGGTAAAAGGTCATTACAGCTTATTGTTTACTAGGTGAATAGAATTAGAGACAAGGCAGAGGATGGGTTTAGAATACCCTTCAGACTTCTGGTTTAAGTATATTGGTGCATGGCAATGCCATTAACTGAGACAGGCAAAGGGGAGCTAGAAGGAGCTTGTGTTGCCAGGGAGACAAACATGGGATACCTTTGGACGTCGGACACCCAGGACACCCATGTAGAGAAGTCTTTGCACATGGGACACCTAAGACATCCAGGAAGAGATGTCTAAAAGGTAAGTCGAAAGACAGGTGTAAAACTCAGTGGCATGTAGCTAATCTGGTGGTGACAGAAATTTTGAAGTCATCAGCTAATACAGACTCTCCCAAGAAGAGGAGGACAGGGGTAGATCTCAGATGGCGTTTATTTCCTGTACAGATTTGGATCCAGAGAGAGGGCACAACTAAACTAGCTGTTTGGACAGTTTGCATCAGTTATTTTGGTCATCTCATGGCTGTAGAATATGCTTTCTGTGGGGACTGATTGATAGGCTCCAATGAGGACTTGTCGTACCCACTCTCTAGATGTCAAATTCTTTCTCTTAAGTGGGGTGCTAGGACAGCTCTGGGGGCTCCTCCTTCCCAGACTCCCCGCCAACACTGGGGCATTTTTTGCCTTTGAACTCTGCAGTTGATTCATGTCTGCATTTATTTAGTTGAAGATATGGATGAATAAGAAGGTCTAAGTTGTCCTTGAATTTTGTTGGAGCAAGAACTCTCTGACATTAGGGTTAAACAGTTGGCTTAATTTGATTCATTTTGGTGCTAATCCTCTTAACCCACAAAGCTAAATAAACCCCCCACGTGCCCCTTTCCTCTCTTCTTGTCAGGAGAAGGGGAGCCACGGAAAAGATCCATGGAAAAGCACTGTGTTTAAAGTGGCCTTAAGATAGTTGTAATCCTAGACTTGGATGTAGATCTCCCCTCTTCACAAAAGTCCTTTATGAAAACCCAAGAATAAAATCAAAACTGTAAAGGGAGAAGAAAAGGAAGGCCACTCTGCACCCTTTTCTCCATACTCTCCTGCCCTTATTTTTAGCACAGTGTCACATTTCTGCTGTTTGCACATTTTCAGAAGGCTAAGTGTAATGTTCGAATTTTATGGGCTCTCATGTTTTATCAGTTTCTTCATCTCTAAGGAGACAGTCAAATAATAGTCTTTCCACCTTTGTGACCTAAATTATTACTGTTCTGAGGTTAGTGACTTTTAGCTGGCTGAAGCAGAAAGTCTGAAGCCTGGTCCCAGAAGTAGAGGAAATAGTCCCCCACCTACCAACAACAAATGAAGTAGGTAGTAGAGGTCATTTAAAAACATGAAAAAACTATTTCAAAATATATATGTTGAGAAGTATTACTTCCACCACAATTCTAGTCTAACCCATAGGCCCCCTGCCTCTTGTTCTATTTTACTCAGGAGTCTTTTATATACCTATCTACTGTTTCTTTATGTAACTACAAGCAAATATGTGTTCTTATCCCCTCCACACTTTATATAAAAGGCAACACATTATCTAACCTGTTCTGTAACTAGCTTTTTGTCTTTAACAGCATGTCCTGGTGATTTTTGCACATTGGTACAGGGAGAATGTCCTCGTTCTTTTGTCAGAGCTGCATAGTATTCCATTATGTGGAAGGCCGCGTCCTAGTTTATTGAACCAGCCCCTTACAAATGGACACTTGAGTTGTTTTCAGTGTTTGCTGTTATGAGCAGCACCTCAGTGAACGAAGGCAGCTTTTTAAAGGGTTGCACAGTGCTGCATATACTCCTTAAAATGAGATTATTATTCTTCATACTTAGAATGCTGGTTGGTTTTATTGGTTGATAAATTCCCAATTACTGGTATTCATGAGTGAAACATTGATGATGGGACCGACATCCTTTATAATTCAAGAATCATTAGTATGACTGCCCCATGGAGGCATACTGCTCTATTTCAGGTTTATTTTAATAATAAAACCTTTAGAAATTTTAATAATGAAGCCTACTTAAGGCCCTTTGCTCAAGAAGTCTGAATCACTGATCACTGCAATTACTGCCATGGCAGCTGTAGAGCAATTTAACGGGATAATAGTGAATAAGATAAATTGCACCTCAGATCCTTAATGGATTGATATACAGAAGTATGCAAGGGAAGATGGAGTCGGGGAGGCCCACCTTCGGAATTTTAGCACATAGCTTTATAAGATAGGGAACTGGGCTATTGTACCTATTACTACTTGGGATGAGTCATTCTGTACCAACCTCTGGGGCTCTGTGGTGGGTAGAGCATCCTGTTTATTGTGGACAATACATTGAGTCAATTCTCTTGTTTGTATGCCTCTGTAGAGTGGGTGGAAAGTCTAGGTGACTTGCTAATTGTCTTATTTAGAATACACCCCTTTCTACTAAAGAATTAGTATCTTTAGTGTAAAAATAGGGAGGTAGACCAGTTTTACAGATAGTTGCTGGGCAGGGGAATAACAGCTTCTGCCAGGTGAGTGGTTAAAAAAAGGCAGACTGGAAAAATAACTGTGGATGGTAAATATTTCGCTCTTATTTATAAGGCTAACAGAGTCTGCCTGTGTGTTGGGCACAGGGAGGGGATGGATCAGTTAAGAAGTAAGCACAGTGCTTGCTTTGTGTCCGTGGATATGTGTTTAGGGGAGAATAGTGAGGATGTGGGTTACATAAGGGGAGGGGCTTTCAAAAGGGCCAAAGAAACCAAATCCAGGAGACTTAGATGCAGTTCCATCCCTACGGACATTTCTTGGCCCCTGGTTACACTGGGAATGCCTTAACATCTTGTACCTTCGTTCCTAGTACAACACACTTAACACCCTTTGCCTCCTTCATCCCCACCAAAGCCTTTGGAGCACAGGAAACAAGAGCTGCAAGAATGAAGTCTTTTTTCTCGTAATGTTTAATCAGCATTAACATGCCTTAACATGCCATTGGGTTTGGAGTAGTGTTGTGCTAATATGAAAACAAACTAAATTGTCTTGAAATGTTTGAAAAAGGAGCAGGGACAGGCTAAGAGAACGGGACAGATGAGTGTGCACCCCTGAACCAGAAGTCAGTATGGTCAGAGAATTTTGTGTTCAAATCTCGGTTCTGCCCTTTGGCCAAGTTATATAACCTTTGATTTATAATAATTTTAGTCTATAAAATAAGGAGAATGATACCTATTGTACAGAGTTTTAAAAAACGATTAAATGGATGATGAATACAAAAGTAGGCTCTGATAGGTGGTAGGTGCTGCTATTATTAGCAGAGTCTTCTAAAGGGGCTTGTGGATAGATTTGGGGAGAAGGAAGGTGCTTTCTCTTGCCTGAGGAAACTGGTACCTCTGGCAGTAAGTCAAGAGGGCTGTCTTTAAGACTGGGAAACATATTGACAGTTTGGAGGAAGGTGTTAGTTACCATGGCAACTTGGGAATTCATTTGGAAGGGAGAGTTGTGACGGGAGGTTATCTCACTGTAAGAGACTGACTAGTGGAAATTAAAGAAAAAAAAAAGAGGCCCCTCTAGCTGGAATGAAATCATGCTTAATATCAGCAGGAAATACCAAGAGATATGCCATAGAGGAAGTTCTATACATAGGTCAGAATGTCGTGCGGGCCTTGGTGGTGGCAGGCTTGTGTCTTAGTGGGCCTACGTGCTGCGGCCAGTTTGTTGCTTTTGTTCACATGTATGACTTGCGAAAAAAATATGAATGGGATTTCAGTGAGTTTTTTTTGGTCATCTGAAAACATGACATCAAATTGTCACATATTTTCCTACAGTTGGTTATCAGACCCCAAGAATACTTCAGTTAAAAAAGCATGGGTACTGAGTGCACCTTAATCATTTAGTTTTGTTCCTAAGGTAAGTGACGTAATGAATACAGATATTTCCTCTTGATTGGGCAATTAAGCTGTATTTTCCTTTTGTAAAGGCTCTTTTGGTAATATGGTGATTTTGAAAAGCTTTCTGGTATGGTGTATGTTTTGTCCATTTTAGTTTGATTCTTCAGTACACCTGCTGTTATCTGTTACCTTCTTCGAATTGCAACCTTGCCAGACACAGAGGAATGGACCAAATGAAACCCCTTAAAAGAGCATGCCTCTAGATTTGCTATTTAATTCTTCATAGGCTTCCACTACTAACCCATACCCACTCCTCTCCTTCCCTTTGAAGTTAGGTGTGGCCATGTGGGTTGTTTTGGCCAGAAAAATGTAGCTATACATGATACTCCTGGGCAGAAGCAATTGCCAGTGTAAGGCAATGCAGTGCTCTCTTTTCCTACCTTGGTGATGTGAAAGTTTGTGACCAGATAGATCCTGTCAGTTTGGGTCCTTGAACTACAGTGATGGACAGATTTCTCCCTCCTAACTCATGTTGAACACATAGAATAAGCTGGAAGTAGCTTTGGTTGTGTAAAGCCATTGAGATTTGGAGGGTGTTTGTTACTACAGCAGAACCTAGCCCATCCTCACTGCTTTGATAGACACTTATTTGTTGAGTACTTACCGTGTGCTGGGCACTGTTAAGTTGAGATATAACAGTGAACAAGACAAACAAAACTTCTCTCCTCATGGAGCTTATATTCTATGAGGGAGAATGCCAATAAAAAGTAAATGAATAAAGGTAATTACAAATTGAGATAAGTGCTATGAAAGAAATAAATATGATCATGTGATAAACAAGTCTCTAAAGAGCAAAGAGTCATGAGAAAAAAAATGAAAAATCCCCTAGAACCCTTGTTAGTATTATTTAATAGTTCCTGATGTATCTTAAGATTCTAGGTGCTTCCAAAGTAGTTTCATTTACCTTGGAAGAGATAACACTAAATGTAAGAGAAATGTATTGCATTACTTTATAGCACTGGGACAAAATTAAATAGCTAGTATATTCCAAAGTAAAATGACAGCTGAGAATGATGTTAATTTGCTTTGCATCCTTGAATACTTACTATTATCCCACTGGGTTTACTGAGACATGAAATCTGAGTTTTGTTTGTGTTCAGTCCCTCCCAGAGAGCACCCGTCTTCAGCAGTCAGACTGTTCTGACATCTGGTTGCTTGATAGACACTGGTCTCATTTAGTAGTGTTAACCTGGCCCTTATGCTAAGAAGTAGAACAGAAAAGGATATATAATTCTTATATCTTATCTAGATTGATTCTGGAAGAAAATAGGGTGATGAAATATTTCCGTAAATTTTCCATTAATGTCTTCAGTGAAAGTTTTGAGACTGGTTATAATTTTTCTGAAAGAAGCATGGGGATAGAACTCAGATCTGGTTGTTGAGGGCCCTGGGTTCCATCGCCAGCTGGCAGTGATTTGCTTTGTGTGACCATACGACTGTACAAGAGTAGGCAGTACTTTTTCTGCTTTGATGGGATGAAGTGAGAAAAGTGATGCTTGGAAGTTGTCATGGAGGAAGGAAAGCTTTATCTGCTCTTCTTGTCTCCCCTTTCCTTGGAACAAACCAGAGCATGAGATTGGGGGAAGACTGGGAGAGAATACATGTTTAAAATAGAGTTAAAAGGAGAACTGACTCCTTCAAAGACTTTGGGTGTTAGGAAAGTATAGACCGTTGAATTCTATGTGTACATTCAGAAAAATCTTTTACAACTGCCATGAAAAGGAATCCAGAGGGCTGTGCATGGTAACGTTTGCCCATTATCAGTCAAACCAGTTGTATGATCATCCTTAGGGGTAGATGAGAATCTCTCCGTTAGAGCCCAGACATTTTTTTTCTGTCTTGATTATTTTAGTCATCTCATGTTGGCACAAGCTCTGAAAATCCCATCTGGATGAAACTTCAGGGAAGTAGGAAAAATGGATAAAAGTAAGAACTACCCAGCAGTGAAGATATATATGTGTGTGTACACACACCCACACACACACACACACACACACACACACACATCCTTGAAAATATATAGGTGTGTTGATATAGTGTAAATTTCCGTGCCAGGACACATGCCAACAATATAATGATGTGTATAGCAAAGTCCCTTGTTAGCCCCATTCAGAAACCCTAAAATGAATCGCAAGACTGGAAGTATTGAAGCTGATGGCCAAAAACAACGATCATGTTACCTAGGGTCTCATGAATAATTCAGCTGAGTTTAATGCTTTTTCCATGGTGAAAATAAAGCTGAAATATTTGGCATAATGTAGGCAAATTATACCCTCTTTGGGGTAGGGGTGGGGGAAATGATTGGTCATGAGGAATGTGGAAAAGGGTGGAGAAAAATAAGGAACCCTTTCATATTTCTTTTAACCAAATATATGGAATCTCTCAACATTCCACCTCTAAAGAAGTAAGTCTATAAAAATTCGATTTGGAAGTTTAAAGGTGTTTCCTTTGAATACTCATTAATAGCTGAAGATTTGGTTTGAGCTTGAAGCATTCAGAAAATTGCTCCTTAAGCCATAAAAGGGTGGTCAGAGAAATACCAAAAGAGAAGGAATGTGTGATATTCTTGGTGATCTGCAGACCAAGAAGTGTTGGTCTGTTTCAAGAAAATAATAAAATAATAGTCCTTGGGCATGAACAAAAAAAGCTTATGGATATTCTTGAAAGTTGCATGCAAATTAAATTACTATAAATCAAACCATAATTTAAAGGCATTAGGAAAACGTTGTATAACAAGACCTGCCAGAAGATTAGACTGATTTTCATGAACTGAACATATTTTCTTTTCTCCAACTTAATTTTTAAACCTAGGTTTTAGTATATCGCTTTAACTTGAAATGAGACCTTTGCTATCCAGAGACTAAAGTTCTGGACATTCCATATCTTCGGATTCTCATTCTCGTCTCCTCCTGTTTCTGCTTTTCTCCTAAAAATAATGAGAGAACAAGTGAGTTAATAGAATTTAAGAATGTTCCAGCTGGAAGGAGCTTAGAGGTCATCTAGGGCAAGTCACTCATTTGACAGAAACTAAGGCCTAGAGGGGTTATGTGACTTGTCCATGGTCGCCTATTACAAAATAGAAGGTGACTAATTATGAATAGGGTAAAAAGAACCCCCCCCAAAACATTTTTATTTATTAAAAAATATATGGAAAGGGAAACAGATCCGGCTGGCAAGGCCCATCTCTTTCATCCTCCATGCTTTTTATTGAAGTTCAGTTGCCATTTTGTGATATAAAATGCTACGCTAACTCGCTGAAGAAAAGTAGACGGAGCCCCGAATCCCTGCTAGTGTCATCACGCTGTGTCACCAGCTATACATTCCCACTCCTAGGCTCCTTCATCGGAGTTCTTCTGAATATCTTGGACAAGGTAATTCCACACAGAATAATCAACAAATAGAACAGAATTTTAAAAATCTGTTTGGAGTCACTGGAGAGCTAACAAAACAGTAAGGCATCTTGGGGGCCAAGATCCTAGAGAACCAGGAGACTCAGAGAATGGCACCTGGACAACTGTTTCCCTGAGGGCATATGCGGATTCTGAAAGAGGCAGCTGACAGGCTCAAAACCTAGTAGGAGCATTTTCAAGCACTTATGGGGTTGGGGTGCAGAATTGAATTCAGGACCTGCCAAAGAGAGTGGGCTCTAGTACATATCCTGAGCTTTTGGTTAATGCTCTGAAGTGAAGGGCTGAACTTTAGGATTAAGCATGAACTAGAAAGTGACTAGTCCTCCCAGGGTTTGAGGCCCAGCTTCATAACCTCTCATGGCCTGATTGGATTAAGGATCCTGATGGGACAGCTAGTTTCCTTAGCCACATCTCAGAAGCAAAGAAAAATAACTGTTTGGAGAAGGAAAATGTTGTCATATGGCTTAAATTATTTCTATATATATTTTTTTCATTTTAAATGCTCAATAAACAATCAAAAACAACCAGATATATAAGGTGATATGAAAATATGATTTGAAACCAAGAGAAATTACAAACAGTAGAAACGGATCCACAAGGGATCCAAATAATGGAGCTATCAGATGTGGATTAAAAAATAGCTTTGAAAAATATGTTTAAGAGTAAGAAAAAAGATTAATCATTTTGGCAGAGATACGAAACTAAAAACTGAATAAAATGACCATTATAAAACTTAAACATAGTAAGTGAAAGTAAGACTTTATTGGATGGGTCTCATGCAGTTGAAAAAAGAATTAGTAAACTAGTAATATATTTGAAGAAAATATCCAGAAGGAAGCACAGAGACCAAGTTACTTTTTAAAATACATAAAAGAATACTTGAGATATAGGAATAGCACATGGGAAAAATATCTAATACACTAATAAATGAAGACCTGGAAGGAGAAGAGAGAGAGAGAGAGACAGAGAGAGAGGCAGACCAGAATAAAAGCAACATTTAAAGGGATAATACTGATTTTTTTCCCAAAATTACAAAATATATCAAGCTACAGATTCAAGAAGCACTTTGAAACATGAAGAATAAGTCAAGAAAACCGCATCCTAGGTCTATCATAGTAGAAGTGACTAAGGAACAAAGACTAAAAAAAATCTTAGGAGAAACCAAAGAGAAAAAAAAAAGGCGTATTACTTTTAATGGAGGGTCAATAATACCGACAGCTGAATTTTCAATTAAAAAAAAGGAGGGGGGAGCCCAAAGAAATGGATTGATACATTAAAAATCTTTAAGGAATATATTTTAACATAGATTTAAAACAAAAGCAAACATAGGGATAACAGAAGAATACTGTATGTAAATTATGTAAGTTCTGACATAGAAATAAAGCAAATAAAATGAGAGAAGGGGCAAAGGCTGATAGAAAAGGGAAAATAGAATTAAGATTGAAGCAAAGTTAATAGGCAGGAATAAGAGGATTCATAAAAAGCTGACAAGACAAATAGTAGGAGACTAAGTATGGAAAAAAGGGGGCTTCAGGCATTATAAAAAGTATTTGTGTAAAGATAACTACTAGAACAAAAATGCATACTCTCCTAACTAGAAAAAAGCCAAAACAAAACAAAACCCTACGAGTGAATATAGCATAGTAGAAACAATAAAAATACTATAAAAAACATGGCAGGGTGGAGACTGAATATATCAGTGATATAAAAAAATATAAATGAGCTAAATTTACCTAAGTAAAAAGAAAATATTTTCAGAATGTCTCCCAAGCAAAACATGACTCTGCTGTATACAAAAGACATACCTAAAACAAAAGGATTAAGAAGTGCTAAAGTTAGCAGAATGACTAAAAGACATACACAAGAATGTTCTTAGTGGTGTTGTTTTTAAGACCCAAACAGCTACCAAAATACTCAGCAGAAGTAGAATGGATGAGTATAAATTGTGGTACATTCACACAATGGAATACTACTGTAGATAATGATGAAAATACATGAAGAAATACATGTAACAACATGAGTGAATCTCAGAATTATAACCTTGAGTAAAAGAAATAAAAGAGGCACAAGAGTACATAGTATGATTCCATTTAAAAATGATTTTTATTTCATCTTTATGGAGATATAATTGGCACAAAATCATAAGATACTTAAGTGTACATTATGGTGATTTGATACAAGTATACAGTGTAAAAGTTTTCCCCCATCTAGTTAATTAATACATCGATCATGTTATCTTTATTTTTTTCCCCTTTTTTTCCGGTGTGAACATTTCAGTTCTACTCTCTTCGCGAATATCAATTATATAATGCAGTGATACATATGTATGATTCCTATGACCATACATTCCTTCTGCCTGTTTTTAAATTTCACATAATATATAATATTATATATGAACCAGATAATATAAACTTCATCTATAAAATATAAAGATTAAAAACAGCCAGAAGGAATGTGGTCATAGTAGTCAGGGTCTTGGTGCTTTTGGGGGAGAGTAATGACTGGAAAGGGACACAGGGGGGCTTCTGGAGCACTAGAGCACTATTTCTCCATCTGGTTGCTAGTTGCATAGTTTTGTTCACTTTGTGAAAATTCTTTAAAATGGATACATAGGAGTTATGGGTCTTTTAGTATGTATGTTACATTTTAATAAAAGACATTTAAAAATATAAACTGTTTACAAGCAAAAGACAAGGTGTAGGGTAAAGGCCCTTGCAATATTGGATTTAGAGTCATTGGAGAGAGTGTTTTTTAATTCCGGTTTATATATGAACACTGTCTCTAGGCTATTGAAGTTTATTTCCTTTTCCTTATGATGCCTCAGGGTTGTTCCCTAGATTTGTTTTTGCCATCTCCACATTAAAAATAGAGTCCAGAAAAACAGGATAAAGGATTCAGAAGTAGATCTAAATACTCCAGGAATTTAGCACAGAGTAAACCAACGTATTTCCAGTTGGTGGGATGAGAAGAAGGAATGGATTTTTCAATAACTGATTCTGAGACAACAGGGTAGCCATTTAGAGAAATTTAAATTAGATCCCTATCTTCCTCTTTCTGTAAAGGTAAATTTTAGATGGATTAAAATATAGTATAAAAATTAAATCAGAAAAATACTAAAAGGAAACATGAGAGAATATTTTTTAAAAACATGAAATATAATCTAAGCGTGACAGAAAGTTCAGAAGCTATATGAGAAAAGATTGACAAATTCTGCATGGCTAAAAAAAGTTAAAGTCAAAAGATGAATGGGGAAAAATGTTGCAGCACATAACAAAGGGCTAATTTCTTTTATAGGTAAAGTGCTCACGCAGTCAACAAAAAGTAGAAAACAGTTATCCGAAGTAAAAAATGAGCAAAGAGCATAAACTGCTGTGTAAAGAAACAAATAAAAACCCACAATGACTTATCGTACCATACAAATGCACGAATGTAGGAAAAAGATGCCCAATCTCATAATATAGAAGTACAAATTAAATTGCAACTGCAGGATGTAATCGTTTTTCACAAATAGATAAAGACATTTTCTAATACATTATATTTTTAAGGTACAAGACAGCAGGCAGTCTTGTACATTGTTGGTTGGCCAGTATCTGAAAGAATTTAAAAAGTATCTATACCCCTTGACCCAGCAATTTTCTTTCAAGACTTTATTCAATAGATGCTCATGTCTGCATTCAGAACAGCATTGTTTATGTTGGCAAAAAAAAACACACACAAAAAAAACAAAAAAACAAACAAACCTGAAAACAATGGCAGCGACCATCAAAAGGGGACTGGTTGAGTAAAGGAAAGAACACACAGCCATCCCACAGAGTGATATGTAGCCAATGGAAAGAAGGGGAAGATCAATGTGTACTGATATGAAAAAACTTCAGGATACACTGATAAATGAACACAACATGGTGGAGAGCCATATTTTAAAGGGTGGGGGGCACATACACAAAAGCTTCTATATACAGAATATTCCTGGAAAGATATACAAGAGAATAGTGACAGTGCTCCCTCAGAGGTATAGAACTTTGAGGCAGGGTCCCAGTTAGGAGAGACACTTATTTTCATTGTTTACTGTTTAATACTGTCAGAAAGTGTTTCCCCCAGGTAAATATTATACTCATTTAGGAAAATATAAGCCAAAATCAAACCCCTTCTGTTCATAATGAATCTTAGCAGAGGTGCTGTTGGCTGAATTGTATCTCTGTCCCTTTGAACTGAATTCCAGTAGCACATTCCTAACCATTGTGGCAACGAAAAAATGCCCTTGTAGATTTCTGAGCGCCCCAGGGTGCGGGGTGGGTGGTGGTGCTACTTAAGTGAAGAAACAGCTTCTCTTCAGGGTTTGGGCGCCGCAGGGTCTAGACGCGGGCAGCTGTAGACCTTAACCCAGAGAGGAACCCAAATAAACTTCCTTTCTACAATTCAGGGTTTTCAGCCCGTAACAGTGGACATTGACCGGGCGGTGACTGGTGAGAGAGCTCTAACCAAGCAGAACTGTGCCCTTCTTTGCGAGAGGTGTGGCCTCAGGTTTGGTAACCGAGGACAAGAGTTTCAGAAGCAGGATTTTGGTTCCCTTCTCTTAAAAGGCCTGGCGGGTTGGTTGTACCCTAATAGAATTGACCCCCTTTTCTGTGGTGTGCTTTTTGGCTTTTTTCTAACAACAACAACAACAACAAATCCTCCTGCAGTGTTCTCTGCCAACAGATTTTCCTGAGCTGGAAGGAACAGATGTTTCTGTTGGGCACTGGCATCTGTCTCGCCCCAACTGTGGTGTGCGCTTCCTCTAAGGCCAGGCCCATGTAACCCTGAATTAATGTTCTAAGGCTCCCTCATGAGACTCATGGCCAAGAACCTGTCAGACCCTAGCCTTCCTGGGGCCATAGAAGAGCAGAAATGGAGGGTGAGCTGAGCCCTCCCTACGCATGGGGGTCGGGGGCTCCTGTATTGTCTGCTCTGCAGTGTCCGGGAGCAGTTTCTGGCCCTCCTGAAATCAAGGCAAGCTGTGGAGACACTAGAGAAACCAAGCCGTCAGCATTCCGTTGTCAACCAGCATCTTATGGCCCTGACATGCCCAGGGGTAAAACATCGAGTTAGAAATCTGTCTTCTCAGAACATACCCAGAAATAGTGATTCTCTATTTTGAGTATTTTCTTATGCAGTGCACTAACCAGGTGCTTTCTGTTATAAATTAATTTTTTTCTAAGTGTGCACATGGAATCATAGGAAATTCCCACCCTTTCCCCACCCCCTAGATTTTCTCCTTTCTAAAAAAACTGGATTCTCTTTCATTCTTTCTCTTTCGGCTTCCCATTCTCTGCCTTCCTCCTTTCCACAGGGTGGGGCAGCCCCGAGCTCTGCCTCAAAGCATTCTGGATAGTGCTCATGAGGACTTTTAAAAACATTTTGTAACATTGGTTGCCTTTTTTCTAATTATAAAAGCAACATGTTTATCATAGGCAATTTGGAAAATACAGGAAGGCAAAATGAAGAAAATAGTGATCAAGAAAGATGATGCCCTTTTCTTTTGCATTGTTTTCTCTACCTTTGCAGCCACAGACTCCTTTACTTTACTTCCTACATCTCTGAAAGCCCGGAGCTTGGCTCACATGCCGTTGGGGGGCCCTGGAACTCTTGTGTTGTGGGGGTACCAAAGTCCAGCAGGCAGCTCTGCTGGGGCCTTGCAGGATGGGAGCAGACACTGTGCCTCTGGAGGACCTTCGTCTCCAGTCATCTCCCAAGGACAGCGATTACTGGGAGGAAGGAGCACACGATGTGATGTGCACTAGACCTTGCAGGTCTTTACACCTGATCAGCTTTTGTTCTTGGACAGGGGAAGAAGATGTCTGGGCATTTGTGTCTTCTACCAGAATCTGAATTCAGGCTCTGTCACCCAGGCTCTTCCTCTGTGTCCTTGTATCTTTAGAGTGGGAACCTCTTCATTGTGAACTATGGATTGATTGTTCACCCTGTTGAATTGTTTAGGAAGGGATTGGGATCCAGAGTGAGAATCCTTCTGCCTGAAGGGTCTGGACTTTTGCTCCTCGGGTTCCTGACAGATGCTGACAGTAGGACTGTGTGGCAGAGAGGTGTCACGTCACTTAAATTTCAGACCCACCCAGGCCCTGGAGCCCCTCTTTTAGGACACCGAAGTGAAAGCCCTAGTTTTGATGACCATTAGAGTTAAGCCTTCTAGGGGATCTTTTCGTTTTCATACAGACCCTTCTGTGTGTCATCATTATGTTGAAAGATGAGGATTTGTGAGCTTTCTGGTTGATGACATTTTTGTGATGTCAGCTATGTGTTTCTACAAAGGCGGCTAGATGCTGGGCTGGGAATGTAGCCACCGTGAGGCGGGAGCTCTGTAGAGCTCCCTTGCTCCCAGCTGCTTTGATATTTCCCCTCCACCCTCTCACCCAGTTGATTTTGATATTCTATTATCTTTTCCTATATCCTGGATCAAGAGGTACTTTTATTGCTAATTCTCTGAAAATTCTGTATCTTTCAGAACACGATGGGGGCAAAGGGAAACAAATACGCTAATTAAGAACTATGGTGGTTTAAAAAAAACCTTGGTGAATAACCTCCCTTGCAGATTGTAATTTTTCAGAGAAGAATATGATGTAAGGATTCTACCATCCTTCCTGCCAGATGGCTCATCAAGAATCATATATTCCTCAGCTTTGCTGGTAGCTTCTCTCTGCTTCTGCTTCGCCTTCTTTAACTTTCCTCTTTTGTCCACTCTGGGGGTGAGGGTGGCAACTGGGTCCGGAGGAGCTGTAAAGAGTGGCCTTTAGGCAGGCACAGGTCCTTTGTTAAATATCCCCAAACCAGAGCCTCTACTACATTTTCTCAAAAGGCCCCCTCTGTGGTTTAGACTGACCGGGACTCTGTCCAATCACTTTTCATCTTTCCCTGCAGGGCATGGTAGTAGGTGCTCAATAAAAATTAGCTGGATTGAAGTCATTTGAATTAAACATGATTTGTATGTAATTTTAGATTCAAATAAAGTCTATTCCCAGTCTGAGTTACTTTTAAATTATATATTGCTGCTCTGAAGATTGTCATTTTCTGAATTTTCCTTTCTTTGCTCCTTTTCACCTACGTGCTTCCATTGTTCCAAATTTAGGCATATTGGAAGTGAGACTTAGGTGGGTGTGGAAATAACAGGTGAATTAAATTGTTCAGTTAGGGAAAGTAGGGGAGCTAGCTAAAGCTTCAGAATCTTTTTCCTGGGTTTTAGGGTCAGAAAGTGAAAACCGTGGCAGAGCAGGAAGGACTCAGAGTGACCGGAATGTCTTCCTTTGCTTTAAATCCCAGTTTGCCTTAGAGCATCCATCTGCGAACTTCCAGAGCCCTTGGATTTAACCCCCACAGTAAAGAGCTCCTGTGGGGTGGCGTGGCGTGGGCTTCTCCTCCCCTTCAGCTCGTGGCCCTTGGTTTCCCATGTCTGTATCCTACCCCGAAACCCCCACCCCATGGAAGTGAGGTAAAACAAAAAACCAAAAACCCGCACACTCTTAACTTTCTATCTGCCCTGCTCTTAATCACCTTCCCAAGGCAGCAGCAAGTGCAACCCCAGTCCCTTTCAGCCCCTTCCACGTGGGCGTCAGACTGAGCCTTTAACTTCTCCTACTGTATGAAAATCCACATTAGCCATTCAGAGACTTAATCTCCTAATGATTTGTGTATGTTGGTAAAAAGGAAAAGCTATCAGCCCTGCCTGGTATACTCAGATGTTCCCTTTGGTACACTGATGGCAGGATTTCAAAAACGAAGGACCATTTAATTTAATTTTGCAGATGGCAGGAGGGACTGCAGGAAGCTTGGTCACAATATGCCCCCTCCCGGGAGAGTAGCTTCAGTAAATTCAGGTTGCCTGGGGGGTTTGGATGTCGGGAGTCTAACCCTCTGCCTTCTTTCCGCTGCCCTCCCCTTCATTATAAAATGTGTTTTGGTGAGGAAGGATGGGAGAATTAAGAAAATTGCCTGGGTTGAAAAGCCAATGACTGATATGAGATGGCCATTTTCAGCCATGCTGCTTGAGACATATGGCTTATGACCAGCTACAGATTAACCCAGTCCCTCTTTAATTGTTTTATGGCCTCATCCTTCTGAAATTGCCCCTTTGTGGTCTGAACTCCTTTCTGGGGTTTTCTTTAGGCTGGAGACTGTGCTTGCTGGGGAGAGAGAAATCAGCTCCTCTCTAGGGCACCAGCTCCTCAGAGACACTGAAGACAAGGCCAATGGGGAAATCTTAACTTCTCTCATTTTATTTTTGGGTCATGCCTTCCCACAGAGAAGCAGGCTCAGGATCTTGAATTGTTACCGTGTAGCAGCAGCTGCATATTTGCTCCCCAGTCCTGTGGAGTTTTCAGGTTTGGAAATCCAAACTTAGGCTAGTCCCCAAAATGTTCCTTTATCACCCTTGGAGCCAGTAGATCAACCTAAGATCTTGGTGGTGTTCACAGTCTAGCCATTGGATAAATTTGATTTTGTATCTTACTTGAATGAAGAGAAATTGTTTTTTTTTCATGTTCCAGAGCTACACCGCTGTATAAAAGTGTCTGTATTAGAGAGATATTAACATATTTCTTTATGAGCCATTCTAGACGGAGCTATAGGCATTCAGAAACTTGACAAGAATATCTTTCTAAAACTTTCGTTTGGTCTTTCTTAGGTAAAGGTAAATAGAAATAGCTCATAAATAAGTTGTGAACTTTTAAAAGTTTTTTTTTTTTATAAACATCTCTCTTTTTTTTGTCTTTTCTTCTCATTTGTAGTGGCTGCCATTCCCACCCTGCAGATAACAACTATAGCTCTGTAAAAATAGAAGAGGATCTGATATTATTAATTTATACTGATAGTTTATTACACTCTAGTGTAAATAAACAGTTGCATTTCAGTCTCTTATTTTCATCTGTGACTAGAAAGCACTATTCTTGTTTTAGTCATCACCAAGTACATGAAGAGATAGTTCTGTTTTATGCTATAGATTTATTCATTTATTCATTTATCTTTTCATTCAGCAGATATTTATTAATCATCTATCATAACCAGAAGGTACTCCAGGTACTTTATTTTATATCAGTTAATAAAATTCTTTGTGAGTTAACATTCCAGTGGAGGAAGAGGCGATAAACAATAAACATGATGAATATGTAAATTACTTAGCATTTAGAAGGTAATAAGTACAGTTAAGGAGGTATCAGGAATGCTATGTAGTGAGATCTGGTTGGATTTTAAAATGGGGATGGGGAGCTTTTATTATTTTTTTTCATATTTTAAATTTATTTATTTAAATTAGTTTCAAGTATATATAGTACATTGGTTAGACACCTATATAGTTCACAAAATGATCCCCCCAATTGCTCCCTCCCTCCCCTGGCCCTTAATAGCCATCTTATTAATGCTAACTGCATTTCCTTTGTCATGCTCCCCATCTTTGTGACTATCAACTACTAATTTGTACTTCTTTAACCCTTCACCTCATTCTTCCAGCCCCCAAACCCTCTTCCCCTCTGTACCAAATTATCCACTATATTTGTGAGTCTGTTTTTGATTAGTTTGTTCTTTTTGTTTCTTAGATTCTGTATATAAGTGACATCATATGGTATTTATCTTTCTCTGTCTGACTTACTTCACTCAGCATAATAACCTCTAGGTCCATCCATCTTGTTGTCAATGGTAGGATTTCATTTTTTTAATGGCTGAGTAATATTCCATTGTATATATGAACCATAATTTCTTTATCCAATTGTCTGTTGATGGGCATTAAGGTTGCTTTCATGTCTTGGCTATTGTAAATTGTGCTACCTTGAATATTGGAGTGCATAGATCTTTACAAATTATTGTTTTGGTTTTCTTTGGATAAATACCTAGAAGTGCAATTGCTGGGTCAAAAGGTATATCCATTTCTAATTTTTTGAGAAACCTCTATAGTTTCCACAGTGGCTATACTAATTTGCAATTGGGGATGGGAGCTTTTAGATGAGGCTTCATAGAGTAGGTCACATTTGTGCTAAGACTTGTGCAATTATTTGGAAAAGGTGAGGGTGTAGTAGATTTTGGGGGAAGAGCATTCCAGGCAGGGTACACAGCCAGTGCAAAGGGCTTGGAATAGGGCCCTAAGGCCCATGTGTGCTTGGTGTATTTGAGGAATAGCACGGAGACCACTGTGGCTGAAGCAGAGTGGTCTACTTAGGGGTATGGGGGTGGTAAGAGATAAGGTCAGTGAGGGGCTGAGAGAACGAGATACTTGCAGGGGAACGAGATACTTGATCATGTCATGCCATGTAGGCCATTGGCTTTTATGCTGTAAAATATCTCTATATATGACTATATCTATATGTCTACATCCACATTTGTATCTATATATCATACTAGATGTCATAGAATCTTTCAGCATTCCATCTCCTGTCTTCTGAACTCCATAAAGTTTCCCTTCAGGAATTGGTGGGGAGGTGGGGAGGTTGATTATGAAAGAGGATATAGAGAAATTTTTATCAAAGCCTTAGTAGAGACCTGTACTTTTTGAGGCTTGGTAAACTGGTAGATTAATGAGATTCCTCCCACCCACCCTTCCTTGGCCCATTGAACAGGAAGACCACATAGCTTACTCTTACCTCCTTGTTCTGCTTCTCAAGAATCTCAGATATGATTTTCAGCATAATTTTAGTCAATTTCTCAAAGTGTTTCCGCACTGTCAGTCCTCTTACTGCAGAGAGCATCCTGAAATACCTTTCTATACCACTTACATGATATTTTCTAATTCTGAAAATGAACTTTCTAACAGAGTTTAAGTGAGGAAATAGAAGTGAATGCACTTTCAAACTCAAACCCCAGGAAGAGATGGGCAGACTACATCAGTGTCACCTCCTTCCCACCCAAAAGAGCGTAACCGGGGCTCACTCCGGAGGGAGTCCATTTGGTCAGGAGTTCTCTTTTGGCCTAGTTGGATATTGGGCATACAGGTAATCCCCTGCTTTTCAAAAGTTAGTTTGACACCACTTTGCTTTTATGAAAGACCTACAATGATATGTTTCTGTTAACCGAAAGAAATCCAAAGAGGATTTTTACTTTTACAAAACAAGGCAAAAGCGAAAATAGTGTTGTTTGTTTTGCAGTGGGTCATTATAGAGGCCTCGCACACTGGTAGGTGAAACTGGACTGTACATATCTACTTTCTGTAGGCTGTCTTTTTGTAGTATCATTTCTGCCTTTACGTTTTACTATAGGTTTTATGTGTTAGTATGATTTCGTCGGTTATTTTTCAGGTCTGGGAATGCTCAAAAAGTTTTCCCATATAAAATTAATGATTATTCTCCTTCACTTTATGCCATTTCATAGAAATGCTCTACTTTCAGATAGCAGGAGAAACCTGTTTTAGGGTCCAGTCTAGCCCCGACCAATGTCTGTTTCTGTGTGTTATGAAGTCCAGTTGTGTTGTGTTTTTCCATGGGAGGATGTGGGATGATTTTTTCCAGATGAGATTTTCATCTTGTGTACCTGATTTTCGACTTGTTTTCTAAGAGCTGTTGTGTAACTGTCTAAAGTCTTCAAACTGATTTTGAAGACACTGACCAGAGCCTTGGCCACACACCAGAGTTTTCTGACTGCAGATTGTGACCCCTTTGCTGAGCAGGTTGTGAAACCAATTTAATCGATCACTCACCAGCTTTTTTGAAAATGTAAATATAACAGGATCAAGAAAAGATAGAACATATAACAGAACAAGTGAATTGGATGTAGGAATGATAAATATTGTTGCATCAAACTTTTTTTAGGGTGTGTGTGTGTGTGTGTACACTGGAACACTGTGTAACATGTATTGCTCATTATGGGTCATGATCAGAAAAAATTAAACACTGTCCAGAAGTTGTATTTGCTTATTGTAGGACTGATGAGGATAGAGAATTGAGTGCCTCAGAAGGTTACATCTCTGTGAGATGAAAGTAGAAGTTTGAATGACAGTTTTTACTTAGATAGAAAAACCACCCAGATTGAGTTTGTTACTCTTCTGCGAAGGTAGAAGATGCCAGAACATAATGCTCTTCAGGTCAACAGGAACTAAGCTTGTTGTTTCTCTCTGCACAAAGAATTATGCAATTTCCAGTGGGAACTCCCCTTTGGAGGTGGAGAAGGAAGGGGAAGGAAGAGCAGGGAAAGAGGCAGTTTAGGCAGAAATCTTCATTGTGAGTCTAGCTGAACCCGGATCTGCATGTAGTTAACTCTGAGGCTTTGTTGGAATCTGTGAAAGGTTCATTATTGAAGACAAAGAAAGCACGACTTATTTTCATTTATTTCAATTCAGGATTTATACAGCTCTGTGCTAGGTGCTGGGGTGTAACAGCGAATAAGACATGGTCTTGGACTTGTGGCGCTTGTGCCCTGGCAGGGAAGACAGTTGTAAATCGCTAATTACTATACACTGTGCTGAGTGTTATAATGGAGAGTGTATATAAAATGCTTTGGAATAGAGCTTATGAATTAGAGGAACTGTGCTCAGCCTTTTATTCAGAGAAATGTGCCATTTAATAATAAAGAACTGGGGTTGGGTCCCCCCCAAACACAAGTTGGAGAAATTACTCTGTTGTAAAGGAAAATGAAATTTCTAAAGAAATTAGGATCAACCAGACTACTGTATTCTTTCATGTCTCTTACTCTAAATGTTTTTTAATGTTTTAAAAATGTATTTAAAAATAAATTTTGACACAATTCTTGCCCAGAAAGTCTAGAGATACATAAAATAATTTAAAACTATTTTTTATAATGTTCTTAAAAAATACCAACTAACAATACAATATGAAATTAAGTGCTTTTCTCTGACAGAACCCACAATACTTTGCTTTTACTTTCTCGTTGATTTTTAAAATCAATAATAACTTTTTGGGACATTAAAATCATGACTAATTCTACAAAAGCAATATCACTGCAAATCACAGAGTATACCCAGGGTCTAGAACACAGGTCTCCCAAATCTAGGCTAATTTACTTCTGCCAACTGCGTTTGGCCCAAGCCTATCCCATGACTGTGAACCAGATTAAACAAGAGCTGAGTTTTAATGTCTTTTTTTAATTTTTGTTTTATTTAGTTGAGTGTGTTTTTATTGTCAGCTGACTTTGCTCTGAATTTTCTTCTTGCCGACAAATTCTGAGCACGCCCATCTATGGATCTGAACAGTAGACTGTTTTTTCAGCAGTGAAATGAGCAGGCAGCCTTTAACTGTAGATGATGTACTGTTCATTGTGAAGCATTCACTTTTTTATTTCTCTTTCTAGGATTGAGTAAAAGCAGCTGGTAAAATTCTTTCTACTTATATTGTTTGAGACATGGCCTTCAAACTTATCATTTTCTCAGATGAGGAAAGCGAAACCCAGAGACCCAGATCATCTGACGTATGCAGATATCCTGCCCCTGTCCCTAACGTCTAAATGATGGCCCTGATCGATTCACAAGTTCAGAGCATGTGGTCAGGGCTTTTTGACTAATGTTTGTAAGCCTCAGGCTTTTTGTGTTTTTGTGGGGCATTTGCATTTTACTTTATTTGGAAAATTCAAGTTGAGGGAGTCATTTCAGAAGAGTCTTGGAAGCCTTGAACCCTCTAAAAATAAAAAAGCTCACATTTCTTTTCTACTTTGGCTCTCTGTTGGAGAACACTTGTGTCATTAAAAACACCGTCGTTTGCTTATCTAATTTCTACTTCACGTTCACTTTAATGGCTTCCCATCGCTCTTAGGAAAAATTCCATTCTTCTTCAGACTATTTGCAGTACTCTCCAGGGCTTGACCCCTGCCTCTCTTTTTAATCAGTCTCATCTTTTTTCACTCTCCCATTTAAACTCTGTGCTCTAGCTACTCCGAATTTCTTAGATTGTTTCAATTCCTCCTGCGTGGCTTCTTTTCTCTTGCCTCTGGGCCTTTGAACATGCCGTTCCCTCTGGTCTGGAGCTCGTTCCCTGTCCTCCTCCTCTGACTCACTGTAATCCTCCAGGTCCTCCGGTAACCTGCCGCTGAGCCCTTGACCAGCGCAGGCTTGTCTACTGTATGTTCACTATCTTTTCCCCAGATACTGGGCTCATCACATGGCAATTACTTTGTACAGTCTGTCTCCTCTGGTAGACTAGTGCTTGGGAAGGCAGGTCCAGGTTCAAGAGAAAGGAGGCTGGTTAAAATTACTGTGAGTTTGATTTAAAAGACTTTTTATTAGACTGGCATTTTGTAACATTTTAAAATTTATGAGTTCCTTTCAAAATAATATAATTTTGTGAACCCCCACAGGAATTTAAAAAATGTCACTTTTATAAACTATGATAAAGAAAGGAATTCAGGTAAAACATTTTCTTTTATATCAATGTTATTAAAATTATATGATACAGCTTATATTAATATAAACTTGATCTTTTAATAGCCTCCATTATATAACCTTTTCTCATTTAATAAGCAATGCATACTGTTTAATCGATTTAAGTAAATTTGTAGGAAAGGTGTGATTTGTCAAAATAAATTTAAAAATAAAATACCATGGTTAGTTTGGGACCAAGGACACCTTAAAGTGAAGTTGGAAATTTCATGAGTTGCCTTGCCATGATGGCTGTTAACCGTGTGAAGGCCCCAGAAAACTTGTGTGAACTGCTGGGGTTTCACAGTCTACTGCATGGTCTGCAGCCGTTGGGCCTCACTCGTCAGTGACAGAGGGGTGGTCCTGCGCTCTCCATGTTTCCCAGGGCCTCTAGAAAGTGGAAGAAGCAGATTGTGCCACTTATTTACTGTCACTGCTGGGTGTTGATGTGGTCGGTTGGAGGTACAGGTGATACATGTGTCACTGGTGTTCTCAGGGACCCTTTTTAATTAGCCTCTGTGGTTATTGCATGTTCAGAAAGTATCAGCTTTTTTTGAAAGTGATACTCTTATTTTCTATGTTGAATGTTACCAAAGACCATAACACTTTTTCATCTGCAGGATGCTAAGAGACTCTGGCCTCTGGATTAGGGCGGCAATATTGAAAAAAATATTATACTGGGAAGTGGTATTTAGGAAAAACTTGCTAATTTTTATTCTCACTTGGGAGCCTCATCTTCACACTCTTTGGTCAGCCCTGGGCAATTAAACTTTTGTTCCAGTAAAGTTGCCTTCTGAAAAGATTTCATTAATTATGAAAAATACCCTGTGGGCATTATATTGTGATTTCTTTTGTGGCTATCATAAATAATGGGGCAAAAACACTTGTCAAAATATAGCAGAGCTGATTAGATAATGCATCTCTCCTTTGATTTTTGGTTGGTTTTCTGTTTTAATTTTTAAAGGAATAGCTATTACTTTCTTAAGAAATAGGAAGTACTCATTTAAACAAAAATTCAAGAAATACTGAATAGTACAAAGTCAGCAATAAATTGTTCTAACTTCCATTACACCAGAAGAGGTCTTCATTCATTCATTCATTCATTCAGTGAGTGTTCATTGAGTGCATACTATGTGTTAGACACTGTGGCACCAGAGTTCATCAGTAAATAAAAAAAGCTAAGTCCCTGCTATCTTGTTTTTGTCAGAGGAGAAGATGATAAACAGATACCTAAATAGATCTATAGGTGTCATGAAGAAAATAAAATAGGGTAAGGGCATAGAGAGTGTCAGGTGCTCTTTCAGATGGAGTGACCACAAAGGCTGCTCTGAAAAGGTGACATTTGGGCAGAGCTAAGTGAAGTTAAGGAGCTAACCATTTGAATGTGGGAGGAAGCATATGCAGCCTGAGGTAGGAGAGTGCTTGGCATTTCTGTGATCAGAGAGGCCAGTGTGCTAGAGACCAGTGAGTAAGGATGAACATAGCAGAGAGACTGGAGAGACAGCCAGGGACTAGGCCCTGTCAGGCTTTAGAAAGCCTTCAGCTTTTCTCCGGGTGTTGGAAGGCGATGAGCAAGGAATAGATTACAGGGGAGCACGGGGGGCAGTAGCAGGACAAGTTAGGAAGCTCCCACAGTAATTCAGAACAAAACGATGCCAAATTGGACTAAGTCAGGAATGGTGGGGGGCATAAGTGGTTGTTTTCTGGGTACATTTTGAAGATAGAGCTGGCAGGATTTGCTCATGAATTGGATTGAGACTTTGAGAGAGAGTAAAGAGTCACTAATAGCTCCTAAGGTTTTGGCCTGGCAGATGAATGGTGGTGCCATTACTGAAACAGTGAACATGGGGATCAGGGTGAGTGTTGAGCTCAGGTTGGAGATGTTAAGTTCTAAGTACCCATCAGCCATTAAGTCATTTATAGGAGACAGGAGTTCAGGGAGAGGTCTAGACTAGAGAGACACCAGGCATGGAACTGGAAGAGGTCTGCTAAGAAGCGAGTAGAGATGGAAAAGGGGTCCTGAGCCTCAGCCCTGGGGTGTTTCAGCATTTAAAGGTTGGGAAAGAGGGGGAGGGTCCAGCAAGGGACATTAAGAATGTGTGTCCAGTGGACATATCAGAAGAGGATGCTGTCCTGGGGCCAGGGAGTGATCCCTCTGTCTGGTCCTTGTAGTGCTGGCGGGAGCTGAGTCTGAGAATTGGTGGTGTTTGGCAGTATGGAGGTCATTACCACCCACGGCAAGAGTGGAAGAAGCCAGAGCTCGGTTACGGTGGGCTGGAGAGAATAAAGGAAGAGAGGAAGTGGAAGCAGGGAATATGAACCACATTCTGAGTTTTACTGTAAGGAGAAGGCTACGTGAAAAAGTGGCTGGGGGTGGGGAGGGAGAAATCAAGAAAAAAATTTTTTTAATAAGACAGACATATAGCATGTTTATTTGCTTATGGGAATGATTCAGTAGAGAGGGGAAATGATGATTCAGAAAATACAGTTGACCCTTGAACAACATGAAGTTGAAAGTTTGCTTAAAATTTTCAACTCCTCCGAGACTTAACTGTCATACTGTTGTCCCTAGGTATCCATGGAACATAGGTTCTAGGACCCCCAGGGGAGACCAAGATCTGTGGATGCTCAAGTCCTTTATATAAAGTGGTGTATAACAATACATATAGTTGGTCCTCTGCATTGGATTCCCAATCATGGGTTAAAAATACTATTTGTAACCCACATTTGGTTGAATTTGCAGATGGGAAACCTGGAGATACAAAGGGCCAACTATATATTTATTGAAAAAAATCTGTGTGTAAGCAGAATTAAGCAGTTCAGACCTGTGTTGTTCAGCAGTCAACTGTAAGTGTATAATTTTAGGAGCAAAGGCCTTGAGAGATCAAGAAAGGGTAGCTTCTCGTGCGCAGGTGGATAGATAAGGCGAGGACGGGAGCTGGGTGCGGAAGGCAGATAGGAGGGTAAGGCTGTGGATTGGTGATGGGGCACATGGACTTTCTCTTCCAGTGTTCACATTTGGTACACAGAAACAGAAGGGTAGCTAGTGAGGATGAAATAATTTTATAAGAATGGCATTATGCCATATGTGCTTTAAAAATAAAAACAATTGAATTTAATTTTACTTGAGTTTAACAGAAGAAAAAGAAACAAGTGTAAATGAGGGAACTGTTAAAATTCAGATAGATGTTTTTTCAGATAATAGTTCCTGTAATTTCTCTCTAAGGTTAAGAAAATAATTGTGAAAATCATTTAGAGGCTGAGGTCATTATTAATATTTTTAACTAAAATTTCTGCTAGATCTTCACTTGCAGACAGATTGGCTGATTCCTCGCCTAAGGAGGATTAGGTGATTCATTTTCTTACACTTCTTTGTACCTTTCTTCCCCATCCCCTAATTTTCGTAGCTTATCTGGATTCTTTTCCTTGGCAGGGTTTCTAACATGTGCATTCTGACCTGCATGCCCTCATTTTTTGGTGTTGGTGCTGTAGCTGCTGCCTGTAGCTATGGCTTCTCTGTTCCTGTGGGCTTTGTTTTATCTTTTGGGTGCAGGATTTCTGTCTCTCAGGAGGAGTTAATGGATGCTCACTAGACTGAGATTTTTCGAATATGAGAATGTCTGAGCCATTTTCCACTTTTTTATACTTGTCTCAACTTGGATCACAGTGGCTTTCTCTCAGATTATTATTATTTTTTAAACATGGCTCCATTATCTAGCTTCTAATATTGCCATGGAGAAATCTGAGACACCCTGATTTTTCCCCCTACTTTGTTAAGAGTTGCTTTTTCGCCATTGCTTCCTAAATAATTCTTTATCCTTGAAGTAAAGTTCAAACATCGTATGTCTTGATGTTGACTGTTTTACATACATTTCTCGGTATATAGTATGCCTTTATTCTATCCGTGGATTTAGTTTTCCCATTGTTTTAAGGAAATTGCCCTATATTATATCTCTGGATTATTTTTTTGTTCCATTTATCTTCTTTTGTATTTCCTATGAGTCTCTTAAAAGGCTTAAAAAAAAACATGCCATTGATTAGGTTAAAAGTCTTTAATTATGAAAAATTTCAAACCTATGCAAAGTAGAGAGAAGTATTATGAACCCCTATGTACCATTACCCTGCTTCAGTAGTCCTCAGCTCACAGCCAGCTTGTTTTGTGTGTATCCCCCACCCACTTCCACGCCCCTCCATTACTCTGAAGCAAACAGCAGACATTATTCATCCTTGAATATTTCAGTATTTATATCTAAGATAAGAACTCTTTAAAAAAAAAAAATCCGTAACCACAAATAAGGTTCATCTGTTCTGTTTACAATCAGTTTGTTAAATCCATAACAACATTGTTTGTGTTAGGTCAACACCCTCTTTGTTGCAGAGGCATGGTAAGCAGTGACTACAGTTGCTGAGCCTCAAAATCAGGAAGACAAAACTCAGAGGACAGGCCAGGGAACTCTCCCTGATGCAGAATGGTGACACGTTGGGTTGAGCAACAATAACAGGAGTTGTGTAGACAGGAAGTGCCCACCGGTTTTTCAGTGTTCTCTGAATTTCTAGTGCTCACGTGAACTGTGGAGGGAATGGAGTAGGACCCGGAATGTACACTTTCTTTTCCAGCAAGAAGCGAAACTTAGGCCCTTTCTGATTTAATAATAACCACAAAGGAGGTGTTGGGTGGTTTGAAGTCTCTGTGTTCTAGTTCTGCTTTTGGTGGTCATGTGGTTTATTCCAGAGCTTTTAAATATGCAGGTCAAACCTAGTAGGTTATGAAATCAAATTAATGGGCCACAACCAGCATTTAAAAAGATGTAGGAAATATCAGAGTTTATGGCATGTAGTTAAGGATATGTGTTATTTCATGAAATTTTTATTTCCTGTGTGTGCGTGCATGCACGCGTGCACTTGTAGGAGTTTGGAAATCACTAATTTCTTCTATATAATTCCTTTCAGTTGCTATACCTACTTGTTTAGAAAGTTAAAGGATCAAAGAGTTCATGAGAGAAATTTTATTTCTGTATTTAATAACAACATATATAGTGCTTACAGTGTGTCAGAAATTGTTCTAATTACTTTATGAATATTAACCATACAAACCCTGAGAGGTAGGTACTATTATCATTGAATTTTTACAGATGGAGACATTGAGGCACAGAGAGGTTAAATAACTTGCCTCAGGGTCACACGGCTAGTAAGGGATAGACCTGGCTCTTTGAGCCCAGGCAGTCAGGTTCCAGGGTCAGATTTTGCTTTGCTGTCTCTCCAGCTGATAGCATCTCTAGGTGATGGCATGGACTTTTTGTTGCTATTGCCTTCAAGAAGAAATGATAAAAAAACATTTTCCCGCTCTACCCAAAACACATACACTTAAACTTTCGGAGTTAATACTGTGAGAATAAAGACTTTTGTTTGATAAATGAAAAGGATCCTTTTTATTAACCAATCAATATTGCCAGCCTAGAGCTATAGAATTCTAGCATGAAAGACAACAAGATGAGTCCATATCTCAGCCTTAAACAAGTGTGGGAGAATGATGAAGAACACTGATTTTAGAATGAAACACATGTGGGTCCAAATCCTATCATGATCTGTAACAATCTGGGTGACCTCATGCAATTTTTACTGATCTCTCTGAACCTCAGTGGTCCTTCATCTGCAAAGTGGGTAGAATCATAGTTGACTTTTCATGAGGTAGGTACCAGGCTATTGTAAGTGTTTCATATAAATTATCTCTTTTACTCTTCATAATAGTCCACTCAAGTGGTTGTTGCAAATTCCATTTTACAGATAATAGAACAGATTTAGAGAGATTTAAGTGTCTCATTCAAGGATATACTACTAGTGGATGACAGAGCTAGAATTAAAGCCCAAGTCTTTCTGAATACAGAGTGTATGCTTTTAAGCACTCTGCTTTACTGCAAACATATCCCATTGGGATGTTTGAGGATTAAATGGGACAATGTACCTCTACACTTCAATGGTGACTCAATTTACTATATGCTTGCTTGGCACATACTAAGCACTTAGTAAATGGTATCTGTGATGACTCTTGAATATGTAAGATGTGCCTGCCTAAGACTTTTGTGGAAACAGTTTACTTTTTCATAGAAAATAAACTGTGGTCAACCAAATCAGTTTTTATAACCAAACAACCACTTAACATATATATTGAGTTCTTAAAAAATAATTGGTTAGCTGTTTTCAGGGATCTGCTAAGCATATACTTTCATTGGAATCCCTTTCATCAAGGAAGAGACTGTCCACCCAGCATCTAAAACAGTGCCCAGTACATGTTAAGTGTCTTAGTCTGGGTTCCCTGGAAAATAGAGCCAGAGGCAAAAGCTTATATTTTATTTGGGAGTGACATCCTGGGGAACAGGAATGAAGGGAAAAGGGAAGTAAGGAAGGCGGGAGAGCAAATATAAGGGACTGCTTAAAAGCTGGCCACAGCTTCATGAGAGAAGCTGATTATTTGGTCTTGTGGGACATCTTCAGAGAAACGATGTGAAGCTACTGCATCTCTGAACAGTCCACTGGGAGAAGGAGGCAGAAGATTTCATTTGCCAGCTCCCATCTCATTTGTCAAGGGTTAACTTCATGGAGTTTCAACTCCCCTATGCTTCTTGGTCTCATGGCTGGTGGCTGAGCAAGTTCCTCTAAATCTCATGCCTCAGTGACAACAGGGAAACCCTGGAGTGGGAATCTAGAGGCATGCAGCATGGGTACAAGGCAAGCACTGTTAGGCTGGCCCACCAACAGCATGAAGGACCAGGAACAGCCATCGCAACTTAAGTAGTACAAGCTGTTCCAGCTAGTCGGCAAAACAGCTGTATTCATTTTGGGTGACATAAACTAGATCCAGCATAGCAGGCTTTCAATAATGATAGACTCTGAATTGTCAAAGTTAAACTCTTGGCCCCACTATCTTATTTAGGTGATTTGTAGTTACTGACCTTTATTTATCATTTGTTCCATACTCAGTCTACTTTCCTATCTCCTCTTCCTTTGCTTTGCTTTCCACCCAAATTGGGGTGTCCCTTTTTCTAGGCCAACTTTTCTTTCATGCTACATGCTTTCTGTGGGTAGCTGCATTCACTTCCACGGGTTTTCATACTCTCATCTGCTTGCTGATGGCTCCCAAATGTCTATGTCTGGACTTGACCTCTTCTGGGAACTCTAGACTAGAGAATAAAACTGCCTTTTCCAATTCGAAGTTCACTTCAAAGGACAAGTGAATCTTTTTGTCTTCTATAATCATCTTTGTCCCTCTCCCCAATAACTAATAGGTGCTTGGTGAATGCTCGTTGAACTAAATCTGAAATAATGTGACAGTACTGTGTGCCAGGCTGGGTCCTGCACAAAATGAAGCAAATCCTCCAGAGCCAGCTCTCTGGGAATTTAGGATCTGGATTTTAGTATTGATTTGGTTTGTTTTCTATGCAATTATGCTAGAGCCTTGAGCAATATACAGTTTACCATTGCTCATTAATTTAATGGACATGTTGAAATTGACATTTGGTCCTTTCAGGAGTTTATTGGTAGGGAATTACTTGGGCTTTTACAATTCTGTGCTGTTCTTCTGCTTCTCAAGACTGTTACCTGTGTCCAGTTTACAGATCCCTTTTGCATTGTGTTTGTAGCAGATCTACTCATGAATCTACTCCTGCATGTGGGCCCTCTCTTGCTTTTACCCCGACTCTTCTGAGTAAACCTTGAAGGCACAGTGTTCTGCTCACAGCCTCCTAAGTTTGATCTGCCCATTTCTGCCTTCTTACCTTTGCTCTAGTAAACACAACCCTGCTTCCTTATCACCTTTACATCTCAACTAAGGCCTCAAGACTTAACTCAAGTTCACTCTGGTTTATACTGATCATCTTCTCTCTGAACATAATCTGAGACCATCATTTTGGCACTTAGCACACACTATCTTAAAATGTTGAATATTTTTGCATTTAGTCCCCTTTTTTTCAATTGGATTATAAGCTCCTTGAGAGCAAGATAATGTCTTAGATTGTGTGTTCCAGTGGTTCATCACTTAGATCTTTGCACAGAGTCAGCATAAGATCAAAACAATATTTGCTGGATTTGTTGGTTGATAATTGTGGTCTTTGGGAAATGACTTCCAGTTTGCCTCCAGCAATGAACCAGGGCATCAGGTAACGTTTCCCAGAGGAGCTATTGGTCATCTTATTCTAGATCTTTAGTTTGTAGTACAAGTTAATTCTAGATTTTGGGAATTCTGTTTCTTAAACATCTCAGGCAAGGCCTAGGAGCTAAAATTACTACTCTGGCATTTGATGTGACAGCTCATTCATTTGGGAGCCTTTTGTCTTTGACTTTCTATTGAGTTACTTGAAAGAGCCAAGGCAGCTTGCCAGAACAATTGTAATGATTAAAGTTCATTGAGATATCTGTACCCCTTCACACTCTCTAGCCTCATCGGCTTTATGAGGTTGTTTTCTGTGGCTTCATTTGGAGGCTCGAAAGTTAATGGATGACTGAGCATCCTTTTGAAACTCTTAAAGCCATTTTTCCTCTCTTCCTTCCCACTGACAGGTTTCTGTTTGTCTCCAAAACTGTGCACATTGTTTTTAAGTAATGTGGAGTTAATGCAAGGGGAGGAGAGTTTCTTTCTTTCATAACTTTGGGACAACCTGCTGCACAAACTTAAAATTCAACAGAGAAAACTATAGTCAAAAGTAATATGAGGGAGTCCAGACTCCAGGTCACCACTCCTCCTTCCTCCCACCAAGATGACTGTCTTACCTTTGAACCCAAAGATCTCTGTCACATGTTCAATTTGCTTACCATAGGATAGACAGTTTGGAATCCATAGCTTTAGGATCATTGGCCTGAAAGCCTGTATTATTACTAATGATTAGTGTTAGTTTGTATGGGGATTTTCCACTCATGGAATCCTCTTACTCATTGGACCTCTGGACCATTTAGTCTGGATTGCTCATTAATGCCAACTCTGTCTTGTAATCTAGAAGACCAGGAATCCATCCAGCAGACCTCTTCCACTCTGATCTTCCTTCTGCTCCGTTTTTATCATGGCACAAACTTTCGCCAGCTTTATTTCTGTTTGCTTGAAATCTGAACTACTCTGTTAGCCTTTGGAACTGCTCCTCCATCTGTACCCTTATCTCTGACCAGGCCCCAGTGTCTCCCTTTGTTCTAGCTAACCATCCTCTTTGCGACCTCACAAAGAGGTCATGCTCCAACATTCCATCTCTTGGCTTACAGTTTATCTTCTCTAGAATAATGTCTTCTTACCCTTCCATTTACTGAAATTCTGCCCATCCTCAGAATACTAGTTCACACTTTTATCTCATACCTTCTCTCTGTCTTTCTCCTCTCCTTTCTTCCCTCCATAAGTTTAAGACCTACTAAATACCAGGTGTTTCTGGGCCCCAGAATATATTGGTGAACCAAGCAGACAAATTGTTTCCCCAAGGAGTTTAGTCTTCTTCAAGAAGCCTTACTTTAGTAAGGTTAGTCCTCACTGCTTGTTCTGAGTTCTCAAAACTGTTGCTTACAGTATTTATTCCTAATTTCATGTACTTAGGAAATTAAATATCTAGCACAATTATGTAATATATAAATGTATAATTTTTGAAAAATTTTTTTCTTATATCTTCACAATTAGATTGTAAGTTCCTTGAGAACAGGGACCTTCATGTTTTTGAAACTTCAGAATCCCTCATATCCATTAGGTTTCCTTTGTTTGCAGGAGACCAAAAACCCCATGCAAACTATTTGAGGCAAAAAGGTGAGTCGGCTTCTGTGACGGAAAGGTGCAGGGATAGGGCTGGCATTGGCTGTGACTTGATGCACGAACTCGTTTCCTTGTTTCATCTCAGCTCTGCTTCTTTGGATCGCCTCTATTCTCAAAAAGGCTTTCCATTCATGGTGGCAAGCTGGTGGCAGCAGTGTCAACTTTCATTGTGCCCAGGTCTTGCATCTAACATCTACCATCTTTGAAAAGGGCACAGGTAGAATCAGCATTACTAATATGAATGAGAGTGGGGGAGAATATGGATGCAGGGAGGAAAAACAATAAGTCTCTCTCACATCCACACATCCTGGCAGCTTAGTAGTTACCTTTTGGTTGGTTGTTTGGATTAACCCATGTTTATTTCTACATCATATTCAATAAGGTAAAGTAATGAGGAAAAAGGCCATTAGTTACTCTCTTTGAGGAAGACTATTTGCTATTTTCTACTTTACTGAAAGTAGCTTGATAGCCTTTTCTTGGAACACAGACAGCTTAGATTAGTACATAAGTAATACTATATAGTCACTGAAAGCTGTCGTATGTAGTAAGTGGACTAAAGCTGATGCATGTCTCTTATCTCTGCTCTCACGGCACTGTGTGAATACCTTGTTTACTTATCTTAGTTCACCTTGTTTTTATAGGGATTTTTTTCTTTTTCTTTACTTGTTTCTTCTCAACTGCCTTGCTAACTTTGAGGGAGACTTTTGTCTTCCTATTCTCAGAGCTCCTGGAAGGTGCTCAAATAAATATTTGCAGTAAGAGTAAGAAAGGACATTGGCTTGGGAACTTTGTGACCTGGGTTTCAGGCCTAGATCTGCAGCTAAAGAGCTGTGCGATCTCTGGCAATTCCTTTCCCTCCTCTACGCTTTGGTTCTCTGCTCCGTCCAACAGGGATTTGTAAGGGCCCTCCCATTACTGAGTTTGTAGAACAGCGAACCAGTAGGGCAAAGAGTAAGACTTGGCAGGGCATTCCCGCATTTTGTTTCCTGGGGGACAGTTTTGAGAGGGTTGATTACCCTTGTGATAAGAGGTCTTGGTAAGAGATATGGAGGATAGAGCTGGATGAAAGCCTCGATTGTCTTCTTATATAACACTTGCTGGGGAGGGACTAGGAATTAATATTCTTCAGATGGCTGAGGTGACATAATGTGTTTGTGAAAGAGCTAAAAGCAGGTGAGACAGATTTTGTGGAAAAAGACTGGCAGGCCCGGTTCCCAGTGGGGAACCTGGGCTGATCTCCCGCTTCACACTTTCTGAACAGAACCTGTGGGAGTTGCAGCTCCTGTCCCCGAGGTGCTGGCACATCAAGGGTAAAGGAAGGACGTGCCTGTGTTACTCTCCAAAGGTTACATCTGTTCCCGGCCTGCCCTCCCACCCCCATTTTCTCCTTAGAAATTAGGTTCCATAAGAGGAAACTGTGTGAGGGGATTCTGTGTGACTTAATCAGAGAAAATTCCTGAAGAAGGAGAAGAATTTTGAAAGAAGTAAAGAATGGGCTAATATCTCTGGATTGAAAGCTATAGGCTGAAGAAATCCCTCTGTACTCTGCTGGCTAGCAAATTCCTTGGATATGCTCTGAATTGAGGACAGTGTTCAGAGGACTGTGTCACCTTTTGATTGGCAGATGTTTTATAATTCAGCATCTATATGATTGTCTATGTGGTAGGTCCATGACTGCTTTCGTTAAAAGATCAGTAGGCTGTTAGGGCTAGTTTTTCTTCTAATTTCATCCTTCATTTGGCCCGTCAGCATCTTTCTAAAAAGGGAACGAGCCTCCTTCTAACTCCCAGAACAGGTATAGTTAGGATCTTAGCTGTGGCCAAGCACGGACAAAGAGTCAGCACTTCCCAGGGGAAGCTTTGCTGGATGTGTCTGCCGATCCTGACTTGAACTAATGCATAACAACATTCCTTGCCAGGTTTTGATCTGACACCTCGGAATTGATGGGATGGTGATCTGCCAGTGTAGTTCAATGTCATGGCCAAGTTTGCTGTCCAGAGTGGCAGCTTTCAAGATTTGTTTTAAGTATATTCAATGCAGAACTGAGATTTGGCCCATAGAAATGGAGAAATGGAAACCAAGAATTCCTTCCTCCTTTTGGTGCCTTGTTTATCAGGCCATTTTCCCCTGAGCTGGCAGAATGATGCTTAGCTGGCAGAATGGTGCTTAACAGAATGAGCTGTTTGGTTGGGTTGAATCTTTTAATGAGATATATAAATCACATATCATAAAATTCACACTTTTAAAGCATACAGTTTACTGGGTGTTTTGTTTTATTTGAGTATATTCACAAGGTTGTGTAACCATCACCACTGTCTAATTCTAGAATGGTAGGGTCAAATTTTGACTTGAATCTTGAATAAAATATCAACCAAAAGTCAACTCTGAAACTTGGAAAATTAGTTCTAAAACTTTTGTCCCTTTTGCAAGGGAAGCTGCAGTTTCTATTTAAGTGTCATTTAAAAGAAAAAATGTAATAGAAAAACAAAGAGCCAGAAGATAGTGAATTTTTATTGGGTTTGTTGCTTGTTTATTTTTATCTGCTACTAATAGATTTATAAATCTTTGGTCTTCAGGTTGGGGCTTATTTCCATGGCTATGTTATAATAATGAATATTTAGGCCAGAACCAAAAAGACTGTCTTTGCTTTCTTTTTCTTCCTCTTCTTTGTCAAGCCATGCTTCATTAGGGCAGGACTTGGGCCTGTTATTTATTCTGTCACTATCACCTAGTACAGTGTCTGCCATACAGTAGGGGCTCAGTAAAGATTTACTGAATAAATGGGCTATGTTAGGTGCCCATGGGAGGTCATTTTTGGCATATGTCACTCCAAATAGTTCATGGTGACCTTTGTACTTTGGCTTTGTGAATGGTCATGGCATTAATTCACATTCCTGGGATACAGCTGCTTCTGGAAACTGAGAGTGACTTCTTCTCATGTCGCTGTAACTCAGAACCAACAAGGATCTCATCATGTCTAGCTCCCACAAAACTCTCATCCAACCATAACTAGTTTTGTAAAGCCTTATTGAGTTTGTATGGTGAAGCACAGTGTGGGTGATGTGAGTGCGTGTGTCTGAGTGTGCACACATGTGCATGTGCATACTTGCCTAAGCACACGATGGAACTGTGAGGAATTTCTCCATGTTTTTATAAATTGCCCCTTTCTTCTTTCTGCCCTTGTAGTTTGTGGGTAGGTCAGGGTGCAGAAGGGCCTCCAGCCTGGGCACATGGCCCAGGCATGCTGGCATTCAGTGGCCTATTGTTTCCTGCCCCTAATGTGCATGGACTGGCACAGACGCCTTCTTGGGGACCATTGTTTGTCTTTGCAGCAGCAGCAAAAGCTTGAAGCATCACATTTTGCCTTGGACAGAGCACTCATTCTGCCTTGGGGCTGCAGGCCTGGAGATGAGGGTGGCGGGAGTCTCCCTTAAACGTCTGTGTGGGTGCCCAGGGAGGCTTCTCTTTCCACGCAGGTTGTGTGGGAGGGGAGATGCTGGTGGTGTCAAATCACAAATCAACATCAGTGGCAGGTGGTTATCTATTAGCAGAGACTCTTCCTGGATCGGGGTGGGGATATCACTTTCTCGCTGTCTCTGCCCTCTGGGCTGACTGGCAGCCCTCAGAGTATGCTCACAGGACAAGAAAAGCACTTCCTCCAGAGCTGCCCTGTAGCGTTGATCTAGGGAGCAGGGAAGGGATCCAGCCCAGTTGTGGACTAGCCGAAATGTAGGCTATTAGTGAGTCAGTGGACTGGTCTAAACTTGACTCTGGGGACCTGAATCACTCCTGAGCTGCATCGTGGAGAAGGGGATGTTCTAGGGGTGGGAGACAAAGAAACTGATTTACCCAGAAATACCTTCAGAGACTCCAGACTCGTGGTTTGTTTCTCTTGTCTCACTTTCAACCTCTTTGACAAGTCAGACAAAGCTCAATGAGCTTTTGCTCTGCTTATACTTAATTGTATAACCCTTTGGTAAATTACTTGACAAGTCTTACTTCAGTGTTTTCATCTGTGCAATCAGAATACTTGGGGCTATCTTAGGGACTAGTTGTGAAGATTAAATGAGATGATGTATAAAGGCTCGCAAAGGGTATCCAGTGAACATATACTCCTTTCCTTCAGGGCCTGGAGGGATACCTGAGGGCGAGGTCACTTTGTGTTGTGCCGCCCACTCACGGAGGCACCTGAGAAGGTTGGGTTGGGGTTCCCTGCTGCTGGATGTGCTTGGGGGCTTCTTAGGTTACATCGGGTATCTCAGAGGCCTCCTCTGCAGTGCTTATTCCTTGGGCAGAACAGGTCTACCACTGGGACTTAATGGGCATCAAGGGGATTAGCCTAGTCCCCTCCATTCTACTGTATTCCTTTCTGCTCTCCTGGTTAGTGAAAATTATGGAGGCAAAATCTCAAGTGAATTACAGGTGACTTAGAGGGGCCTGACAGCCCCATTGCCCATCTACATCCTCCTTCACCTTCTGTTACTGACTAGGTACCTTGTCACTCAAAGACGGCCTGAATCTTATTCAATGGGTCAGTTGTAAGTGATATTGATAAGCAGTGCAAGTATCCTCTCCACCCACAGTCTGCCCACCCAATAACTACTGCTGTCAGCTACAGCCTCTATCTATCAGTGGATAGAAAGGGCACAGATGCCTCTAGGAGTAGTATCAGCAAGGGCTGTTGCCTTTAAGAGGCCCAGAATCTCTGGCAAGAATCAGATGCCTGACATGCCCTCTGCGGATCTTCCCCTCCAACACCCTTGTAATCAGACTCCAAAAAACACAGAACAAGAGAGCTTTGATGAGTGATGAGTAGGCGGCTTTTCAGTGCAGCCTTCTGTCTGCTTGAAACAATCCTTAGGTGCTCAGTTTCAGTTCAGGTGAGGTTACTGCAGGCCTGGCTGACGTTGGTGGTTGGCAAGGGAGAGGCGTGGAGACGAAGAAGGTGCAAACTACGTTTACAGATCACCTAAGATCATCTATAAAGGACCAAATACTTGTGCTACATCCTGATATCTATGCAAATAAAAACAAAAGATGAAGGTGGGGATAGATTATGGACCCTTAGCTACTCTAGGGAAAGCTAAATGCATCATTTGCTCATCTTTCATTGCTTCATAATAGGAATGCTTGGCAAACTTTGCAACATCACAGCCTTGATCCTCGATTTGCTTGATTTTCCATACCTCTGATGAAAACTAGATCCTCTCTCTCCATGCATTACCCAGCATAGACACAAAGCATTGTTATAACTGTACTATTTGGGAATGAATTTGGAGCATGCATAAGAAAAGGCATAATAATACAGATAGGTACCCGTTTTTTCCAGAGATTGGAGTCACTGTCACATTCTAATGCATAGTAGCTGAGCAGGCTTGGAGGGGAAGAGGGTGAAAGAAATGGCTCCATTGTGACTGAGATGGGGATAGGGACATAACTTCAGCAGGATACGCACTACAGGCCTTCTCTGAGCTGACGCGCAGTCTGGCTTTGGCAAGCTGCTTCCTGTGTGTGCCAGGTCTCTTGTCAGTAACAAACGCAGTATTGCATCTGAAGCAGATCTGGTTGCAGCTGGAGCTACCACTGCTGCAGTTCCCAAGAGGGCGTTTGCGAGCCCTGTACGAGGACTCTGGCCTTCCAGAAATCTGCCAAGCTGGAGCTTAATCAGAAATATTTTTTTAGCTTTGACAGCAGGGACTCTGAGCATTGGTAAAGATGAAGCAAAAGAGATATGAGTGATAGTTGTTGGTGAAAAAATCAGCTTCTTAGAGACTGATTTACATTCTGTGGTATTAGAAACTATGGAATCTGCTCAACAGTGGGTAGGTTTGCTTGCCTAAAGTCCTGGTGCTTGTTTCATTTTTTATTGCCACCGTTTGGCCTTGTGCAAGGCCCTTTCTGGCCCCATTAAATATCCTGACCTTCACCCTAATTCATGAAGATGTGGGAAAACATTTTGAAATGATGGGAGAAAGTATAAAAAGAGTTTGGGCTCAAAAGTCAGCCTGGGTTTGAATCCTAGCTCTACTACCTAATAGTTTCACTTCTATAAGAGTCAGTTTTCTCATCTTAAAATGGGGATGAAAGTAGTGCCTACCCAACAGGATGGCTGGGAGATAATTCATTAGGCTCTCTGCCAGAAGAGAGCCCACATTCTGGCACTGTGCCAGAAACACAGTAAATTGCTCAATAAATGGTAGCTCTGAATATTATTATGTCTGACAAGCACTTCTCTTAAATGAGTCAACGGATTCCTGGTTCCAGTGTTTTTCAATAGTCTGAAAAGAGTTGGTAGGGTTTAGGCCAGATTTAGTCATTATTATTATTATTGTTATTATTGTTGTTGTTGTTATTATTATTATTATTATTAAAGGCTTTAAGTTCCCTGGAGGACAGGGAACAAGTAAATAGAAGGGGTAAATGTTGGCCTGTATGGTTCTGCTCAGGGACCTCTGTCTGACTGACCTGCCTGGCTTTGGTTGCAGAGATCCGCGCTCAGCTTACGGAGCAGATGAAATGCCTGGACCAGCAGTGTGAGCTCCGGGTGCAGCTGCTGCAGGACCTTCAGGACTTCTTCCGAAAGAAGGCTGAGATTGAAATGGACTATTCCCGCAACCTGGAAAAGCTGGCAGAGCGCTTCCTGGCTAAGACACGCAGCACCAAGGACCAGCAATTCAAGTAGGGACTCTGTGGCTGCTACTTTCAAAGATCTTGGGATGGGGGCTTGGATGGAGGGAGGCGGGTGTGCCACTTAGATCCAGAATTCATGCAACAGTCACCCAGTGCCTTCAAGTTGGATGAGGGTTGAGAGTCTTCAGTGACTTCTCCATCAGACTTACATGCAGTTCAGCATCCTGGAGAGATCAGAATAGATGATGAACCATGTTGATAATAACGGCAAACACTTTTGTAGTTCTACCTATGTGCTATGCATGATTCTAAGGGCTTTACATAATATGTTAACTCACTTAATCTTCACAACTCTGTGTGTTGGTTATTGTTATATCACCAATTTACAGATGAGGAGACTGAGTCAGAAAGAGGTTGAGGAACTTGCCCACAGTTTGTTTCTCTCTTTCTCTCTCTCTCTCTCTGTCTCTCTGTCTCTCTCTGTCTCTCTGTCTCTCTGTCTCTCTGTCTCTCTGTCTCTCTGTCTCTCTCTCTCTCTCTCTCTGTCTCTCTCTCACACACACACACACACACACACACACACACACACACACACACACCCCTAGTTAATAAGTGGCAGAGCTGGAGTTGAAACGGGCTGGCTCCAGAGTCTTTGTTCTTAATCATTTCACCAAACCGCCTTTAACCAGAACAAATGAATGATGTTGTAGCCATAAGTCTAAATCGCTGCCCAGACAGTTGCTAAAGTTGATTCCTCCTACTTTTATAGTATTTTATACAACTGGCCCCTTCACTCTGTTCTCACAGCCATTGTCCTAGTTTAGATCATCATCATCTTTACCTGAATGATTGCAGTACTTACTTTGTCATCTATAGCAGAGCTTCTCAATCCTGGCTGCACGTTAGAACTCCCTGGAGAACTTTTCTTTTTAATGTTGAAATCTGGGCCCCACTCCAGACCAATTATATCAGAACCTCTGAGAGTAGGGCCTGAGTAACAGTATGGAATAAAATCTTCCCAGAGGATTCTAACCAACAACCAGCATTGAGGACTACAGTCTACAGCTTCTCCCCATTTCAATCTGCCTGATCCACTGTTATCAGCTTTAGTCTTCCAGGAACACACTGAAGATCAGGCAGCTTCTCTGTGCAGTGGTTCCCCACTGTCTATGTGTCTATGTTCTAGCTACTCAAGGTGCAGTCTCCCAATATCATTACCACCTGGGATGCTGGAAATGCAGAATCTTGGGTCCCACCCCCAGATCTACTGAAACAAGATACCCAGGTGATTTGTGTGCATATTAAAATTTGAGAAGTGCTGCTTTCTTCACAAAGGCAGACATTCCTTGACTTGGTCCTCTAGCCCCTCTACATCTGGCCCTGACTAGTTTTCCAACCTTATTTCCTGTTTCTGCTTCATTATACTTTAGCCAAACAGAATATTAATTCCAATGGGCCTTTGCTCATCCTGTTATTTGAACTTATGTGTCCATTTTTTTGCATCTCTGCATATCTAAGCCATATCTATATTTTAAGATGCATCTCAGATGCAACCTGTTCCAAGAAACTTTCCTGATCCTCCCAGAAGAAAGAATGTTCTCCCTCTTCTGAATTCTTAGAAGAGAATTATAAGCATTTTATTTGTTCTTTTATTAGGACATTTGGCACTGTCTTATATTATCTTCCCTTAGTAGATTGTATAAGCTTTTCTAATTTATCTTTTAGTCTCCCACAGTGCTTAGCATAATATGAGGTTTATAATAAATACTCATTAAATATTATTGGATGTGTTAATGAATGAATAAATTTAAGAATTAATGCCAAATGTATCTAATTTTTCCTTATTTTCTATTTTTGTTTATTGCCCTAATAATTTGAGACACAAATTATCTTTTATAAGCCAGCTCTGAGCAATGATATGGAGGCTAAAATTGAGGAGACCATGTGACATTCTCAGTTTGGCCAGAAGGAGAATTTCCTCCAGATGTTTTGTCCTCAGAGTGCCTTATCTTTCCTAAGTTCTGTTCTCTTTATGATAAGCAATCCTGAGAGGATAAAATGTTATTTTAGTATATGATAAATGAAGATTTGAGGGAGGAATCGTTTACTTTAGAAAAATGATTCAAAGTTGGATTTATTCTGTTAATAAGCTCCTCCTAAGTTTAAAATATTTAGTTTTTACTACTATATCATATACTCAGCTTAAGGACATATTTACTACAAATTAAGGTACAGAACTGCTACTCCCTAAATCATCAGAATTGCTCTGATTAAGACCACATACAAGGAATAGGGTGTATTATCCAAGGCTGGAAGAATTGATTTCCTTGATAAAGCTTGTACCTGGTTTCATTTTTTCCTTCAAGCAACCAATGAGTATTTGTTGAGAGCTAGCAATGTGTTCCATATTGTACAAGTACTGGAAGATACAAGATTAGTTTATTGTGTGTATCCAGAGGGGGCCATAGCTGGGGGAGAAAAGATTTTTAATACAGGAAGCAATTAGAGGATAAAGCAGTAATGTTCTCATTAAGAGATCATTGCTTTATGTAGAATATAGATGTGATAAGAGGTCAGAGGTAAATCATGAGAGATAAAGGATCTAGAATGGTCAGGAGAGTTTTCATGAAACAAGTGAGACCTAAGTTAGGCTTTAAAAGTAGATTTGTGTAAGAGAGAATAGCATATACAGGTAGGAGAAAGCAAGAATTTTTGGTGTTGATGGAGATATAGGGACTAGTGAGGGATCCAGCTTCATTAAAAGGAAGGGTCTTTTACATTCATTTAACAAATGTCCTTTGCATATTCCTTGAACTCCTTCAGGCTAAACATTGTGTCTTAGGGTATAGCAGTGAAGGAGCACTGCCTCTTCACTTGACCCTTAGAATAGAATGAGGAAGCAGGCGTTAAGCAAATCACACGTTTAGATGAGTTAAGTGTTACAAGACTAAAGCACAAGGTGTTACAAGAACTTGTAAGAGGAGGATGTCACTACTCATTTTGTTGTCACTTTATGGCTAGTTTACTTGAATGGCTTCCTGTCTGATTTTATCTTGAGTAACAATCTACTTATTCATCAAAACTCTCTTAAATACCTACTGAGTACTGTACTGTATGCCGATTCCTATGGAGATTAAGATAAACTCTAGAATCCTGGCTAACAGAGAGGAGAGATATGTAAACTATAATGTAAAAGGCTTTTAATAGAGGTGTGAACAAAATATTATAAGAACACAGATAATTTTGAAAAACAGTGAAGATAAAGTTAGATAAGTAGAGTAGGTGCCAAATAATGGCTCTTTGACAGATAAGTAGAGTTCAGATTTGATATGGCAGTGTGTTGGTGAGCCCTCTGGGTTTTTGTGTGGGGAGAGAAACGTGAGAAAAGATGTGGTAAAAGAAAGACTTTTTCCTATGGCCATGCCACTCTGAACAAGCCCAGTCCCGTCTGATCTTGGAAGCTAAGCAGGCTCAGGCCTGGTTAGTACTGGATGGGAGACCACATAGGAAGATCAGGTTCTGTATGCGTAAAAATAAATAAATAAATAAAAAGTAAGGGATTGTAATCTGACAAGGTCCTTGCAATCTGTGAGATCAACCAAGGGTTGCCTCACCTAAAGAAAAACAAAAAATGAATGAATTTTTATGTTGGAGACGGCCAAGATGAAGGTTTGGGGAGGGGAGGTAATCCATTTACAATATCATAGAAAAAAGAGTGGAGGGGAAGGAATATATTCAAGTAACTGGGAAGGACTAGATAACTAATTGAGTGAAGAGCTGTAGTGGTCATAGGTGACCCAACGTCTCTAACCTGGTGACCTGGAAGAATTATGGCATCTACGCTAGAAGTGGGGATGTTGAGGGAAGACCTTTTGTGAATGGTGAGCCGAGTTTGGACGTGTTGGGTTTGGGACAGTGGGAGGCCTTCGGGCATCCAGGTGGAATGTTGCACTACGGAGGTAGGAGGAGATGACTGGGACCAGATAGCGTAATCTTCAGTATAAAAGTGATCGTGGAAGGTATGAAAGTTTATGAACTTGGGGAAGGGAAAAAGAAGAGCAAAGGGCTAAAACCAGGACCCAAGGCTGGGGCACACCTAAATTAGAGAGCACTAAAATTATTGCTAGCAGTTAAAAATTACTGGAGGGGGTGGGGGAGGGAAGGAGGAAGGGAAAGAAGGAAAGAGAGAAGGGGAGATGATTTAAAAGCAGTTGAAAGGATAGAAAGTAAGGTAAGATAGTGTCATTGGATGGAACTAGAAGTCTTTCAAGTAGAAGATCTGTAAAAGTTAATCCCAGCAATTTTTTGTTGATACTCTCCATGTGTAGGGCATTGTGAGAGATGCAGAGATGACCAGAATGAGCTTCAAACCCAAGAGCTCAATCTGTTAGAGTGAAATGCATAAAATTGCTGGCTTTTAGGTCAAAAAATGGTCACATAGTACAATTTCATATGGCACAGCCTAATAGAAGAGGTGATGAGACATACACACAAATGCACTGAATACGGCAAGATGATGAGGAGATCCTTGAGACTCTAGGCAACATCCCACTTCCATACATAATTTTTTCCCAAAAGTGGACAGAACACTCAAATGGTTGAATGTCAGATCATAGTTTTATGTGGAGCAAGTGGGCTCTATTACTATATGCATGCATGTGAAATTCTGAATTATACCTACCTGATGTACTTTCATCATTTGGTACCTGGTCTTTGTTCTTTTCACTACAATTAAATCTATGGTATGCCTGCTTAAGTCTAGTGAGCATCTGAAGAGTTGCTGATGATTTCTACACTTGTCTTATTAATACAGTGATGAAACTCTACTTCTCAGCACAACACTAGTAAGAATACTTTCAGTTTTCCATTTTCCACTCATCTCTGTGTTGTAAAAGGGAACCAAATATTCTGATGTTTGCATGCACAAATGTTACTGGATGAGACAACCATGCTACAGAAACTGAAGTGACGCTCAGCAGGCAGCACCTCCAGGTCAAGCTTGAATCATTTGTTAACAACTGAAATACGACATTTTTGTCTTGGCAAAGGCTTTTTAGGTGTATACATTTTGGTTAGGATATAGGTGCAGCTGTAATAGACCCCAAATAATAGTGGCCTACACAGGATAGAGGCTAATTTTCTTCTCACATAATTGTCTAGGCATTAGCCATCCAGGAGTGTGTCAGGCTCCTTATCCCATCTCAAAGAGTGCTGTCCTTGTCTATATGACTCAAGATGGCTCACTGCCGTCATGTCCCCATTCCAGCCAGTGGGAAAGGCAAAAGGACAAGGAGCAGGTACATCTTTACTCTTTAAAGGTGCCGTGTGGAAGTGGCATGTTTACCTTTTCAGCTCACATCCTACTGGCCATAACTTAGTAACATGGTTACACTGAGCTGCACGGGAGGCCGAGAAGTGTAGTTATTCTAGGTGGCCCAAAAGTAGAATTTCTGTTCATATAGAAGAAAGGCAAACATAGTGGGGGACTATAAGCCTCTGCCACATTGTCTGTGACGTGTGAGAGGGCCAGCAGGTGAAAGCCCATGGCCACTTATCCATACAAAGTGCTTCAAGCATACACAGAAACAAGATTTGTTCAGGTTGGGGACTGGGGGAAGGCTGTATGGAGGTGAAATTCAATGGCTGGGAAATGGAAAAATAAAAGTGCCACTGCTAGGTATTGATCCCATAAGCTTAATTCAGTTGAGACAATGCAAGAGAAGTAGAAGGAGGAGATGAAGATGGAGGGGAAGCATTTTGGACAGAGAGAACAGTGTTGGTAAAGGTACAGAGTTTGGAAAGACAAGGCTGGTGGGTAACTTGTCTGTTTTGCTGAAGAAAGGAATAATAAATGCAATCAGTAGTGAAATAAGGCTGGAAAAGTTGGGTATGGTCCATGAATGACAGGTGACAGGATTTGGGCTTTATTCTGTTAACATGAGGGAGCCATTGATAGTTTTTGAGCAAGGAATATAATTACTGCTGTGCTTTGGAAAGGTAACTATGGCAACGACACATAAGATCAACTGGAGCGGAGACACTGGAAGGGAGGAGACCTGTTAGGAAGGTCCGGCAGTCGGCCTAAGGTTAATGGGGGCCCAAACTGAAGTCATGCCCTTGGAAATAGAAAAGATGGGCCAAATGTAAGGGCAAGGAGCAAGTGAAGTCAAAGAAGCTAGGATAGAAAAAGGGCAGTGGGTTTCCTGAGTCTCTGGAATGGCAGTTGTACTGTATTTTTATTCTGCTGGTGAAGTGTAGCCTCGATTTTGCTGACTCTTGAACTGATCCCTAGAATAGTTCACTCTCTGCCCAGAGCATCTCAGCGGGCACTCGTCACCTCCCCCAGAGCTGTAGCAGCTGTTGGCCCAGCAATGCCATGAATTTGTCTCCCTGTGCTGCCAGGAGAGCAGCTGCCAGCGGCAGCTCTGGACAGACGTGTCTCAGGGACATGGAAACTATTTAACTTGGGATGGGGTAGGGTGGCCAGGGCCGAAGTCAGTCCACATGGATTCGTCCCACCCTTTTCCAGCCCAGTTTCTCACCCTGGCTAGATTTCAGCTTCTCATACTGGGTTAGTTGGGTATTCTATTACAGTTTTAAGTGACTGCGTTTAGGGACAAAGGTTGCTGAACTGCTTTTTTCATCTTCTCTTGGACAACTACTTACCCTGGAAGCCGTTACCCTGTCACTCTTTGGCTTTGCTTCCTCTTCTGCTTTGCTCCTGCTCACCTTTTGTCCTCTCCCACACTGCGCTCACTGCAAACATCCTTGTTAAAGCCCACACAGCTTTGACTCTGCTGCAAAGTCTGACCCTGTGGTTCCATCATGCCCCTTTTCCTCCCTCTCCCCCATAGAGTGAGAGGGGCTGCAGATAGAACTATAGCGATTATTTGATTCTACATTATTCTGCTTTGTTTAAGATAGGTAATATGGCTTCCTCCATCCCTTTGAATTGCGGGAGGACCCCGTTAATGTCAGAAATTCTATCTGCTTGGTTTGATTAAGAGCAGAGATAAAATATTATGTAAGGGTAGGAAGTCTTCCCAGGGAAGATGTTCTTCCATTTTCTTTGGCTTCTGAAGAGTATAACTGTATTCCTATTTGTTGCTGAGCCTTTGATTGTCTCTTTTAAGTGGAATCTGTGTTAATATTGCCCAGCAGGATTCTAATTGATAATGCAATGGCTGTTTTTTTTACATAGATTAGCTGTAAATTACCTTTCAGTCATAGCTCACTTGGTTTTGATGTCCTACTTTTAATAGCTCAGTTCTTTTATTTTGAGGTAGGTTTTTTTTTCCTGTTGAATTTTTAGAGGAATACTCCTACATTGCTATCCTGCTGTGTTTCTTACAGAGACCTTATACTATTTTATAAGCCCCTGCCAGCATCTTTTCTTTCATTTTCACAGCTTTTCCTTCTCCTCAACAACAAATATTTGTTAAACATATTAAAGATATTATTCTAGATTTTTAGAGAAGAAAGAACCAAAAAATAAGAAGTGGTGGTTCTTTCCACGTGAATTTGTAATCTAGTCAGGGGTAAATTATACCTCAATACAGTAACACAGATCTTCAGTATAAGGCAATATATGATAAGTACCAAGTGTGTGCTATAAAAAGGATGATGACACACAGTCAGTGTGGTCAGGAAACTTCCAGGGAGGAAATGGAATTTGAACCAGACCTTGAAGAAATAGGATTTTGACCGACGGAGAGAGAGGGAAGGGGGAGATATTGTAGGTAGGAGGGGTGCAACAGACAGAAAATACAAAGCACTTTAGGGGTACAATGAATATACTGGTTTGGCTGGGGTAACAAGTGTTTGTGGAGGATCTGGACAAAGGTAGATAGGCTCATATTATGGAGGGCCTTGTCTAAGAGGTTTGGTTCTATGCAGTAGACACGGGAAACCACTGAAAATTCGAATAGCTAGTGTCCAAGCAGAGGTATGAACTCTGCTTAAGAAAGATTAACCTTAACCTTAGTATCGTGATTTGCTAAATGGCAGGAAACTTGAGACAGTGTAACCAGTTGCCATAGTAGATAATAAAGATCTAAATTAGGGTGGGATGGTAGGAATGAAAAGAATAGAAATTGATCCTTCAGTTCATTTAGCAAATATGTACTGTGCTCTTAGCATGTGCCAGACACATGTCAGGAAGACAGATACCACCCCCTTCGCTCCTGGAGCTCACAGTCTAGAGACAGATGGAAAACACCTGGTGCAAGAAGAATCTACAGGAATTGCTGACTGATGGGATTTGGGTTTCAAGTGAGCTTGGAAGCAGAAAGGAAAGAGGACTGTGAAGTCTCTTTTGGACTTAGTGTCTTTAATAGAAATACTGAAATTAGGAGAAAGTTGTTTTCGAAGGATTAGACTATAAGAAATGTGGTTGGAGGGTGTTAAGTTTAAGATATTGGAAGAATAGTGAAGCTGAAATTTTCACTAACTGACAAAAATGAATGGCTATTTTCAGAGCTAAAAATCTGGGCTATGTTCTGAGCTAACGTCTGGGCTGTTGGTAGCGATTTGGGCATGTTCATAGAGAGGTGATGGTTGAGGCTATGGAAATGTTTGATTTCCAACACTAAGCGTTTAGGAAGGAAAAAGGGAGACTTTTTTTTTTTTTTTTTTTTTTTTTTTTTATTGTCTGTGGTGCTCAGATTGCCGAGAGTGGAAAGGGATTTAAAAGATATATTTACTTGTGCATTCATTCCGTATACATCTTGGAGAACTAATTATGTATTAGGCATTGAACTAGGAGCTGTGGCTAGGAATGAGACAATATCCTATTCTCATCAACACTAAATTAGCAGTATATTGAGGAGATACACATGGAAAGTAAACCTGTTTATTTGGCTGGTTATGAGTTGTGTAATTGTTGGAAGGGATGTGAAGGTGCAGTACCTAGGTATTTCAGGAATCTGGTAGACATTTAACCTTCAATACTCCTTTCAGTGGGAGGTTAGGTACACAATTAATTAAAGAGAAATTCTTGTAAGCCCATGTTCTTGGCCTTGGGCCCAGTATTTGAATTTGCGCAGCCTCTGCAGTTTTGTCACCTACTGCCAATGGATTTCTCTTCTGGAGTTGAGTTCAGAGTTGTTAATCAGTTCATGAGATGGCATTGGGTTGAAAAATAGGATCAGATGGCCATGGAGAATGTTATAGCTGTGATTACAAACGAGAAAAGAGTAAAGGACCAGAAAGTTCCTCTTTGCATATGAGGTGACTTTGAGGAGGAAGTGTGAAGCTGCTAGAAGGGAGAGAACCGCTTACTTCCTGGGATCAGTGTGTCACTCATTCATTTTGCACATATTTCAGAACTGTTCATTTCCTCAGGGGAGGTTTTGCCCAGATTTGGCATCTGGTGTTGAGCAAGGGTTGGCTTCCTTTTGCCACAGCTTAAGCTGCCTTTATTTAGAAACTAACAAAAGGTCCCTTGGCAACATTTTCACTGGCCCGGTCCATATAGAACTGGGTGGTGGTTGGGTCTGTTTTGGAAGATTTGGAGGGTCTCACACATCGATGAAGCAGGATAGAAGAGAGACAAGAAGGCAGTTTAAGGGATCAGCAAGACAGAGTGGCAGCCAGTCTTTGGAACAGAGAAAGAGTTCATTTGAAAGCCTTTTGAGAGGCATTATGACTTGGAAGAAAAAGGTGAGAGCCTTGATACAGACAAATTTGGGTCTGAACCCAGTCTTTTCAACTTATAGCCGTGTGACCTTGCACACCCCTTTTCAGCTTTAATTTTCTTATCTATGAAATGTGGAGAGTAACACTTATCTTAAAGAGTTATTCCAAGGATTAGATATATGTAAAGCACTAATTTAGTGCCTATAACTTACTAGACACTTAAAAAAATAGTAGCAGATGTAATTATCACCACTGCAGAAGGAGGGTAGCATGATCAAGACCCAAGGTTCTGACTAGAGTTCCTGAGTTTGCGATCCTGGATTTTCCCCTGTTTGTGTGATCCTTAGATTAAAGTTCTTAGTTGCCTCAATTTTCTCACCTATAAATTGAGCATAGTAATAGTAGCTACTTAATGGAGTTGTTATGATGATTAAGTGAATTAATATATCTGTATTAATTGGCACAAAGAGCAGTGACTATGATTGTCCTCAGGAGCTGGGACTGAACATAGCTATACGAGGTAAAACCTGGTATAGACGCTGCTTATTCCCTGCGCAGAGTTAAGCTTTCTTAAGCCTGGCCCTAGGTAATATAACATCAATCTCCATTTTCTTCAGTGACTCCTGTGGGCCTTTGCAAATAACAAACCCTTCCTCCATCTTGATTTTTATGACATGGCTGCATTGGGCAGGAAATATGCAATTATGTGACTCAATATAATTGTATGTCCAGTTCATATAAAAACTCAGCATTTGTATGTTTGTCCTGTAAGGTGTCATGTTCATAGGTGTCATGAACTGCCTTGAACCAGGTTGTTAACCCTGGCATGTTACTTTTAGATCCAGGCTTCTAATCATCAAGAGGAGGAAATTTATCTTACATTTACCCTCTGATTTTCTTAACCTTCACAGGGTGAATATTTAGCACAAATGGCCAAATCATTGGGTTTCTGTGAAGGTGTAGTGTGGAGGCACAGGTCCCAACTGCAATCTGAGTGAATAAAGAACACCCAGTCCTGTTCAGTGGTCACCGTCAAAACCAATAGGCCAGTGCAGCACACCTGTCATGGCCATAACAGAACGTGGTTCACTGGGTTGTTTATCTCATGAGGCTGAACAGAAGCGCCCATGCTTCTGCCTAAGTGGCTTCATATCATCCTTTTAGGGTGGGGAACGTTGGAGGACAGGTGAGGAGCAAAACATGCTTTTATGAGCAGTTGGGAGGATGTTGGCAGTCGGGAGGATGTTGGAGACTGCTAAGGGCTTCATGTGTCTCCTAGACTCTGCCATTGGAATGTCAGCATGATGCACCTTAGACCCTCAGCGGGAGCACAGACCCTGGTGATCACGTCCATTAACAACAGTGCAGGGGTGCAGGGAACTTTTACTATTTTTTTCTCGGTTTTTGTAAGCCCCATAATAATTCTGTAGTAAATACAGGAAGCAATGTGTGGCTGGTTCGTAGGATCTTTAATTCTTAGGAATTCACAGCCAGTTAAATGAATTGACTTTGATCCGATTCTCTTTTAAAGGCAAAAGCCATGTCATCTTTATTGGGAGTTGACTGTGTTAAGTGGGAGGGTTTACAAGATAAGAAGAAAGGACAGTCTCTGCCATAAGGACTTTCATAATTGAAATGGGGGGAAATGAGACGAGCTGAGAGAGAATAATAAGAACACGTGTGCGCATGGGCACATGAATCTAAAAATAGGACCCCATTTAAAGCAGGTTCCAGTAGTCACCGGGAAGGGAGGGGAAGGTGGAGTACTCGGGAGGGACTTGTGCTTGGCTCAGCCAGGGAAAGGTAAAAGATAGCGTAGTTATGTTCTCAATTAGTTTTGGTCCCAAGTTAATTGAAGTGAAGATTTTAATGTCTAATTCCTGCGCTGCACTGAAGTACCACGCTGTGAAGAGAAACAGAGTCATATGGGAAGAGCTTGGTGTTAATGAAGGATTTAGGGAGAATGAGAAAAAAGTAGGGCTTGGATTCTTTCGGAGTTGAAAAAGGATCATCCCCTCTGTTCCCTCCTACCCTATACACCCCCACCGATCATTGGATCATTGCCTCTCGGGTATTAAATTCAGGGAGGATCAATGAGCACAGCTCCACTTCTTAACTGTATTCGGGTACAGCTGGTTAAAGAACCAGGATTAGAAAATGAATAGAATAAACTAGGATTATCTTTAACGGTAGGATGCTGAGCTGTGTTTGCAGATTTCTGCTTAAGCAGTTGGGACAGGGCATCCTTGCATGAAATTCAGACATCCCTCCCTGGCAGCCTCTGTGGTAAAGTAGAGGTTGCGGAGCAAGTCTGGCAGCTCTTAGCCTGAACCCTTGTAAACAACAGATGTTCATAACTAAGTTCTGGGGGTGGGGGTGGGGGTTTCTGTTGATGCTTGAAATTCTTTGAATTTATAGGCTGCATCTCGAGGATTTAGCAAAAGGAGGAAGTTGTACAGAATTGATTCTGCAGTGTATAGGTGGAAATGAAAGACAAAGCACAGGGTATTGCATGGATCCTGAATAGAGAGCAAATGAACCCAGGAAGCCGGCACAATTAAGAAAGGTTTGGCTTCTCTGGTGTACTGACTTTCTGCCCTCCTCCCTACTTCCCTTTTTACACATGGACCAATTTGTCAGACACTTCCTAGCTTCTGTTTTCTCTGGTCATGGGTGGACATGGGTGCCCTTCCCTACCCCAGAGTCCTGCATACACACGCATGCAGACACTCAGGCAGGTTTACTGCCTAGTCTCTTCCATTAGTACCTCCTGAAGCCATTCAGGTTCTCATAATATATGGATTACATGTATTGTTAGAAGCTTTGTCTTATTCTTATACATTCTCAGTATTGGTTTTACTAGGTCTTTGTTACATCATTAATCAGAGGTAGGCGAAGATTAAAGAATTTGGTGCTGCCTCTTTTTTACCCTCATCTCACTCCCAGCCCCAAACACACATACGTGCTGAGTTTCTAGCTAGATGATGAATGCTATGGAAACCTACTTTACAACATAGTTCGGGGAAGTCATATGGAAAAAATATAGACGCGTAATAGCTCTTTAGTAGAAAGTCTACTAAAGACTTTCTTAGTACCAAGTTTAATGACTAGAAAGGTTACCTTACCTTTAATCAAACAAAAAACGGAATTTATCAGGTCTGGGTCTATTTGCAAGCTACTCTATCAGAAAGAATTGGCTTAAAAATCTTTGATAAGATCACTTACTATTTTGGGAGCTAACAACACCCTTTCGCTATTATTTCTTCTGAAAAACAAGTCCACTCCTGGCCTTTTTGTGCATTGACATAGAAAGTTTGGATGAACACAAGTTCTGATGTGTGAGGTTCACTTATTCTTTCAGTAAACACATTATTCAGCACAAGTGGCTCTGCCCTTGGTCTAGAATTGAATTGAATTCCTAAATTAAATATACACAGAAGAATAAGCTAGTATTCTGGCTCATGAAGGTTACCATTAATGTGAAATATTTTAAGATTGCACATGTATGTGTGCATGTTCTGACAAAGTATAGTGTTCAGGGTTGAAGAGCCAGAATTGTTGAGTGATCATTTTAGTCCCCTGTATTATATATGATTCAGTTATAAACACTTGGATTCATCTGCCTCATTAACAGTGACCAGTAGGCCTGTCAGGTGCTGGGAGTCACAGAGAGCTATGGGACACATCCTCTGACTTCAGGAGGCTCATTGTGGAAGACAGAGGATTAGAAGAAAAAAGATAACACAGAGTAGTATGTATTTACTGCCAAAGGAAGGACAAGAGAAATCATTTCTTTCCATTTTTCTCCAGAATGAGATCTTAAGAAATTTTTTTTACATCATTTTAGACTTACAGAAAAGTTGCAAGAATAGTACAGAGAATTTCTTTTAACATTTACCCACATTACCTAAAAATGTTACCATATTACTACATTAGCTTTATACTTCTGTCTCTCCCTCTCTCTCTCTCTCTATCCATACACAACTCACACACATACGTCTTTTGTTTTTGTGAAACCCTTGAGCACAAGTTACAGACGTAATGCCCCTTTACCCCTACATACTTCATTGTGTATTTACTGAAAACAAGGTGGTTGTTCTCTGACATAATGACACTATATTTACCAAAATCATGGTATAAATATTGATACAGTAATATTATATAATCCACAGACATTCAAATTTACCATTTGTTCCAAAAATTTCCTTTTTGGCAACAGAAAGTTCAAGATTATGCATTTCCTTCAGTTGTTTTATTTGTTAAGTTTCCTTTAATGTGGCATGATTTCCGAGTCTTTTTTTGAGTTTCATGACATTGACATTTCAAGGGAACATTCAGCCCAGTTATTTTATTGAATATCCCTTAATTTGATATATCTGATAATGTCTGGTATTTCTTTATGATTAGATTCAGGTTATGTGCTTTGGATGGGAGTACTGCAGAAGTGATGCCATATTCTCAGTGCATCTTATCAGGAGGCACTTGCTGATGATTCGTCCCAGTACTAGTAATGTTTGATCATTTGGTGAAGGTGTGTTCTGCCAGATATCTCTACCATAAAGTTATGCTAGTTTATGCTTTGTAATTAATGCATATATTTTAGAGAGATATTCCTGCACCCTTATACCCAGTAGTTTTAGCATCTGTGGATGATTCTTGCCTGAATCAAATATTATTATAATAGTTACCAAATGCTATTTTTTCTAGTTTCTATCATTCCTTCTACATTTATCATTGGGATTCTACTATAAAGAAGAGTGTTTCCATCTCCTTCATATTTTGGTCATTTTTTTATATTAGTGTGTACTCCTAGATTCTGATTGTATTCAACAGGTTATAATCCTTTACTATATTTATTTTAATGTTTATATTGTCCCAGATTTGGCTAGTAGAGTCCCTTCAAGCTGCCAGTGTCCTTTCGACATGTCCTCATCATTCTTTGAGTACTTCCTTTCTTTCTAGCATAACAAGATATAGCAGGCTCATTTCATACTTTCATCGCTTTGGCTCTGAAGCTGTTTCCTCAAAGAGCCCTGGTTCCTTTTAATGGTAAATGGTATTTAAAAACCATGGATGCTAGGTGTACTCTTTGTTACTAGTATACCACCGTTTATTGTTCCTCTCAGCAGACAGAGGTAGTAAGTCAGTGTATGTACACGTGTACCTGCATACTTCTATATCTGTTTATCTATCTATATGCTTATCTGCATTAAAGCTGATGAGATTACATCAATATCATCAATTCCAGTTCAACACCACATTTTTTATTTTTTTTCTCCCTTTCCATATTTGTAACTCTGTTCTCTGAACAGTGAGAAACATGGCACCTCTTACTTATATTTATTTAATTGCTCGGTCTTAGAATGTACACAAAGTAGTTTCAGAATTACTAACCCAAGCCTCTAAAAAAGAAGACTAGTAACTTGATTTTAATACTGGTTCAGAGTTCTTTTTGTTTTTAGCCTTGAGGATCAAAACGTAGTGTACAAAATTTATTTGCTAGTACCTTCTCCTCCAACCCCTAGACCTTCAGTGTGGTTATAGTGTTTGTTTGAAGTACAGTTTGGTTTATTTCTTTGTTTTTAATTTCTCCCCCTTCAACAAGAGGTGTTGATTGACATGTCTCATTGCCACATCTTTTCTCTTGACTAGAGAGTGAGCAATCCCAGGAGAAGTGAGAGACCCACATTTTCCATAGATTAAGTCAGGGCATTATCAGAAGTCAGTGATGGGGCAATAGGCCAGACAAAGAGCATACACCGAGGCCCATCTGTTTCTGGGCATGCCATAACTCTGGGAAAGCCACCTATGGAGTGAGACCCTTGCCACTTTCTTCCAAGATGACTCCTCTCGCATTCTTCCTGCCATTCTCCATGATCACCTTTCTTACATTTAGGAAATCAATTGAATCTAACTTTCAATTCTGTTCTAGGCTATGATTGTGAAGATGGTTTACTAGCATTTCATATAATATGCTTGATTTAGGACCTCTGGGTGATCCTGATTTGATCCCATAGAGGTGAAGCCTCTGGGTACTGCTAATTGATATCCAAACAAGCAGAATTTTCAGCTCTGTTGCTGGGCTCTTTGCTAGCTCCCTATTCTGGCGCCTCTGCTGTTTCTCCTCGGCTTTCTTCACTCAGATGCTTTGGCCTCTCTAATAGCTCTTTAGTATCAGTTCTAACTTGATCATTTTCTCCTCTGTGTTCTGGGAATGGCTTACAGCTTCCCCTTCCTCTGCCCCATTTAACCTTCTTCCTCCATCTCCCACACATTTATTTTATTTCTTTCCTTTCTGAAGACACATACAACATGGTCAGTGCTGCTGATTCCAGCTGTTCTAAGTCTTGCCTGCAGCTTAAGTTCAAAAACAGATGGATCCAAAGCATCCTCGATGCTGTGCCAATTTCCACCACATGAAAACAAATTACTGAAAAGCATCAGGAAATTTTAGAATAGTTTTGAAGTTTGATTCCTTGTCTTTTCAATGGTCCTCCCCACCCTACTCCTTCATCTTCTGCCCACTCCCCACATTATATCTACCCACTTTTCCATCTCTTCTTTGTGTGCCACATTTGGCAAAGGCTGGTTTCTGAAACCTTTGCCCCCATTGTTACCTTCTCTACTTGCCGATGGGTTTGACCATTGGGATGAGACTGCGTTGATAATCAAGCTGAGTTGCTGCTCTTTAATTGTCTGTGTCATTTTTGAATCTTCCATTAAGGGCTTAGGATTGCCGTCTATCCTTTGGTCATATAGAAATAAAGTATATGTTTCTCTATTGACTTTATCAGTAGGGATGCAAAAAGATACCAGTTCCAAGCCAACCCTTGCATGTTGTAGACAGGGAATGTGTTCCTTGGGAAGCAGTGACGTTGTGCCCATACCATCACTTTTAGAATCCTTATTTTTGTAATTCGCTAACAGCTTTCTTCCAGTGTTCTGTAGAGCACTATTTAACTTCAACATTTCTAGTCACCCTGAAATATAAGAGGTAAAGAATCAACACGATGGGGTCACTTATCTTACAGGTGCTTCATGCAGGCATTGACAGTCCTTTACAAAGAACATCAGTGGAAAGTTGTTGGCATAGTCCTGTAATTATCAGGTGCTGACTGTGACCAGGGTACTAGACACTGTAGGAACTATCTTTAAAAGAAGTCCTCAGGGTATGGGCCTCCTGAAGTTCAGGGACCCCAACTCACATGCAAATTATGGTGTGTATGAACATAACATCGTTGTCCCTCTCTCCTCCTTCATTCCCTTATTTGTAGGAGAATACTAGAAAGAAAATCCTCAGATTCTTAAAAGGGTCTGAGATGTGTAATCATTCCCCCAAAATTTTATAAATAATATTTTATATTGCAAATGGGAATATGACCACACGTATATTGTTAAATAAATAGCTGAGAATAACATTTCTGCCAAACAATATCTATAGATCTTTGCTCTATGTGATATACTAATATTTTCTACTTTGTTCTGTATTATTCTGTTTTACTGTTTTCTGTTTCATTTTGAGAAATGCTAGGTGGCGACTCGCTAAATTGATTTTTTTTTAACCTCATTAATAGATTGTATCCCACTGTTTGAAAAACATTGCTTTAAGAGTATTGGTTCTTAAAAATCTGGTGTGCATAAATTACCTGGGATGAGTATTTAAAATATAGATTCCTGAGCATCACTCCTCCTCTAGTGAAACAGAATTTTAAACAAGCACTACAGGCAGTTGTGACACATGATTTGGAGTCCTGAAGACTCACATGTGGAGAAACCACTCTCTTAAGGACTTAAGAGCCTGGCTGCACAAGGCTTCAGCTCACTCATTTGCTTGGAGATGACAGATACTAGTGGGTACTATCTGAATCCAGACTGAGAACCTTCGCATCACAGTGATCACAGAGCATGATCACCCATGCTTGCTCCTGGGTCTTGATATCCCCTGATAGTCATTTTTCTAGTATCTACATGGCCCTTGTGAAGGCAGAGAAGTTCTTAACTGAGGCCACAGACTAGAGAGTGAAGGAACTGAAGGATCGGTTTACAAAGTTGCTGGGGTGTGGCCCAGCCCTCCAATAGGTGCCCAGAGCTAGTCCCAAATTAGAATGGGGTGGGATTCAAAACTGCTTTTCTCATTCACTTGCCTTTTATGTGTAACCACATGCAGTGTGTCAACATGCTTTCCAGCGGGCCCCAGCAGTTTTGCTCCCTCTGGGTTCACGGACCCTTGGTATTCCTGTTATGTGTAGTCTTAGAATAGCTCTGTGCTCTGAGGCTCGGGCAGCTGAGCTTTGTCTGTTAACACTTTCAGCACCAGGACTTTGTAGATGCCAAGGGCTTTTTAGCTGCAATTGAGCAACAACCACAATGAAATAAGAAAATGATTGCTGGTCAGGAGACCTGAGTTCTTGTCTTGCTCCCCCACTATCTGTGTGACCTCAGGCTCCCTGAGCCTCAATTTCCTCACTTAGAAAATGACAAGTTTGGTCTAGACTCTAAACCATCTTGAAAGTCCCTGCTAGCTCTGAAATTCCATGATTCTATTTTTTGTTCCCTCTGGCTTTTTTCTTTAAAAGTCTTTAAAAGTCTTCTCTTTACAGCCTCTCCTAGGTTGGGCACAAGAGATTCACCGAGTTTGGCAATTTCCAGAGAACCAGATGATAAGTTAATAGCAACAAAATGTATTCCTACTTAGTGCACTGATGAAGTACAATATTTACAAGCAAGTTCATTGCAAACTTGAGTAATGTGTCTTTTCAAGCATGACTCTAGCCACTTTTTTTGTGAGTGTAAATACATTGAGTGGACTGTCAAGTAATAATAATAGTTATGACAATAATAAATGATGACGATGCTGATCTGCAGATGTAGAGCACTAGTGTTTATGAAGGATGTTTATGGACATCACCTTGTTTGATTTGATCTTCATAATAGCCATGTGAGTTAGGCAGGGAAGGTCTGCTGTCTTTGTTTATTTTTCTAAGTAGATGAAGGACTGTCGAGGCTCAGAGTACATCTGTGACTTATCCAAGGTTACCCGGCTGATAGTGTCAGAGCTAAGAGTAGACTCTAGGTCATGAGCATGGTTCACAGTGCGTTCCACAGAGGACCACCTCTCTGGGGCGGGGTATCATCCACCTGGATTCCTTACAGACCTGTAGAGCTCAAAACCTGCTAACCTGGAAATCGACCAGGGCATCTCTCACTCCACCCAACTCTTTGTAACATTTTGCCAGCAAAGCATCAACATGGTTAATAACATTCTCTAATTTAGAACACACAAGTCAATGGGCATACAAATTCAGTCACTCAGTGGCCACCCAGATATATACGGCAGCACTTGATTAGGCAGGATTGATGGAGACTGAAGATATTAACTACTCATTAGATGAATTGTCTTACTGTGCTCAACACTTATAGGATTTCTGTGGCTGTGACATCTGTCATTAGTTGATGCTGATTAAATACCCACCCATTCTTGGTGATACATATTCATAAAATATTCCAAAATATACCATGTCCTCAAGAGACTTTCTTTTAGTAAGTCAAGATAAATATCAAAATGGCACATGAGAATTGATAATGATGCATGCAGCTGATCTGATGACTATTTAGACTTCATTCCATTTCGCTCTATAGTTTCACAGAATCAAGTCCTATTATTTATTCCTCCTTTCTCATTGTTATCATGAGCGATGTAAGGAAATTCATTGTACTATTAACAGATATTCAGGAGTGGGAGGTCTGAATCTTACGGATACCCTTTCACCGAAGTCGCTTGTTCATACTTGGTGTGCTTACATACCATTTGCCAAGCAGGAAGAGTTGCTGGCTATAGGTCAAGCTCCTCAGTTCGTGGCTGGTGCCAGGGAGATGCCTGCTCCCAAGGTCGTGGTTATTGCTTTGAAAATAAGTGTGTGGATTTCTGAGTGACATCATTCCAGTTTGGCACAGGCAGGTATTTATTTCTCTAGTATGAACTACCAGGGGTGAGCCAGACTGTCTGTCTCAGTCATCTCCCAAGATTTCGTTCATTTAAAAAATCTGCTAACACATCTGTGTGTATTTTTTTTTCTCTGTTTGTCATGTGCTGTAATTACTTATGGGGTTTCCAATGACATCTTAATTAACTAGAGAAGAAACCAAAGATAGAATTTTAGAGTTGTTCAGAGGTTATTCTGTAGAATATGTGGATCCAACTTTAATGTAGATGGTTATAAATCTTTTTAAATTGAGAAAGAAATAGTACTTTTTTTCCCTGCAGTCATCAATCATACATTTGTTATGTCTTTTGCTCTTGCTATGATGTTTGATTTTAATTAAGTGAATTAACTCAGCCCTTTTGATATGATCATAGCCAATTTTGGGAGGCTTTCAGTGGGGAAATTTAATAAGTGAATTTCTATGGATCCTGATTCTATGGGTCATATTGAGGTGGAGTGCATAGTGTGTTTCTAGCATTTAGGTTGTACCCAGAGTACACAGGAAGGTTTAGTAGCTTCTTCGTTTATACCTCCTTTAGTTCTGAGAATGCTAGTGGCAAGACTAGCATGGGTGTAGTGTTGTGGATGCTGTAGAGAGAGCTGGTGGGCAGATGGCTCTTTTACGTCAGCCAAAACAGGGTTTCACAATGGGTCATTCAAACCAGTGTACACACAAGCATCAAGATCAGGATAAGATACGGGTTGTGGCTGATGGATAATCTAGGAGCAAGAAAGCCATGTCTTAGATTCAGGAGATCTGCAAACATGGGAGAAGCAGATCTGAAACAAGAATGTTGTTCCCTTTATCTCTAGAACCCAGAACAGTGCCAGACTTATAGTAGGTGCTCAACCAATATTTGTTAAGTGAATGAGAAATATGACGACTTAAGAGATCAGAGATTCAGAGAAGGAGCCTGGACAATAAGATATCAGAAATCTAGGGAAGAAATCTGGATGGCAGAGATTCAGACTTTGGTTAGACCCTACCCCACTACGTCTGGTCTCACAGGGTCCTCAGAGCTGTCTTGAGTGTCGAAGAACCTCCAGCTTCCTCTGCCTGCTGTGGACATGGGGTGAGATAGAGGAGGTTGAAGGGGAGACAAAGTCTCTTAACTGATGTAAGTTGATGGAGACATTTTAGTCAGGGTCTCCAGTGGCTCAGATCTGGGAACCACTCCCATTCTCTGACCTAAACCTGATGAACCTTGGTCCTACAATCATTCAGGAAGTAATTATTAAAATGTCAGACATGGTGCTGCTCCAGTTCTCAACTTCAAAGCAGATTCCTAAGCTCCCAGCTCTTGGACATACCATTATCTCAAGGGTAGGGCTGGGCTCCTTGGAACTAACCCAGAGCCACAAGAATTCCATTTCCATACAGCTCTTTCCCCAAACCTGATTATAGGGGACAACTTAGACTATTTTGAGTAAGGTGGGTACACCACTGCTTGAATCCTTTCTAATCATCTGTCCAGACTACTGAAGACAATTTGTGGTATTAACTTGTCCCTAAAAACTTGAAAGTTCATTTCTTCATACACAGAACGTACATTTTTGCCTTTGGCCCTTTTCTTTTTCTGTCTCAGAATGCTCCTCAGACTCTGATCTCATTGCTGGCAGAGCAGCAGCCTGAGCCGCGATAAGCCCAGAAAAGTGTGTTTACCCCCTCCCTGCCCACCCACCTGACTGTCTTTGAAAGATGCCTCTAGGCTGCCACTGTCCTACTGGGTCACACAACCGGCAGCCTCCATTACAGGCAGAATCTTTTTCAAGTCAGTTTCCACCTTGGTAATTTTTCTCCCCCTTTAACACCTTCCCCAGCAAATCCAATCCATCCTCTGGCTTATCTGGGTCAGCAAGGGTCTGATTTTATGCATGGCACTGTCAAACCGTAAATCCGCTGCAGCTTTGCCTCTTCATCCAGCCCGTCTGCTTCTGTCAGCATCAGCAAAATGCATAATAGAGAAAATAAGCCAGAAAGGCTAATAACACTCATCTGAATAAAATAATCTCTTTGGCTGCCTTAGTTCATTTTATTTTAATCAAAGTGCCAGGTGGGAATTTAAGTTTAAAAACCCAGCCTTCCCCTGTCACTAGTTCCCTGTCCAGCCATCACTAAATGATCCCTTTTATTATGCATTTAAAAATCCTCCTTATAATTGGATGTTTGATAACACATATTGATTGGTGCCATTAGCTTATTTTGGGTTTTGTCTATCATCACAAATATATCTGTTTTTAAAAGTGAGAAAACGATAGTCTTCTTAGATGTATTGATATTTGCCATCTCTACATACAGACTGGTTGGATAGGAATTCTGAGAAAGGGGGTGCAACAGAAGTTACTGAAGCACCTCAGGTCTAGCTGTCTGGGCTCCCTCTGTCTTCCTTCCTGTCTACCTCAGCACAGTTCCTCGCGTGGAATGCAGGGCTGCGCGTTCCACCTTGCCCCTCAGGGGAAGGACAGTGGAAGATTAAATTCTGCTCTCCCGTTGGTAACTCCCTCACGTCTTCCCCTTTCCGGAGACTACAGCTGCCTGGTTAATTGCCTGTTGCTGCTGTCTTATCCTGACCATTATTTGCTGAGGGCTGTGCATTTTCAGCAGGCTGTGCTCTTGGCCTTGGACCAGGGCCTGGTGAGGAGCTTGTTGGAAGTTGATGAAAGCTGAATCCTAGTTTGTTTGGAAATAAAAATGACAATATTTCTTTATATTTGTAGAGTGCTTTACTGTTGATGTAATTCTTTGTATCTCATTTGAGCCATGCTACAGCCCTGTGTGGCAGGCAAGTCAGAGACTGTTGGTCCAAAAGGACACATTCCTCAGCAGTGCAGTGTAGAAGCCCAGGCCACTCGGTAATGCTACGCTTGTGTCCTTGTGTCACGCGTCCCATCTGCAGGCTGTGAACATAGCAGTTATTAATTAAATGACACCTTAGGCCAGGAGAGCTTCCAGGATTTAACAATCATGCTTTGAAGATCTTTAGGGAGCTAGATGTACACCGACAGGGCATGTGTCCACTTTACAGGTGAGACAGCTGAAACCAAACAGAGGGGATACGGAAAAAAAGGAAGTGTAATATAAAGGCAATTTGGAGCTTTATGGAAGTCTTCACTCTAGATAGTTTAGAGAAATCCCTTTAAGCATCTATTGCTACGTTTGTTGAACGTCCATAAATAGACTTAAGTTGGAGAGGAAAACTGGGCTAATGTATGTGAAGCTAATGCTTGAACTGTGTAGGTTTATTTCTTCAGTGCATTTATAATGATAACCCCTTCTGTGGACGCAGAGCTGGCTGGGACTTTCTGGGCCTTTTTTTTTGGACTCTAGAGTCATTCCCTCTCAAGTACAGTATGAGGTTTTTTGATCTTCCTATGAAAAAATTTTTAAGTAAGGAAAACACTTCTGGATATTTTGTCTGCTTTTTAGGGATTAATGTTTGAGGAGGTTTGCAGCTGTTCAGCACATCTCTAAGGGAGGCAGACCTTTTTCTTTAAATGCCCAAGTATTACACAACCTAAGACTCCAGGGGCGGGGAAAGTAAAGAAACTGTACAAATAAATGATAGATGGAAAAGATATAAAGGCAAATTTCAATCTTCTAACCAAACGAAGTTCCCCTGGCTCCAGCGGCCCCAAATAAAATAAGGCTGAAAAGCTGCTAAAGCAGGAAACCGCTCTAGCAGAACCTTAATATGCTCCCCATGAAATCACGTCTCGTTGACGCGCTTATTTTCCAGTCTGAAGTATGCTTCGTCGTTGTTCGTGTTGGCTGGGGAAATGGTCTCTACGGTATATTTATGTTCCCCTTTTACTGCATGCCTTCCACCTCTCTCCTGCCCCACCACTTTCCCAAAACAAATAAATGAATTAATTAAAACACCTCAGTTGAAAGGAGTAATATGTCTGAGAAAGCATACAAACATTAAAGAACCAAAAATATTATATGAAAAATGGCAGTAATAGTGAAAGAGAGTGGGAACCCTTAGAAGAAACACAATGGAGTCTAATACTATTTTTCTTAAAGCCACAGAGTCCTTTTTAAAAAATAAATCTTGCATTAAATCCCCCTATATACAATAGATCAAAGCAGTATTTTACTAGTGGAAATCTTCTAATGTGGAAATTAATAAAGAGTACTTATTACATAGTCAATCAGTGAAAATGATGAGACTGTGTTTATGAACCCCAAAATCTGAATTTAGGATTATGAATCAGAGTTGCAGTTTTATGTCAGTTTCAGTAGCTAAGTTATTTCTGGTTCTGGTTTGGGTTGCCCAATATTAAGAAACTACTGATTCACACAGATGAGTTGTTATAATCTTGAAATAGTTTTAAATTGATTTAGACACTTGGCAAGGAAGGATATTTTTGTTTTAAAGCTGACTTATTAACATTATCTAGCAGCCATTCATTCCCATTACCCTTCAGAAATATTAATTGGATGAGCCCGAAAATGTATAATAAACAGTAAAACAGTTGATGGTAGGATGGAATGATATTGTATATTCTCACTACCCAACCATGATCTATCAAGAACCCAGCATAGATAGACCTCCGAGCTTTCTGTGGCAACTTGGCCACTGTGTGTCAAGTCATGTGCTCACCTGAACAGCTCTCCCCAAGGAGGCACACAGGCTGGAATTAAAAGCTAAACCTATGCAGAGCAACATTCATTCTAACCAATAGCACATTTTTCAGCAGTTCCTATACATACATTGATTTTTTTCTTTCTTTTTTTTTCATTTACAGTTGGCATACAATATATTAGTTTCAGGTGTACAACATAGTGATTAGACATTCAGATAACTTAGGAAGTGATCACTCCGATAACGTTAGTATCCATTTGGTACCATACATGGTTATTACTATATTATTGACTGTATTCTTTATGTTGTATTTACATCCCTGTGACTGTTTTTATAACTGGCAATCTGTACATCTTAATGCTGCCCCCTTTTTCACACATACATTGATTCTTCATTCCCAAGCTTGTGTATAATGAAGTTCACCTGGTGACCTATGAGACCTCGTGATGGTGTCTGCTGCAGGGAGACTGAGTCCTGGGTCCCTTGCACATAAACGGAGGTTGCACATTTGAATGGGTGTGTTATAGTTCTTTGAAACTGAAATGTGATTCTCTGTAATTTCCAGAGTTTCTCAGAACACACTTTAAAAGCTCCTGCTCACCGAAACCAGTCCATACTGTCCTACTACATGCTGTGAGGATGGAGATAAACACATGTGGAAAAACACTCATAACACCTTAGTAGTTCTTAATAAATACAAATATATTAGTGTTAAGTAGTTAAGCTTTTTTATTTTAAAACATTTCCACTTCTGCCCATCCTTTATATTAACTTGTCTTTGTTTACTTCTGAGGAACCCTGTGGAGTTTAGGCTCTGCATCCCTTTCCGTGGTGTGAGCTTAGTTTTGCCTGACCCGCCTCCACCTGTGGTCTGTGGGGACGTGTGTGAGCGAGCTGGGCCTTTGTACCTCTAGCATGTTGTATTATAGGTCTTTCTTTGTCTCCCACACTGCACTGTGACCTCAGCACTTTTAAAACCACTAGAGCCCCTAATACTGTACTTTGTTCATTTAAGATACAAATGTCTATACATTTGTGAGATTGAATTATAGTATTGTTTTTATGTGTGTAAAGCACCATAGGAAAAGAATCAGTAGAGACCACCAATTCGTGTTTACTTTTCAGAAACAGATGAAAACTAGTTGTGAAGTTAAGGTCTTATAAGATCTGTCCTTTTAAAAAGTAAGTGAAATTGCCTGATATATTCCGTGTTTCTTGAGGACAAGGATATCTTGCCATGGATATCTTGCTACCCAATAAAAATGTAAAGTAGATTATTCAGGATTTTGTAACTGAAACTGATTTGGAATCAATTTGAAAGTTTTCTTGAAATGGGAATATCAGATGTCACTGAATGCGTGTACTCAAATCTCTCACTATTTTGAATTTAGGATTATTTTCTGTTTATCTTTATTTTTTTCAGATGCTAAACATTTTGAAAGGAGTAGATCAATTACATGTATCTCTGATGCTTAGTTGGTCTATATTTTGTATTTCCATAGAAATCTTTTCATTTCCCCAGAAAGGTAAGCAGACATAATGTTTACAGCAGTGGCTGACTCATAAGGGTTAGGGATTTGACCACAGACATGTGATGCCTGAGGCGAGGGTGGGGATAGGGGCCAGGTATAGAACAGTTTTAATTTGGACACTAACATTCATTGGTTTTGAAGCAATGTCTTGGTGTCAGTTAGACCAGATATTTGATCTAATGGTCTGGTGTGTTCTGAAGTTGGAGTAAGGTGTGTTGTGATTGTTTTGTTAATTATTTGCAGAATTGGAAAGGCCCGTGGAAGCTGAATTCTATGCTCTACAAATCACAAGTTTCTGGCAGCCTCCTGCTCTGAATGGAGGCAGTGCTGACTTAAGAACCAAGCCATTCTGAAGCCACTTTCTTTGCATTAAGAGTCTGACTGGGGGAGGGGAAGAGGGGCAAGGAGAGTGAACAGGTTGTGATTCTTTGCCGTGATTAAAAGCATTCTCTTTACAATTACAAGGCTTGGTTTTGAATTCCCCCATTGCTACTTCTTAGCTAAGTGACCTTGAACAAGATATTTAACCTTTCTCAGTCCAACTTTCCTCTTCTGCTGAATGTGGTTCATAATACCACTTCATTAGGGTGTTGTAGGGTTCAAGTTAAACAACATGAGTATAGGACCTAGCCGTGTGCCAAGTGCATAGTAAGTGTTTGATACGTAGTACCACAAGCAACCCCTACTTTCTGTTTGCCTCATTAAAGAGATCCAGCTTACAGATGCAGAACTTTCTGTTGCTTAAATTAGTGCTGTGAATTGAGAAGATAATTGGTAACTCTTTTGGATCACAATGTTTTCATCAGGAATGAGTATCTAGATTGAGCACTTTACTGCTCCACTCAGGCTATAGATGTTTTAGGAATACATGTGCTCAGGTATGGTTTGTGCTCTAAGGTTGTATGGGGCACTGGGGTATGAGCTAATAACTCAATTGTTGAAACCAAAGCCTGCTTAGATGTGTTCTGTGGAACTGAGAATTTTTAGTGACTTTTTTCATGGCAGATGCCTTCAAAATTGTCTTCATGGAATCTTACAAAAGCTAAATGTGTGGGATTTAATATGTAATGCTCTGGTGACTTTGTATCTAGAGAAAATCTCCAGCTTTTGTCTTTAACCCTAGATACAAACCAAGAGACTTAGTGGCTAAGAGAATTGACTTTAGACATTTTTCTAATCAGATAATGCAGAGCTGTGCTTCTAGTCCCTGTCTTACTATCTCTATGACTCTTTCTTACTAGCTGTGGGCAAGTTTTCTAATCATTAAAATGGGATAATGGTTGTTCTTTTCCTACAATAAAATGATGATGCTTAGATGAGATAATACGTATAAAGGATTCACCGAGTTCCAAGAACATAGTGGATGCTCAACAAATAATCCTGTTTCTTCTCTTCCTTCTCCTCTTTCATCTCTCTTTCCTCTCCCTCTCTATCTCATTACTCTTATTTTCTCCACTGAGATTTTAGAAAAAGAAAAACTAGAGGTGCAGGCTTCAAGAAAGATATCTTTACTTCTGGTTTGGCGTTGATCAGTGTGATTTTGTGATGTTGACTGTAGTCGTGGATATTGGCCTTGGCTGTTTACCAACAATGACTTTTTTTTTCTTGCTGTTTCTCTGCAGGAAGGATCAGAATGTTCTGTCTCCAGTCAACTGCTGGAATCTCCTCTTAAACCAGGTGAAGCGGGAGAGCAGGGACCATACCACCCTGAGTGACATCTACCTGAATAATATCATTCCTCGATTTGTTCAAGTCAGCGAGGACTCAGGAAGACTCTTTAAAAAGGTACATAGCTATTTTTAGTCATATAGATGCTTGAATGGAGCAATGACACAATTTTGTAAATAAGAGAAAGAACATCTTACCAGCCCACTTAAAAGTCTTGCCATTGATCCCTCTCTACCACGTACTCATGGAGAAAAAAATATTGAATTGGCATTTTTTTCTTCCTTTCTGAGCTGAATTAATAGTATGTCTGGGTAAGTAACCATTTGCAATGTACAACGCCAAGACTGACAGCATAGTTCATAATCTGCATGTATTAATAACAACTATGTTTGATAAATTTTTATAAATGATTTGTGAAGCTGTTAAGATTTAGAAGCCTTCATTGTCATTAAATATTTTTTTCTTTCAAGTTCATTTAGCAAATTTATATATGTTTATGTTTTTGGTTTAGTTCTCTTTCCAAGTTCTCATCTTGGCCGAAGAGAACTCATGAATTTAGTTGTTCTTATCACGGTGTGTCTTTGTCTTTGGATCCCTGAATGCTTTCTGAAACTCAGCTGTCACAATTCCTTGGATGTAAGTTGAAAAATTTGACCAAGGAAAAACTCAAAACTAATTGTGATAATCTTAAGAAATTTATGCCAAATCCACTTTACATGTCAATAGTGAAACTAGATTCCTGGTAACCCAGGGAACCTCTTTTCCACGCTCTCTAAACCTGTGTCTTAATGGTATATTTTATTCCTGAATTTTGGTAAATGGTGGCAAAGGCCCAAACCATTTTACATGACATATCATGTCTAACCTGAAGCTCTGAGATCCTCAGAAGACTTTTCAGAAGGCAAATAATCTTCCTACAAGTTATAGATATAAAGAGGATATATAGGGCTATTTCAGTGGTTTCATATATAGGGAATTGGTTTCTAGGTAACAAAATCCAGTGTTAAAATTTGAGGCTGGGAGGGAAAAGACTTTAGTAAACAGAACTGTGGTCAATAATAGCTATAGCTCTTGATTAGTTTTCCAATTGTTAATGTTAAAAGTTTCCCCGATCTCAGTAGGTCTGGATTTAGAACCCATTTATTCAGTTTATGCCAGCATGAAAAAATAAATGATTTAGAATCTTTCATCACCATAATTGCATCTGTGAAGGGGCTTTTTCTGTATCTTAGAGGCAGGCTATTAGGGGTATAACCATCTGACAATGAAAAGAAGGAAGAGAAAGATAACTCCTTCTAGAGCTCACTGGCTATTTTCAGTGGCCTGGCTGTGCTGTGGTTGGGGCCATATTTCATTTAGGGGTGAGGGTACTTTTTACCATCTCTTCTTGGTTTTCAGCATCTGCTTTAGCTCTCTTATCTAGCTATAACACTTGGTGATGTGTGTATGTTATTAAAACTAATGACTATAGTTAATAAAATGTATTGAATACTGGAAATAAGAGAGTATATTTTAGGTACTCTTTTCACACATACACATAAAAGTAGCTATGTGAGGAGATAACAAGCTTGACTATAGAAATCATTTCACTGTGTGTGTACATATAAAATCATCATGTTGTATACCTTAAATATATACAATTTCTATTAAAATAAATTAAAACCTATTTAGATGGAACCTTGGTAGTAATTAGATACCACTTCAGCTCTTGACAGCTACTTAGACTATCTTGAGAAGGAAAGAGGTTGACTAATAGTTTCCTCCTCCATTTTTTCTATGCATCTGAGAAAAAAAATTTATGAGTATTGTTCAGCTATATATATGTCACCCAATCTCTCAACTCTCTTTTTACCAAGCTTTAGAAGTTTAAGGGAGAACCAAGCTGAGAGTCTTACAGCCCCTCCAGATCTCAGAGGTACTTATGCTAAAGGCAGCTAGTTATCAAAGCTGTGAGTGCTCCTGGTTCCCCAAGTACCATTCACATTTCTCTGAAGGTATAACTGCATGGCATGTGTATGAACTGTGCTTTTGTCCTCCAGAAGGAAAATCCACCCATGAATGATGTTCCTAGCCATGGTCTCAGAACTGACCTCCTTAAGCCATGCATTTTTATGCTGAGGTTATTAGAAAGAATTTCTAATTACTCACAGGACTGTTTATATATTACATTTCATTGAAGGAAAGTACATATAACATAGGCATACAGCTAAATGCATTTTTACAAACTGACCACACCTGGGAACCAGCTCCCGGATCAAGAAATAGAATATTTTAGTAACCCAGAAGCCCTTTCATGCTCCCTCCTAGTCATTGGGGTGTTGGAGGGAGTCCCAACCCCCAAGGTTAACAATTGTCCTGACTTTTAACAGCTGAGATTAATTTGCTTGATTTCATACTTTATATAAATAGAATCATGTAGTGTGTATGCTTTAGTGTCTGATTTTTCTCATTCAACATTGCGTTTGTGAAATTTAGTCATATTGTTGTATATAGTTGCATATCAGGGCTTTCTCTTGATCTTTATAAATTTTTATCCATTAAATCCTAGTTGATTAGAGATACACATAGGATTGTTGAATAGCCAATGTTTACCATCCCACAGGGTGAATAATCTCTTTTCTCTGTCCCTTGGGGTCCAATGTAGGCAGAGAACTAACTCGAAGGTAGAAGCTGGCTTGGCAGGTCTTCAGCGTAGATTAATTCTCTTTTGGCTGGCGTGAGCCTCTCTGCTTTCTAGTAATGGGCAAAGATGCATTCTCTTTATACCTCAATTTTTCAGTCTTTGTTGAGAGTATTTAGAGTGTCTTACGCAGGAAGAATTAGAATCCCACTGGTTAAGTGTGTTGCCCACGAAGAATTAGAATCCTATTGGTTAAGATTCAGTAATCAGATGAGAGAACTAAGGAATGTACCTGGTCACCCTCTCAGCTTTGTGAAGATTCCAGGGCAGGGCTTGTGCTCTCAGAACAGAGACCTTTTCCAAGTGACTGTTTCTCTTGGGCTCAGCTCTGCTAGTAACTCTAAGGATACTTTGTATGATTATTTCTCCTTTTTGCACCTCAGTTCCCTAAAGTTAAAAAAAAAAAAAAAAAAAAAAGCTTGGTTGTATGACCTCCATGCTGCCCTTGAAATCTAATATACTGAGGGGAGTGATGTCAGAAGCATGGCAGAGTGAGAGATCTCCCCAGATATCTCCCTTTGAAATAATAATAAGATGAAATCTAATATACTGTAATTCCATTATGATGAGGGTTTTCTATACTGAAGGGCTTCCATCCAGTTGTTGGTGACCTTTGTTAAATTGTGATAGGTAAATTGCAGTCTCTGAGATAAGGACAAACAAAAGTGGGGTAAGTATGGAGAGGGGCTAGCTTAAGCAATTGATGACTAGATTTCTTGAGGAATGAAACATTGTTTCAGGTTCTCTTATCTGTAGTGTCCAGCAACCAAGAGATGGGAAACAAATCCAAAAGTATAAAACAGATACACCTTTTATTACCTGTACATTCAGTTCCAGCAGCAAAAGGAAAACTCATTTTTATTTGGAGACACAAGCTTCAAAAAGGATACCTTTATTTTTGGTTCAGCCACGGATACCTGTGAAAATTCACCTGAGCTTTACACAGATTTGAATCTATTAGCCTTTGGCAAAAATCATGGGTTGCCATTGTCTTCTTCATCATCTTCTTCTTCTTCTTCCTCCTCTTCTTCCTCTTTTCTCCTCCTCCTCTTTTCTTTCTTTTAATCTATAAAACTTGATTCATTGGCGCAGGTTATGATAATAAAAACCAACATTTTTTGAACCCTTATGAGCCAGGTACAGTGTTCAACACTTTATATGCATTATGTTGTTTAATCTTTACAGTAATTCTATAAGGTAGGTATGGTTTTCCCTATTTTATGAAGAAAGAAACTGAAGCTTAGATTAAGCAAAAAAGAGATGAAGCGAGTATTTAAATCCAGTCATCTAGTCATCTGGCTATAGAACCCAAGGTTTCTATCTACATGTTCTGGTAAGACTCTCTAGGTATGGTGGTATACAGAGTAGAGGGTATTTTTACTTTGATTTTCGTACTCTTTTCTGTTGAATCCTTAGTTACAGAATTAACCTAACCTCTTCTCTTGCACACAAACCTTCAAGGGTATGGACGTGCTAACCATCAACACTGAGTTGTGAGTTGTTTCTTCTACCTGCGGTCTGGGCTAGCAGCTGGAAGTTGGGAAGGAAACAGAGCAGTGTGTTTTGCTCCCTGGGGGCAGAGTCTCTAGTAAGAGGAAAACAAAGACTCATTAAATGCGAGAAGTGACCTAAAATCTGGTTTACAGCTAACTAAGCTAATTTGGGGATGTCAGGATGACTGCACAATTGGCCCCTCTATGCTACTGAACCCCCTTAAGGGATGCTCCCCACTGGCCCTCTGGTTTGTGGTTATGTCTGTTGGGACATATTCTACATTTGCATGAAGCCATGGTGGATTCCTTTAGCTAAATATAACATCTGGATAGAGTAGCCTCCTGTCCACAGCTTAGAAACAGATCCGCTTTGTCTAGGACTCCAAGGGAAATTAAGCCCATTTGGTGCTCCTGACATCTCCTTTCATGTAATGAAAGCTCAGTCTGTCTAACCCCTGTTGGAACCAAGGTTTGGGCAAATATTATTGCTGCCACCTTCATTTGTTAATGCAGTGGCTTCAAAAACGGTGGCCACACACTGCCAAGTCTGACTCCAATGTCGTCTCTGTGAGAGGTACATTCTAAAGAATCCCACCAAGAATAAAAGTAATTTTTCCCACTTTCTCAGCTTACATTGAAATAAACTTGGGTGTGCTTTTTCCCAGAGGGTGGAGGACAATCTCGTTCTCTCTTCCCCCCTTCACTTTATCTGGAACACGCCTACAGTACCTCTGACTTTGCTTTATAACTCACTGTTTCTAGCCCTTAACAGCTGCTCACATTCAGACTTGGAAGCTGGTCAATTCAGACAGTCCTAAGACTCTGAACTGCATCCTTCTTTTTACAGTATTCCAGTTAACTGTACTCCTGGTGTACATTTTTACCCTTAGGTTCTATGGCAGAAAGTCAAGCTGCATTGAGAAAGCTAGGTCAGATTCCTGATAGACCAATCCCTCTCAGCTTCGCCTTGACTGAGAGTAACTTGGAGATTTTTAAGAAATCTCTGTGACTTTGAATAATCAAAAATTTCTTAGGATATAAAAAGCATGTACTATAAAAGAAAAAAAAAGGGAAATTAGACTTCATCAACTCCTGGACTTTTGCTCTTGGAAAGACACTGTAAAGAAAATGAAAGACAAGCCACAGACTGAGAGAATATATTTGCAATGCATATTACTCAATAATAATAACACAAACTACTCACATTTTAAAAAATAGGCAGGATTTTGATAGATACTTCACTAAAGAAGATATGTAAATGGCACGTAAGCACACGAAAAGATGCTTAATATCATTAATCATCAGAGAAATGCAAATTGCAACTTTTAGGAGATATGCTATATAGCATAGCTAGATATGTAGCATATCACTAGAATGGTTAAAATTAAAAAGACTGACAATCCTGTGAGATTGGATGGAATTCTCATATGTTGTTGGTGAGGAGTGTTAAAGTGGTACAACCACTTTAGAAAATAGTTTGGCAGTTTTTTATGAAGTTAAGTATGTACTTACCATGTGACCCAGAAATTTCATGTCTAAATATTTACCCAAGAGAAATAAAAAGCTTGTATTTATACAAAGACTTGACTATTCATAATAGTTTCTGTTGTAGGATAAATAGTGATCTCCCCTTCCCAAAGATGTCCATGTCCTACTCCCTGGAACCTGTGAACGTTACCTTATCCATATAAGACTTTGCTTGTATGATGAATTTAAGGATGTTGTCATGGTGACATCATGCTTAATTATCCAAGTGGAGCCTAAATGCAATCACTCATGTGCTTATAAGAAGGAAGTACAGGGAAATTAAAGACTAAAGAGAAGAAGGCCATGTGATAGAAGTGGTGAGAGAGAAGATGCTAGGTCAGACTCTGAAGATGGAGAAGAGGCTATCGGCCAACGAATGCAGCAGCAGATGCTGGGAAAGGCCAAGAAACAAGCTCTCCCCAAGACTCTCCTGAGGGAATGCAGCCCTCCTGACACCTTGGTTTTGGCCTAGTGCAATTGGTTTTGGACTTCTGACCTCCAGAACTATAAGAGAAGAAATGTGTGTTGTTTGAAGCAGCCAAGTTTGCAGTAATTTGTTTTAGCTGCCATAAGAAACTAATATTTTATTCATAATAGCCATAACTGGAAACAAGCCAAATATCGGTCAACAGATGGAAGCACATATTGTGGTATATCCATATATGAATATTACTCAGCACTAAATGTAAACAAAGTGCTGATAGATACAATAATGTAAATGAATCTTAGTAAACATTATGCTGATAAAAAGAAGCCAGACACGAGTGAGCACATTCTGTATGAGTTTGTTTATATGAAATTTTAGAAAAGATAACTCTATAGTGATAGAAAGTGAATCAGTGATTGCTTTGGAACTAGTGTGGGGTGAGGGGTTGACTGCAGAGGGACACAAAGGAACTCATAGGGTTATGGAAATGTAGTCTTAATTATGGTGGTGTGTGTGTGTGTGTGTGTCAAAATTTGTACTACTTAAAAGGTGTACATTTTATTGTATGTTTATTATGCCTCAATCAAATTAATTTAAAAGGTAATATAAAAATATGATACCAAGGCCCCTCACCAGGGCAATTAAATCAGACTGGGATAGGGCCTGGATGATTCTTGCACATAGCCAGGGTTCAGACTACTGCTGTAGATACTGTGGTTTCCATCTTGGGGAACCTAAGAGCACAGAGGACATCCGAAGCTGTAAGATCCTGCCTGTCTGTAGATGAGCTGTGTTTGACCCTGCAAAAGACAGCATTCAAGCATCTAGGCCAGTTTGTCTGAGCAAGCCATTGTGGTTTTCCTACTTTGTTCTTGGAGGGTGACAAAGAGTGATTCTGGCTTTAGATAAATAAGTCACTGCAGGAAGTGGGGGATGCAAGAAGAGTGCTGAAGAAGAAATGTAAGAGGCTCAATTAATACTTTTCTCCTAGGCCCTCAGATGTTAAACATGTCCTTTTACCACTCGTAGATCAGTCACAAGAGAATTGCCATGATCAGCCAGATTTCCTTTGGCATCTTAGGAAGTGGGTCTGGGAGTGAACGAAGATAAAGCAGTACATGTTATCTACCTACCTGTTTATCCCCGTTGGATTGAGATGGGATTTCCTATGGAGTCTGTGAGTCCAGCTGTTTGGCACATGTGAGGAGAAAGGATGGTTCTGCAAGGAGATATGTCCTGTAGTGTTATTGTCATAAATAAGAAAAGAAGAAATGGCTCACAGTGCTGGTATAGTTGAATGTCCCTGGAAGGTACTACAGATTGAATGAATGGAGAAAGAATGGATTTCCAGTGATGGTGTTCTACCCTCTTGAGAAAGGGTTTAACTTGGAGATGTCTTTTGGAGAAGGAGTAGCTGAGTGAGTTTTGATCACCCTATCTATCCCTTCTCCTCCACGGAACTCAGTATCTGTTATTGATTGAATATCCTCCACATTATAACACAGTTGCCAACAGGGTCATGCAGTGCTTTACACGCAGTCATTCCAGTTGCCCGTTTTACCTTGTTGGTAGCAAAAATGTATCCTGGTTAATTGAGCTTTATTCTGTCATATCCGATGAAGAAATTTTCTTTGGGAAAAAAAAGTAGGATGTGAAGCTGAGCTTATTTGAGTAGGGGATGGAAGGCCGCCAGCTGCTTCAAAGGTATCTCTGCTGATAAAGGGGCGTCAGGTTTGCTGCCAAAGCCAACACTGAAGGGAGCTTCACAGTTAGTGCTGTTCATGGCATTTTAGCTTTAGTTTCTGTGACACTAGGTCAGTCTCATCTGTATCCTCTCCCTTGGGGCTTCTCTCTGGGTGGTCTAGGCTTTTTTTGGACTTTAAGAAGATTCAGGTTAGAGGGAACGTGTGCATCAAAGATGCCTGCAGTCTTTTCTTGGGTTAGTTTATATGTTTGCCTTTTTGGTGTTTTAGTTCCCAGGTATCTATCTATCTGCCTTTTCTGAAAAGACCCCAAGGTGCTATGTTGAGAACATTTAAAGGTGTAATTCGATATTTATAAATCAAGGGATGATTAAGAGAACGTGAAGAACAACAATTAAAAAATAAGGAGTAGGAGAAAGAGAGGTGTAGCGGACAGAAAATAAAAGTATCCAAATGCGACCTTGTGTTTGAATACAGCCCTAAACTAGAAAAGCATAGTCAGCAAGTATTTAAGTGAATACTATGCTAGGTGCCAAAAAGAACTTAAAATCAAACTGAGGAGTGAAGTTTGTCCCTAGGGAGCTTAAGGCTTTTCAGTCCTCCCTTTAGTCTACTTAGCTCTCCTAAAACTTGCTATAGGATGATGATGATGATGATAATAACAAGCTTTTGTAAAATGCTTATTATAAATATTATACACTGTAGTAGGCCCTAAATGTATTTTCTCTAACCTTTCATGTATTTTGCAAGTTATTTTTCCTATTTATGGAAGTATAAAATATTTAGAGAAAGTACACATTATAAAGTTCACAGCTCAGCAAATTTTTACAAACTGAAAACAACTACGTAGTCAGTCCCCAGATAAAGAAGAGTGTTAAAAAAAAAAGAAGAAGAAGAAAAAGAGTGTTACGGTATTTTACGAGTCCCCCAACCTTTGCTCCTTTCCATTCATTATCCTCTGAAAGGTAGCCACTATCCTGATTTCTTACACAATAGAAATATTTGCCCGTTTTCTTTATTTTTATATAAATGGAATCTTGTAATATTCTTTCAGTAATTTAAATATGCCATTCTTTTGTTTCCTGGCCTCCGTTATTTTTGTTGAGAAGTCAGCTGTGATTTTTACTGTTTGTTCCCCTGGATGTAATGTTTTGGGGGTTTTGCTTGGCTGCTTTTAATATTTCTCTTTATCTTTAGTTTTTAGTAGTTTGACTTTGATGAGTCTAAGTGTAGTTTTCATTGTATTTATCTGGCTTGGATAAGTACAATATCTAAATGCCCTGGATCTGTAGTTAGTAGTATTTATTCAATTTGGGAAAATTTTTGGCAAATATTTTTTCTTGCTCTTACTCAAATTTGCACATTTGTTGAACTGCTTGATACAGTCCCACAGGTCATTGAGTCAAGCTTTTTTTTTTTTCTGTGTGATTCAGTTTAAAGGACTTCTAAAGTTTACCAGGTTTTTTGTTGTTGTTGTTGCATCAATCTGCTGTTAATACTGTCCAATGCATTTTTTATTTCGGATATTATACTTTTTAGTTTTAGGCTTTCCCATTGGTTCTTTTTTACAGTTTTCCATATATCTCCTGAAACGTAACCTCTCTTCATTTGTTACTTTTAAAACATCTGGCAATTATTTAAAAATTCTTATCCTATATTTTTAATACCTACATCATCTGTGGTCCTGTTTCTATTTATCAATTTTCTCTTGCTCAATGATTACATTTATTTTTTTCACATGTTTGTGAATTTTTGTGATATATTGGACACTGTAGCTAATACATTATAAAGACTCTAGATGTACTTACCTTTCTTCCTCTGAAGAGTGTTAAATTTTGGTCTGGTAGGCAGTTAAATTACTGGTCGGTCACCTTGAGCTTGTGGGGAATGGGTTTTGTGCTTTGTTAAAGGGGCCTATTTTGGTTTTGCCCTTTAGTCCTGGACCATATGCCCTACACCCAAGGCATGACCTTTCTGATGTGTCCATGGATAGCCTCACGTGTTTATCAAGCCCCTCCCACTTGGCAGGCTGTGAACTCCAAATTCCATCTCCCCGATAGTAGTCAGCAGCTAGGATGACCAGTGGTCCCAGTTTGCCTGGGGCTGAAGGGTCCTGGGACATGAGACTTTCAGTTTTACCCATTCTGCTATACATAGCATTTGGATCGTTTCATGCCACCAGCCTCCAGTTTAAGACTATTATGAATAATGCTGCTATGAACATTATATTGGAAGGCCCTTTTGTTCCCATTGTATGGTTCAAAAAATTAAAATTCACCTTGGTAAAATACTCTTTTGTAAGACCAAGAAGTGACATTGGAATATGAACTCTCATATTCTTTCTACTACATTACCCTGCCACCTTCTGTTTCCGTATTTATAGGAGGTGTCTTTAGAAAACGGTGCTGCCGCATCAGATTGTTGAACCTGGTCATAATCTGAGCTTTAATGAGAGTGAATTCAAAACATGCCTTTCTCTCTCTTCCTCTATTCTTTTTTCCTCTCCCGCTCCCTTTATTCTTCTCCTCCCTTTTTGCTGCCTCTCCCTCTCCATGTCTCTCTTTTCCTCTCTTCCTCCCTATTCTCCACTCTTTCAATAATCTTTTTAAATTTTATAGCTTATGTGCATTGTAGAAAATTAGAAAATACGGGAAACAAAATATGATGATAAAGAAACAAGATTATATTGTAAATACTATTTAATAATGTTATTTTAGTCAGTATTTCCACCTTTCCATTTCAGTATGTTTTTATCTCATCTAATAACCCAGGCCATGTAAACATTTCCCTACTTATCCTAAAAATGCTCTTTACAACTGATTTGTCCAAGCCAGTATCTAATGCACACTGGATTTATGTCCTTTAAGTTTTATGTTTTATGTCCTTTAATCTATTACTGTTCCTTTTTTTGTTTGTTGAATAGATGAGGCCAGCTGTCCTGCAGATTGTCTCACCTTCTAGATTTATCTAGTTGCTTCCTTGCATTGTTGTTTAACTTCTTCCTGTATCCTGTATTTCCTGTAAATCCGAAGTTGGTTCTTAAGACCAAATCTATTCAAATTGTATATTTTTGACTGGAATGCATAATGAATGATGTTGAGCGCTTCGTGTTGCATCATATCAGGAAATAATATCTAGTCAACCCACTAACAGTGATGCCAATATCAACTCCCCAGATTAAGGTTGTGACAGTATGAACCCTCTATTTCAAAGTTAGATTTTTTTTTTCTTACATGATAAAAAAGCACATTGTATGGTATTATATGTGGTGCTATCATGTAAATGTTGGGTGCCAATTCAGTTGTTCATATGAAGATTTTAACATCAATGATAATTCTAGCCAAATTACTTTTTTTTTTTTTAACCATCTCTATACCTTTAATACTTGACTGCAAGAAGCCTCTCTGAGAAAAGGAGAGAATTATTAATACAGCTCATCAGGCACCATGCATACACCTAGTAGTTTGTAGAAATTTATTACTCCCTGCAGAAACTACACTAATGGTGTGGAAGCCGACCATTTTTTTGTATTATAAGATTCATGGCAATAATAAAAAATAATAATTATAACTAATACTAAATGAGTGCTAACCATGCCTAGGGACTATTTTAAGTACTTTACATGTATTAACCTTTTTAATCATCACAGCCCTTTAAGATAGGTACTGGCTTTATTGTCTTTATTTGTAGATAAGAACATGGGCAGAGGGTTAAGCAACTGATTCAAGGTGATAAAGCTTGTTGGTGGCCAAACTGGGATTCATGCCTAGGCAGCCAGCTTCCCCTCAGTCATCCCCTCACATCACCATGCTTTGCTGCCTCCCACATAGAACGATGGCAGTCGTTATATTGGTAAGCCAAAGGGCCGGTACTTCTGCAGGGAATCTGGTCAGATCCACTGCCAGGACAGAATTTCCATCATGCTGTTCTGTTCTGCTTTTTGCCCAGCTTGTCCAGAGAGGGTAGACATCTTCGACTCCAGCGTCACTTCTTGCAGGACTGGCTTCTTTTGATTCTCTTATTTATCTTTGTCAAGAGTTTCCTTTTGAATTCTTCCCTGCTTATTGGAGCACGCTTTTTATTTCAGATGAGAAAAAAATTAAATTCTCCTTCTTTTGAGATAATATCTTATGTTTTTTCATTCTCATCATCATCTTTCCGTACAGTACTGGACTTTTTCTTATCTCTTGCTTCTTCCCCCTGATCTCAGCTTTCTTTGCTTTTAAGCCCAGTCCTTAGGTGATTTGGGATTTTAAATTTTTGCGTGTTTCCCCACCATTTTTTTTAATACTGTGCTCCTCAAATCATTTGGTTGTATAGCCAGCTTTTTCCAGTATTTACTCAGCATGAAACTTCCAGTTATAAATTAATCTTAATTGTCTGCACTCTTTCTTGTCTTCAAGAGATCAGAGGAACTGAGGAGCCTCTCTCTTCCTAGTCCCTTATCTGTCATCTTGAGCTAAGTAGTTATTGTTAAGGCTCGAGGACTGGACTGAGAAGTAATGCTCTTCTATTTTTATTTTGTTTTCTTTGATTTTTGAAGCAAACTAAAAACACTTTAGCTTAGATTTTCTTCAAGTAATACATTTTTTTTCAAGATATAGTAAAACAAAAATAATATAAAGAAAACGATTACTTTAGAATTGGTATTAACATTTTGGTATATTTCCTTCTAATCATTTTTTCTGGGTGCATTATTTTAGAAAATTAGGATTATGTTGTATATTAAATTTGGCATAGTTTTTAAACATTTTAAGTGAACATTTTTTTCCGTGTCATTGCCTCCTTTTTAAAAGCATTGTTTTTGATGACTGTATGACATTCTGTCTTCCGGCTCTCCCACAGCTCACTCATACATTTCTTGTGGTTCTTAGGGCTGTGCCATCTTGACTGTCCACTGGACCATGTTCTGGTACATCCTAAAGCAATCCAGAATCTCATGGTATCTTCTTGGAAGTCATTTGTTTTTAGGGTAATTAGGTGCATTCATTTGAAAATACCCTACTAACATTTCATATAAGGCAAAGAAAGGAGTTTTCCCCCCTTCTTCTTTCCCTTTTTCTTCCCTTTCTGTCTTCCTCATTGTCTCTGAGCTCAGCTGGGACTCTCGACCTCAGAGCTATGCCTGAGCCTGGGCCCTGGCGGGCTCAGTAAAGTTCTTTGACCATACTAGGTTTTAGTTTCCTCATCTTTATTGAGAAAAATTACTCATACCCTCACTCTTTCTTTCTAGAATGTTGTAGGAATCAGCAAAACTTGGCGAGGAGGTATCTGCAGTTGTTAAAAAGACAAAAGATAAGCTAATGTTGGTGAGGATGTGGAGAAAAATGAACCCTTATTTCACTCTTGGTGGGAATATAAATTGGCGAAGTCACTATGGAAACAGTATGGCAGTTCCTCAAAAAATTAAAAATAGAACTGTCATATGATCCAGCAATTCTGCTCCTGGGTTTATATCTGCACCTGCATGTTCATTGCAGCATTGTGCACATAGCCAAGATACGGAAACAACCTAATGTCCTTGGATGGATGAACGAATAAAGAAAATGTGACATTATATATGTTATTATATGTATATAATATATATATGTGTATACAGACACACACACAATGGAATATTATTCAACCATAAAAAGAAGGAAATCCTGCCATTTGTGACAACATGGATAAACCTGGAGAACATTATGCTAAGTGAAATAAGCCAGACAAGAGAAAGACAAATACTGTATGGTATCACTTATATGTGGAATCTTTAAAAAAAAAAAAGCCAACTTTATCGAAATAGATAATAGAATGGTGGTTTCTTGGGAGGTGCAGGAGGAGAAAATATTTTGATATAGGTCAAAGGATTTAGATTTTCAGTTATAAGAATAAGTTTTGCAGGTCGTATACATAGCATACAGTTAACAGTGCAATATCGTATGCTTTAAAGTTGATGAGAGCAGATCTTAAGCATTCTCACTGTACACACAAAAAGTTAATCATGTGAGGTAATGGATATGTTAATAATCTTGATCTTGGTGATCATTCCACAGTATATATGTGTATCAAATCATCATGTTGTACACTTTAAATATATACAATTATATTTGTCAGTTATTCCTCAATAAAGTTGAGAGAAAGAAAAGGATATGTTCTGCAGATCTCTGGTTATGTTCATGTAGAAGAGTGTGCACCTTATATACTGTTTTTCTCTTATGCATGCCTATGATAAGTTTAGTTTATAAATTTGGTCTTGCCTCTCTACGCTAATCTTGTTTAATAGTGTGTTATCATACAGAGTAGAAAGCAAATACAGAAGGCAAACAGGGAGATCCAGCTTCTAGCTGTTATCATCTCTTCTCCAAAGCCAAGATAATCCAAGCCCTCTGCCCACATGAGCATTGCATCCTTTCCTGTCTTGCCTCTTCCCATGACCTTGTTTTCCTTTTGATGTTCATTTTGAGGTTGGAGAGTAGACAAGTCCCTTCTCTTTTTGCAGCTCTCTGAAGAGTGGTCCTTCTGGGCCTTTTAGTGGTCAGGGAGGAAAACTGCATAGCCCACCACCTGTCTCTTCTTTCTTTAAAAAAAAAAAAAGAAAAGAAAAGAAAACCCACCACATTATTTGAATCTAGGAGCACAAGTACCAGTACAAATTCTCTTAGTTCAATTTTAAAAATATTATTTAATTGTCTATAATTGTTTGTTATTCAACCTGGCACTACAAAACGGCTGCAGAGAAGCTTAAAACATGGTTCAAGATCTTAGATTTCTTACATCTCAGTTGGATAGATAGGCCATAGACTCACTCCAGAAGCAGGTTACAACTCAAGACATCAATTTACTGTGTAGTACAGATAATTAGTCACCTATAAGAGTTTGGAAAAGGAACAGACAAATTCATGAGAGGTGAGTCAGGCAAGCTTAATAGAGGGGAAAGCATGGACTGATGTTCTTTTAATTACATGCTGCCAGGATTCTTAATATCTATCCATTTCTTATAGAAATAACTTTTGAATATTTGCATATTATTTGGTGCCAACTTCTTCTCTTGCCTCTTTGTCCTTATTAGAGATGCCACTCATGAGGCCATTCTGACAGCAGCAGAGGCTTCCTGTTGGCCAGCAATGGGAGAGAGAAGTGGGTTGATCTTGGATCCTGAGTGTGGAGGGCTTTGAATGTCAGCCCAAGGAGTTCCAGCTACTACTGGTCAAAGAAAGCCAATGACCATTTTAGGTAGGGCAGTGAAATACTGAAAAACCATGATTTATAGTGGCATTGGTGACAGTGTACAGTGTGGTTTAGGGTGGAAGAAATGATTTGGGAGCTTACTTCGGTGATTCAGGGGTATAATAGAAACCAGATCTTGGATAATGGCAATGGGAACTGAAAGAATGAGATTTACTAAGAAGCACAGCAAAGAAATCATACATAGTGCTAAGTATGATTAGCAGACATGAGGTAGAAGGAGGTAAATACTAGAGAGGAATCAAAATTCATTTAGTCATTCAATGAATGTTTACAGTGTGCTTCTCCTTTTCCAGGCATTGTGGTAGTCAATGTAACATACAGACAACAAAACAGAAAAAGTCCTTGCCTTCGTGGAGCTTATATTCTACTTGGAGAAACAGACAATATAATATACAAATAAATCAGTAAATATATAATATATCAGATGATGATAAAATAAAGCAGAGTAAAAAGGATGGGGGTGATAGGGATATTGCTGTTTTATGTAGGGTGATCAGGAAAAGCATCATTGATAAATTGGCATTTGAAGTGATTCTTGATGGAAATGAGGGATTTTGCTGGTTACCTCTCCAAAGAAAGCATTTCAGGCAGAGGAAACAGCAGGTCTAAGGCCATGAGATGAGAGTGTGCTTCTCTGAGTAGAGAAACAGCAAGGAGGCCTTGTTCACAGTAAGCAAGAAGTGTGGCAGGAGATGTGGTTGGGGATTGGCTGCAGGCTGCCAGGAAGAGGAGCCTTGAAGGCCCCCAGAGAGCCACATGAGGATGGGGAACACCGGAATGGTGGCACAATCTGACTCCTGTTTAAATAGGATCATTGTGGTTACTGTATTAAGAGACGACTGAAGGAGGAGCAAGGTAGGAGCAGAAAAGGAAGACCAGTTAAGGAGGCTTCTGTAATTTGGGCAGGAGACAAAGGTGGATTGGAACAGAGTAGTCGCTGGGTGGTGACCATGAAAGGTCAGATTCTGGGATGTATTTTGATAATGGATCCAATAGGATTTGCTGCTGAATTGAATGTGGCATGTGAGAAAAAGTGAAGTCCAAGATGACTCCAAGCTTTTTGGCCTGAGCAGTTGGAAGTTGGAGTTGCCATTTCTTGGGGGAAAGTATTTTGTGAAAGAGCCACTGATTTTAGTCCAGTCCTGTAATGAGTGAAGAATCTGAGTGCCAGCAAGAAGTGATTTGCCTTAGGTCACCCAGGTAGGTGGTAGCAGAGTTGGGACCAAACCTTCCCTGTCTTCTGCTTTTCATCCCATGCTGTCTCCAGGACACTTCCTGGGTTCAGTTTTAGACATTGGCAAAATGAATGCTCTGTGAAGGTTAGGGCTGGAAGGGCAATTTGATTTTCATGGATTGTAGAACCTAAGTGAGAAGCATACAGCTCAATGATGGGTACTGTGAAGGGGTCAGGAAGAATGAGATCTGAGAAAATGTCATTAGATTTTGAGTTTTGGAATCTTGGGAGACTGGCATCCTCAATACAACCTCCACTCAAATTTTAAGCACTTTTCTTTTTCTTATCCTTTCAGCTGATAGTGAGAGGGAATATAGTAGCATAAGCCTAAGACGGGGAGTTAAAGAAAACAAAATCCCTTCCAATTCTAGCATTACTGAGAATTTGACCTTCTCAGACCTCTGTGTGCCCATCTGTAAACTGAATAAGAAAGCATCCTTCTTTCCCATTTTGCCTCCTGGAAATGATGTGGGGATAACCATGAAAGAGGATATGAAACTGCTTTAGAAGGGAAATGTTATATAAATCAAGATGTCCTTTTCTAGTTGACTTTAATAAGTTTTTAGTTAAAAAAAATTTTAATAAAGTCATAAAAAAACTTTACATTGGGGATATATGAAATGAACAACACATTGACCAATAAAATAGATATTCCTCTTTAAAACAATGTGAAATATTTCAGTATCATTTTGATTAAATCTTGCTTAATTACTATGTCTTTTAGACTCATCAAATCCTGCCTGGGCTTTTTAATTTAATTTAATTTTGTAGTCACTGTTACCCAACCACAAAATAATTACCCTTGGCCCCCAAGGCCACACAGGTCTTTCAAGCATTCATGGGGTTAGCATTGGTCTTTCTGATGAAACACAGGGTGAAGTTTTCCATGCTGAGTTCGGAGGAGTGTGTCTGTTTCAGAGCTGGAGGCTGAAGTAAGTCCCAGTGGAGTTGAATTTTGTCCTTCCAACCCACTTCACATAACAGTATATGAAGAACAGGAATAAAAATTAATTGCACCTGCTGGCACTATTAAAGTTATCAGTGCATATCCTCTCCTGGGCCAGGAAGATTGAAAAGGGTGTTGTAATCAGAGCAGATGATTTCTGACACATGGGATCGGCTTCCTCTCCAGGTTAGATGTGAGGATGTGATCCGAACTTGTTGCCTCTGGCCTGTCACCACATAGCCTGGGGCTGTGTAGAGACTCTGCCTCATCCTCTCACCAGCTCTGGAGGAAAGCCGGGCTCTTGCTCTCTCTGGATCGAAGGTCTCTAAGGTAGAGAGAGTCAGGCCTTCTCACTGAACACTAGTTAGTGTATTCCACCTGCTCATTCCTGACTAGAAGATGCAGTCAGGTGTTTTGGTTAGGCCAGGCCTGAGAGTCAGTCACACCTTGTTCAGATTCAGCCTGAGGGAAATAAGGAATTTCCCTTATAAGGGGTGTTGTTCCTGGTGATTCAGCTGGTTTTAGCAAGCATTTATTAAATGCTCTCTGCGAGCACTACACCAGGCGCAGACACTTCTGCCGGCATGCCGTGCATGCTGTGGTGTTTGTTGGTTTGGAGGAGAGAGGCCCTTGCAGAAGTTAGATGTATGAATTCTGATCTGAGAGTGAGGGTCTTTTCCCAGCTTTCACACTGACTTGAGCGCGACCTAACTTTTTAACTTGTCTAGGACTTGGTTTTCTAATCTGTAAAATAAGGGGTTGGACTAATCTTTCCAAGGTTTCTCCCTAAAATTCTGTAATTAAGTGTGGGAATTTTTAGGAAAGTGCTTGGTAAACCATTAGACACCAAACACATGTGAGATAAATAGTTCTGTGTGTAGACAGCATGTTCACTCGACATATAATTACTGAGTTCTGACCATGTGCGGCACATTTCGAGGTACTGAGAACATGTCATGACATGGCCGCTGACTCAAGAACACAGTGCCTAGTAGGAGAAACAAATGCAAATAAGCAATGATAATGCAGTATAGTAATGGGTTCTCCAGTAGCGGAGGCATGAGGTGAGGTTTGCCTTGTGAAATCCTTTGAGTCTTAGGAGAGTGGTGCATAGGGATTCCTGGGAAATGAAAGAGCTTATGCAGAAAACAAGGGGGTGTAGATAAGTGAATATGTTCCAAAACTATAGGTGCTATAGGGGAAGATGGCTGATCACAAGACCCTTTTAGGAGATCCCAAGTGTTGAGGCCACACTACAGAGCTTATACTCTGAAGCCACCAAAGAGGAAGCATCCATATGCATTTTCTTTTAACTTTTCAAAGTTATTTTGAAATAGCTCCAGATGCAGAGAAAAGTTGCAAAAAACAGTACAGAAATTCCAAATGCCCTTTTCCCTGATTCTACTAATATAAAAATCTCATATAACCACAGTACAGTGATCGAAATCAGAAAATTAACAGTGATGTAATACTATTACATAATCTACTGATCTAAATCAGATTTGACTAGTTACCCCACTAATGTCCAATTTCTAGTTCAAGGTCCAGTTCAGGATCACACATTGTGTAAACTTATACCATCTCTTTAGTCTCCTTTAATCTCTAATATTTCCTCAATTTCCCTCAATTTTAGTTTGTCTGATATTTCCTCATGGTTAGATTCGGAATAAGCAATTTGGTAAGAATACCACAGAAGTGATATTGTGTTCTTCTCAGCGTATTGTATCAGGATGCACTTGCTGTTGATTTGTCCAATTACTCATGGAGTTCATTTTGATTATTTGGTTAAAGTAGGTGTCTGACAGATTTCTTTACTGTAAGGCACTGTCTTCCCACTTGGACTTAAAGTATCTTGGGAAGAGATTCTTCAAGACATTGTAAATATCCTATTTCTCCTCATTCTTTGCCCCTTATTTTTTAGCTTCTATAGATGCTTCTTAATTGAAACAAGTTCAGTAATAGGCTTTACCAAGAGAGTACCATGGACAGATTTGTCTTTCAGAAAGATTACACTAAGATGTTGGGTAGGAAAGAGATTAGAAAAGTGAAATCAGTTACAAAAATATTACAATAGTTCATTTAAGAGATGATGACATCCTGAATTACGGCAGTAGGAGGAGGAATGGAGAAGATGGGAGAGACATTCCAGCTATATTTGGAATCAGAATGAGCAGGGCTTGCATTTTGTGCTGTTGATTTAAATGCTGGAAATATTCTGAGCCAAGAAAAAGCATCACATTTTTTTTCTAGATTATCAAGTGTCTAAATGACCTCTGGGTTACTTTTCTAAGAAGTAGAGTAGCTGACTTTATAAAATATATTGTAGCTCTCATTAAATGAAGTTTCACAGGTTTTGCTTCTCCTTTTGAACAATTCTTAGACTAAATTTCTTTTGTTCAGCCCAGAGCCTTTTCTAATCTCCAATGTAGATATGCTCCCTATTCAGTTAGAGGATATGGTTAAGCGATATATTCTCCATATCGCAAAGGCTGCTTACTCTGGCACTTTTCCAAAATTTCTGCCACTTGCTGGATTAGTCAGTATCCTTTTCTTTTGGGTCAGATTGAGTACTCTGTATTCTAACATAAAACCTAGAACTAAAGACTATAGTCGTATGATGTGATAATTTGAGGAAAGCATTCTTAACTTTTCCAGAAAAGAGAGAAAATGCCAAGTCAGCAAAAAAGAGAGTAGGGGTGAAGAGCAAAGACTCAATTCTTACCCTGAGAAGCAGTATGGGGGATGTCTGTTTACTAGAGGGGAGTGAACTATCTTAGTATAGCTTTTCAAGGGAGCTGAAAGGCATTTTAATTTTTCATGACTAGGGAGTTGATTGGGTTTTGTAGAACTCCATGAGAACTCTGGGATTAGCCTCTGCATTTAGGGTTGTCCCTGACCCCAGGCCTACCTGAGCTGGGCACGAGGAGACAGAATTGAAGTCAAGGTTCTTTTTCCTCCAGAAGCTATGAAGGAAAACCCCCTTAGAATCTGGAATCCTGCTTACTAGGTTTCTGAAAATCCCCTCCTGGGTCATGAAACAATAGCCCTTTGACTATATTCTGTCCACAGTGATGTGAACTGATTAAACTGGCAAGCAGATAATGGAGGGAATGGTTATATGTCTCAAGTAGGAGGTCATGACAAAATAAATCTGTGGTCGATGAGAGGAATTTCAACACATATCCAAATCAGTTCCTCACATAAGTTGTCTGAGTTTCCCGGGCCTGCCTCGTGGCCTCCTTGAGTAGATTTGACTCTTCTGGCCCATATGACTCAGGCTTCAGAGGTTGGGCTGGGTGCCCACAGATCAACTCAGGGCCATGGTGATGAGCAGTGAGGCCACCTCGGGAGAGAGCACAGAATAGGAGAAGAACATCAGAGTAGAAATCAGGTAACCTGGGTGTAGACTTGAGGCTCCATTTGGTTTCTTTGTTTATTTTTCTCATGGGTTGAATTCCCTACCACAATTTTGGGATTCTCTTCTGGATATAACTGTGGTCAGAAAAGCAACTAAGAAAGGCAAATTGGAATTAAAATCTGATTCTTAGGTAAGACAATTGAAGTTTTCAGATTTGTAAAGTTATTGGTGTGTAGAGAAGAGACTAGGAGAGAAAGAACAGGCATAATTGTGACAAGGAGCTCTCTTTGCTAGTTCTGCATTCTAGAAACAGTGCTGATGAATAAACCCTGTCTTTTTCTCTTTTCCTTTTGCCATATCTTTTTGTTCTGTTTTGTTTTGTTTTTGCTTCTGAACATCTGTGTACTTGCCTAGGAAAATATTTTTCAACCTCTCTAAAATATTGAGGGTTAATTAAAATTATAAGACTATAACCCATACCTAGTGCACTCTTTGTGCCTATGGTTTACACAAAAGGTCGACGTGCTCTGGCGCGGAGACCCTGACCCCATCTCCTCTGCTTGCTGGCTTCGGCCCTGCACATTTTTCTTCGAAGCTCTAATGCCACAAAGAATGCGGAACTGACGAGTCCATCCTATCTACAAACTGGAAGGACATCTTGATTAAATTAGTGTCAAGGGGGGTGGAGAAAAAGGCACAGTGACACAAAGGGTGTTTTGAGGAGCCCTGTAGCGCCTGTGGAGAATGAATGTTCTCGTTAAATATGGCCATGACCTGCAGCTCCACACATGCCAGAGACACAGCTCAATTGTCCCCAGGAGCTGGGGGGTGGGGATGCCAAGGGGAGAGGCCAGCCTGCAGCATTACTCTTCATCTCCAAGTTGAGAGGACAACCTGGTACAGAAAGGCAGGAATGCAGGAAGCCACGTTGTTGCTTTCTTTTTGCTGTAACTATGGCGAGTGGTTCTTTGATCATGGTTGTTTTTGGAATGGATCAAAAAGTGGTTTCCTTTCCCCTGGGTGTTTGAACCTTCCCTCTGCTCCTTGCTTCTCCGCTGGGTACTGAGGAAACTCCTGAAAGCACCCATTGTCTTAAGCCTCTTTCCATTCTCTTCCTTGGGGCTCCCCAAGAAGATTGCTGCATGAACTCTATAGGGCAGTGCCTCCAGGACAGTGCTCACCCTTGTCATTCACCACCGTCCTCCACCCATTCATCCTGAAGTCCCAAGACCAAAGCGAAGAACAAATGGACTGTTGAAGGCTTCTACGGGGCCTCCACATCAGTGGGAAAGCAGTTATTGGAAACCTCTTGGCTCACTTCTGTCTGTCCTATAGCCGAGGTACTGCATGAGACATACGTTTGCCATTTGCCCTTTGAACTGCCAGCCCTCCAAATGCAGCAAGTGGGTTTAAAAGCTGATTTAGTTTTGGATTCCCTTTCTCTAACAAAAATCCTTGCAGCGTTTTTTTTTTTTTTTTTTTTTTTTTTATTGGCGGCGAGGTTGAGGGGATCAAACCATTTTATTGAAGGCCTTTGGGGGAGGTTTGAAGTGCTGGGAGGACAATCAGATCCAACATTCTTGGCCCAGCTGTGACCTCCCCACCTTCAGAGCTACCAAAAAGCCTCACAGCTTATTTTTATAGCTCTTACATATATTACTCATTTTAACAGATGGAATCACAGCCTTTTCAACAGAATATATGCAAAGATTTAAAAACTGATGCATCAAGGATATGTTTTTGTACTAGCCCTCTCTTTCTTGCTATGAAAGTTTATGGCCTTATACCCTCTCATTTTCACCCAATAAATAATTATTGGGTGCTTAATATATGCAAAGCACTGTATAAGATGAGGAGACCACAAATAGGACAAAATAGAATTGAATAGAAGTTTGTGACTTCAGATTTTACCTCTACCATTTAGTAGCTGCTTCCATGGAGAAATTATTTAACCTCTCGAAGCTTTAGCATTTATAAAATGGAGATAATAATAACTACTTCATAGAGTTGTTACAAAGATTCAATAAAGTTATGCTTGTAAATGATTAGTGCACAGTAGGCACACTAGGTAAATGTAAGCTACAATTACTATTTTTATTAATTACTAATGGCAAGATATAGTCCAGATCCTTCAAAAGCTTATGGTGTAGTTGAAAGGGGTGAATACATTCACATCAATAGCTCTAATCAAGGCAATGTAGGTATGATAAATGTCCCATAAATGGCATAAATAAGAGTTGCTAGGGAATATAGGACAGACTGTAGAAGAAGAGCTCATATCCAGCTTAGATGTTCAAGAAAGACCCATGAATCAATGTGTACTAGCAAAAACCTCATTTCTGCATTTGTGATAGCACTAATCAATCATGAAGCTTTTTTTTTTCAGTTTTAAAAATTTGAAATATAATAAGTGAGTAATTATAAAGCAAACACCAAAATAACTAACCACACAGGTCAATATGTTTTATGTTATCAGCACCTCAGAAGTTCCTGATGCACACCTACTAAGTTACAACTTTCTCTATTTCCCCTACTATCCTATTCTGTTAGTTATTTCCTTGCTTGTCTTAAATTATATCCTTTAGGTATTCACCTCTAAACAGCATTATTCAATCTTGCCTGTTTGTGGACTTTGCATAAGTGGAATCACACTGAAAGAAGACTTTTGTGTCTTCCTGCTTTTGTTGGCCACGATTTGTGAGATTCATCTATGCTGTTAATGTATAGCTATTTATTTTCATTATTGTAGGATTCCAATCATGAATTCTCTATGATTTATTTATCCATTTTGTTGACAATGGGCATTTGGGTTCTTTTCAGTTTGAGACTACTGTGAACATTCTTATACTGTTGTACACGTGCCCAGATTTCTAGGGAATATACCTAGTAGTGGAATTGCTGGGTGAAAAAAGCAGACATATTTTCTTCTTTACTATATAATGCTAAACTGTGTTCCAAAGTGGACGTTAGTGATTTTTACCACACCAATAATGTGTGAGTTTCACATTTCTACATCCTTGCCAACCTTTAGTATTGTCAGATTTTTAACTTTAGCTTTAGTTTTACTTTTAACAGTCTTAAGTTTAACTATGTCATATTGGTTTTAATTTGCATTTATCTCATTACTAATGAGTTTGAGGGCCTTTTCTTATTTTTTTGACCATTTAGATATATTCTTTTATGAAGTGCCTATTGTGAATATTAGTCTTTTATTGGTTATATGTGTAGACATATAGTCTCCTACACTGTGCCTTGTCTATTTTTTCTTTTCATATTTTCTGTTGGGTAGTAAAAGTTCATAGTTTTAGTACAGTTGCATTCATTTTTTTTAATGGTAGGTGCTTTTTCTGCCATGTTTAAGAAAGCCTTTTCTACTCTAAGGTCTTGAAGATATTTCCTTGTATTATTTTTCTAGAAGTCATAGTTTTGCCGTTCACATTATGGTCTCTAAGCCATTCTCATAAAACCAATTTTTTATATATAATGTGAGGTAGGGCACAATTTAATTTTTTAAAAAATAAATAAGCAATTTCCATATCACCATCAATTGAAAAATATATCCTCCCCCCAAACAAATACACACTCACTTTTTTTTTTAAGAATAGATATTGAAGATTTATTCTGTGCCAGGTATGGTAATAAATGCTTTACATGGAGGGAGTAGAGAGGTGAAATTTGAGCTATCTTTTTAGTGAATGAAAATGATTTCATAATTAGAAATGGAAGAGTAAGGAGTGTGTGAGTGTGGAGGGAGGATTGGAGTGGAAGGAACAGACTGTAGGACAAAAGAGAGCACAGAAATGGGCGAGGATCCTTCAGAGGGTGGTGAGTAAAATAGTTTGGCTTAAATCAGAGTATTTATGAGGAAAGCAGTTGAAACAAAGCTGAAAAGAGCCATCCGTGAATGTTCAACCAAGGAGTTTGAACTTTATTCTGAGAGCATTTGGGAACTATGGAAGGTTTATTCATAGAGAAATGATATAATAGAGCTGCTGTTTCAGAAAGACGGGGCCTGTAATCCAGGGGCAGGATAAGAAGAGCCTGCAGTGTGGTAACAGTGGCAGGACAAATGAAAAGGAGACAGATGTCAGACATATCATGAAGGAAGAATCAGCAGCATATGGCCACTTACTGGAGAGAGAATTAGAGGTAATGATTACTTCTTTCCATTTTTATGCCAGTGTTACTTAGAAAAGGCCAGTATGTGGTTAAAGAGTTTGGCATAGCTGGTGAGGCTGGCATTTCACATATGTCCCAGGAACTCGATAACCAAACCTTCCTTAGACCCCCAAATAGCCCAAATAAGACTTTTACATGTGCTCATTTTCAGAACTTCACGTGGAATTCCTCTGTCTAGTGGACTGGGTTGCCAGAGGATGCCTGGGATTTGAATCTGGATGCTTAGTCACTACAGCTTATTTCACAAATGCTCCTTATATGAGGTAGATTCAGTCCCCTCCTGCCCTTTGATGGATCGTGGTTTTTGAAAAGGCCCTAAGGAAGTAATGAGGAACCATATTTAAAACCTCAGGCTTGCTTCTCTTTTGTTTTACTGGAATATTTGGTTACCATGTCCTGGGAAATGAACAACTTTGAAACATAAATGTGATAGCTTTCATTTTCACTGATATTCATTTATTCTTTCATACAGAGCATATTTTAGTACTTATTAGGTATCCATTGTGGCACCAGACCTGGTGAGGTACACATACACATAAAATAGCCTATGTCTTCAAGTTTAAGCTTTGAGTTGTGCTTGTAGAAATGGCAGTTTAGGTAATTCAGACCAACCCTTCTGTGTCTTTGGAGCTGCTTTTTCTCAAGAAGCATCATCTGCTATTCTAGAAAAGATCACTGAAGACAAAGAAACTGAGCAGAGCTTTTCTTAGCCTTGTAGAGCTACTAGGACAAAAACTGGAATTCCAGGCCAGGGAGGGGGAACCCTGGTAAACTTCCCCAGGCTTTGGTACTCCACTGGGATACAGCTTAGAAGTAAGGGTGAATAAGAAATAGACTTCAGCAGCCTCACAGGGACTGCATTCTAGCTTTAAATGATCTTAATCCCTAATTGGATTAAGGCGATCTTGGATAGGTAGTAGCTAGAAGCAAATTTAAATCCTCTCTAATGGAAGATGCCATTGTCCTAGGCCTGATATCTCTTTCTCATTCTTTTGTATGTACAGTGCTTGTAAGAAAAATAGACCCAGAGGAGATTCATGTAAGGGTTATCAGACAAACTCTGTTTAATATGTTTATGAAATCAAATAATAACAGAAAACTGAAAACTATAAAAAAATAATCAAGCAAAGTAAAATGGATCAAAGATATAAATGTAAGAGCTAAAACTCTTAGAAGAAAGCATAGGCATGTCTGTGGCCTTGCCACCCTGAAAATGCCCGATCCTGTCTGATCTTGGAAGCTAAGCAGGGTCGGGCCTGGTTAGTACTTGGATGGGAGACCACCTAGGAAGACCGAGTGCTGTAGGCATAAAAAAAAAAAAAAGAAAAAGAAAAGAAAGCCATTATATGTAAAACTAAAGGGACTAAAGAAAGCATAGGTGTAAATCTTCATGATCTTGGGTTAGATAATGGTTTCTTAGGTGTGACACCAAAGCAAAAGCCACAAACACACACAAAAACAACACATAGATTGAACTTTATCAAAATTGTAAACTTCTTTGCTTCAAAGGACACAATCAAAAAATGAAAAGCCAACTTATAAAATAGAATAAAATATTTTCAAATCATGTATCTGATAAGGATTTAGCATCAGAATACATAAAGAAATCCTACAAGTCAACAACAAAAGACAAACAACCCAATTTAAAAAAAAAGTATGCAAATGGCCAAACATGCATATGAAAGATATTCCGAATTATTAGTCACTAGAGAACAAAAATTAAAATCACAATGAAATACCACTTCATAGCACTAGGATGGCTATGATTAAAAGAAGAAAAATAAGGAAAAAACAAGTGTTGGCAAATATGTAGAGAAATTGGAACTCTCGTACATTGCTAGTGGGATTGTGAAATGGTACAGATGCTCTGAAAAACAGAATGGCAGTTATTCAAAAACTTAAGCATACAGTTATCCAATGACCCAGCAATTCTACTCCTAGAACTATATCTAAGAGAATCAAAAATGTGCTAACCCAAAAACCTGTATATGAATGTTCATAACAGCACTATTCATAATAACCCCAAAGTGGAAACAATACAAATATTCATCAGCTGATTAATGGATAAACAAAATGTGGCATATCCATACAATGGACTATTAGTAAGCCATAAAAAAGAAGTACTGATACATGCTACAATATGGATGAACCTTGAAAACAATATGCTAAGTGAAAATAGTCAGACATAAATGGCCACATATTGTATGATTTCATTTATGGGAAATATCTAGAATGAGCAAATTCATAGAGACAGTAAGTAGATTAGTGGTTGCCAGGAAGGGAGCAGGGGGAGGGTAGGAGTAACTACTAACAGGTATGAGATTCTTTTTGGGGTGATGAAATGTTCTGGAATTAGATAGTGGTAATTAATATACTAGAAACCACTGAATTGTACACTTTAAAATGATGAATTATATGGTATGTGAAATTTTAGTAATGAGAAATACAGTAACTAAAATAAAGAACTCAATATGTGGATTAAACAGATGATTAGACAAAGCTGAGTAAAAAAAATAACTGAAACATAAGTCAGAAAAAAAAATATTACTGAAGCTTAGGAAATAAAGAGATGGAAAATACAAAAAAAGAGCATAGGAGACTTGTGGGATAAAGTGAATGGGCCTAACCTGTACATTTGAAGTCCTAGAAGAAGAGAACAGAGAGAATGGTGGGAGAGACAATGTTTATAGAGATACTGGCTATGATTCATCCCAAGAGAAGAAAAGATATCGAGTCACAGATTGAAGAAGCAGTATGAATTCAAGTAAGATAAATACAAAGAAAGTTACATGTAGGCACAGTATAGTAAAATTGCTGAAAACCGTGACAGAGAGAAATCCTTTAAATAGCCAGAGAGGGGAAAAAAAGTCATATGGAAGTTCCCCATTATTCTTGGGGGATGCATTGCAAGACCACCACCATTGGATGCCTGAAAACACAGATAATACTGAACCCTATGTATACTGTTTTTTCCTATGCAATACATACCTATGATAAAGTTTAATTTATATATTAAGCACAGTAAGAGATTAACAACAATAACTAATAGTAAAATAAAACAATTATAACAAAGTACTGTAAATAAAATTATGTGACTGTAGCTCTCTGTCCAAATATCTTATTGTACTGTACTCATCCATCTTGTGATGATGTGACATGGTAAAATGCCTGTGTGATGAAATGAAGAATGAAGTGAGGTGACTGAGACATTAAGTAAAATAGAAATTATTTGAACACAAGCACTGCACTACCGCAATAGTCGATATGATAATTGCGATAGCTGCTAACTGACTAATAGGCAGGTAGCGTATACAGTGTGGACACACTGGACAAAAGGATGATTCACATCCCAGGCGTGATGGAGTAGTGTGAGATTTCATCACACTCCTCAGAATAGCATGCACTTTAAAACTTATAAATTGTTTCTTTCTAGAATTTTCCATTTAAAATTTTGGGACAACAGTTTCAGTTACCCATGGCAAGCAAAACTGTGGATAAGGAGGTTCTATTGTATCACTTTCTAAAGAGCAACAGCAAGGCTGACAGCCATCTTCTCAACAGAAACAAGGGAAGACAGAAGAAAATGGAATGAAGTGCTGAAAGAAATAATCCTTCAAAAATGAAGGCAAACTAGACATTTTCAGACAAGAAAAATCTAAGAGAATTTATCACCAGCAGGATTTGCACTAAAAGAAATCCTAAATGGTATTCTTCAGGCAGAAAGAAAATGATCCGGATAAAAGCTTGGAGATGTAGAAAAGAATGAAGAGGAAAAAAGTTTATATGAGTGTACATCTAAAGGAATATTGACTGTTAAAAAATAATGGTGGGGCTTTAGGCACTTATAAAATTAATGCAAATGGCAACAATAGAATCTAGGTGGGGGCAGGAAAATAGGTTTAAAGGTATTGGCTAATAAGTGGTAAGAGTATTAATTTAGACTTTGGCAGGTTAAGGATATATGCTGTAATTTAAGGTGACCACTGGAGAAATAGTATCTCTACAATCGAAGAGAGGAGGAAACTCAATTAATAAAAAATAGCCCGAAAGAAAGTAAGATAGATTCTGGTAAAGGCAAACCTATAGGGGTATAAAACAGCTCAATGGCTTCCAGCAGGTAAGGGTGGAGGCGAGTTTGCAGAGGGGCAGCATGAGAGGTTGTTTTGGTGGGTGTTGGTAGCATTCTGTGTCTTAGTTATCATGGTGGTTGCACACTCTGCATTTGTCAAAAACACATAGGATACACCTAAAAACGAGCGACTTCCACTGAGTTTTTCTTCCTAATGAAATAAAGGTTAAAGATAAGAAGAAAGGGGACCATTGAGATAGAAAAAACTACAGCCAGTGGGTGGATTTCAACCTAAATTTATCAGTAATGACAGTAAGTGTAAATTGACTCATGTAAGTCAAAAAACAGATTGCCAGACAGATTTTAAATAAGCAAAACTGAAGTATGTCTTGCTTATAAGAGAAGAGACACACCTTAAATATAAAGATATAGAAAGTTTTAAAGCAAAATGATGGAAAAAGAGAGTGCTGAAAAATCAGACCAAGTAGATTTTAATGCACAAAATATTATTGCTGATAGAGGGGCATTTATTAATAATTAAAGGTTCAAGTTATCAGAAAGAAGTATATACTTAATAAAAGAACCTTAAAGTATATAAATAAAAAATGGGCATGATTAAAAAGAGAAACAGATACTCATCAACCTCATGGGAAATTCGATACACCTGTTTTAGTGGCTGATTAAACAACTAGACAAAAAAGAAAATCAGTTTGCCTCGATAGCACATATGGACATGTGCCTAACCGCTGCAGCCAGATAGATACACTTTCTTTCCAAGTGTACCCGGAACATTTGTAAAGCCTGAGTAAAAGAGGAAAAATTGAAGCGCTTAGGTGAGAAATCAGAGCCGGAGATTAGGAATCGCCAGTTCCAAACTCTAAACATTTTCCTTCTCATATTCAATGTTTTTTCATTAGAGATGAAGTACTTGCAAGAGGGAAGGTGTCCTCCTCCAAGGATACAGTTCTTTTTAAAAATGCAAGTGGAACATGACTGATAGGAGTGGCGGCATGTGTGGGCATAGGGTGGACAAGGACACAAGGCTGCAGACCACCACTGTAGCTAAAGAAAGCTGTCCTAGCTCAGGTCTCCATGCCAGCCCCAAAGAAATGCATTCGAATCCTCTGCCAGTAAAGAATTCTACCCAGTCTCCCAGAGTTGGCTTTCGGCTCCTTTTGGGTCCATCTCTGGCATCTGATGTGTCAAAATCATGCTCTCTCCATCACTGAACCTTCTGGAGCCTCTTTTTCTCTCTTGACAATGGGATTATAAGGCAACTCCAAAAGTACTAAAACTACACAGACCCCCTCAATGAATTGCCTTTGCTGTTGGGTTCCTCTTTCTTAAAGTATTTAATCAGCGATTTTCCCAATGCCCCAGGCATTTCCGGTAAGGCTGCTGCTGACTGTTTAACTTCCCTCCAGGGTACCCTCCTCTTTGTGTTCATGATGCCAACTTTCAGATGAGCTCTTTAACTCCTGTTCTTCTAGCCTCCTCCCAGCCCTCTGGGAGCCACACAGGCATTCTTCTGTCCCCCAGCTCCTGGAATTCCTTATTATAGGAAGGCGTGTGCTTGTAAGCACCTTATCTTTTCTGGCTCTTTTCCTCCTCCTCCTTGTTCAGTTTCAAGCCATTGATTGTTTTTCCTCCAGAGTTTATTTTATGGCTGCTGAGAGATTTGTGTTCTCATGTTGACGTTTGCCTTTGTGTCTTTTGTCCCCTGTGTCCCAGTCTACCCAAGGGTAATGGTCACCTAGGCACAATTTCTATGCCTTAGTGTCCTGCTTGGGAGATGGGGTGATCACTCATCCTCAGTGTGACCTCAAGAAATGCTTTGTTGTTTGTTGATTTATTGATGATAACCATTCTGACAGGTGTGAGGTGATATCTCATTGTGGTTTTAATTTACATCTCTCATATGATTAGTGATGTTGAGCATCTTTTCATATGTCTATTGGCCATCATGTGTCCTTTTTGAAGAAATTGGTAGTTACAAAATAACCACAGGGACATAAAGTACAGCATAGGCAATATAGTTAATAATATTCTAACTGAATAGTGTCAGGTGTGTACTAGACTAATCGGGGAGATCACTTTATAAATTATATAAATGTCTAAATACTCTCTTATACACCTGAAACTAACATAAAATAATATTGAATGTCAATTATAATTGAAAAAACTTTTTAATGTCAAAAAATAAAGAAAGAAATGCTTTGGCACTAGAAATCAGGGCCTGAAGACATTATTACCCTCCCACTGAAATCATTATCTGAAAGAGTTCAAGGTGGGAATTTGCCAAGAAAAGGATCACAGTGATGATTTAAGAAATGAAGCCTCAGACTTGATTATCTCTTTCCTTTGAAGGGATATTGCTTTCAGCTTATTTTCTTAGTATTAGAATAAACCATTCTAAGAGATTGAAACAACCGTGGAGGTACATTTATATTGTTATAGGCCTGTGTTTCAGACTGCTGTGCCATCTGAGGCTCTGGGAGCGAAGAGGGCATCTTCCTGCCCCCAATCCCTACCCCACCCTTGCCCCAGTCCAGTGTGCCACAGTCTTGTCCAAATTATATGCTTCCCTGATAAGACGTTTTCGTTAATTGCAACAGAGCATGGTAAGTATCCACATAAGGTTGGAGCTGAATTCATGGAGTTTGCTGTCATGCCAAAAAATGGACTTTTTTCCCAGGCCCACTAGCATTACAATGGGTTATCAAGTCTGACTACTTATACATTCTAATACTTCTGGAAAAGTCTTAAGGAAATGGCTTTCTGAAACAAGTGCCCTAGAGGAGAAAGCTCCTGGGTTTCATTAACCAGATCTTGGTAATGGGCAGTATTTGTCTTACTGACCTAAGCTGTAGCCAGCCCCTACCTTTGGACTTTTAATTTATGTGCCCTGTTGAACGGAATCCCAGTTGTGCAGCTGAGAAGGATCTTTTCTGTTTAATCTACCTGGAGGGATAAAAAGTAATTCTATCTTCTTTACTTTCTTCCTACAATACCCTCCTCCACCCAATTTCCTCCTTTCTCCTAAACACCTAGCTTTTTTATGGCATTTTGTTTTGTTTTGTTTTGTTTTTCAGGAAAACTGCATAATTCTTCCAGACCCATTGTTACTCTGCTCTTTACTGAAACCGGGGAGGGAAATAGGTAGTGCTGCTAGCAGCAGGCATAAGGAAAAACAAGGATTCTTCTTCCCTGAGTGGATGGAGCCTCCCAGCCCCCCATCGAGGGATTTAGAACAACTCTGCCTTAGGTGTAGCTTCTGAAAACTGTCACAGTTCCATATAGCAAATCATTGGCATGCTCAGAGGGTATGTAAGGAGGCAGCACAGCGTGGTGGAAAGAGCATTTGAATGGGCATGAAGAGGGCCATTAGTAATAGCTAACATTATTGAGCATACCTAGATTCTGTTTTAAGCACTTTTCACAGATTATCTCATTATGAGCCTATTTTACAGGTGTGGAAGCTGAGGCATAGAGTGGTTAAATAATAGATTGGTGAGTGGAATCAAGATTCAAATCCTCTTCCAGAGCCTGTATGTCTTACCCTTTTCCGATACAACATATGGTCCTAGAAAGGATCCTGAATAGCTGTGTGACCCTGGAAATGTCATTTTAACTTTTGGGGGCTATCTGTGAATCTGAGGGAGTTCATGTGGATAATTTCTGATAGAGTTTCCACTTTTAATAATCTATGTGCAGAAAACACAGCTATATTGTCTTATTCTTGTTGTCACGTGAAATCTTAGTGTTTATTTAAACTAAAATTTGATCTAAGTGATTCAACAATTGTTAATTTATGGCCACTGTGTACAAAGCTGTGGGCTGGATCACTGTGGAAGACAGAAAGATGCTTTAAAAGTTATAATCTGTCTCTTTTATTAATTTTAGATGGTTTCATATCTTAGTAGCTTTGGGATATTTTTTTTAACTAAATTCTTCAGATAATCAAACAGACATCTAATTGAGAAACCAATTGTGTTTCAGAAGGCTAATTCTGAGACAGGTATTGGGTCTCAGACCGAGTCAGGTTTTTAAAATATGACTTGTTACAGGGAGAATTTAACTACACCCATTCAGTTTTGGGTGAAGGAGCTACAGGGGAGATTAGTTTTTCTCATGCTAACAACCTCAAGCTATTTTTTTAAAATGGAATGTGACTGCTTTGGGAGTCACTTATACTAAAACATTATAACCTAAAATATCTATTAATAACTTAGAAAGGCGAATTCAAAGGAAAAAAGATTTGCTATGTAATAGCTACATATTTTGAAATCAAATTTCTGTTTCTGGCAAGCTAAATTCAATATCTAACTTGCTCTGGAGTTACTATAAAGTATGGAAACCTCTTGGCTGAGATAGAAAAAAGTTGATTTTGAACTAGAAAAATAACTTAAGAAATTCCATTTCTAGTAATGCCTTTGAGATGGAAAGAGTTGTATTCAGATAGACTCAGACGTCAGATTGATATTCATCTTTCTCAGTAGATGGTAAACTTTTAAACTTACTGTTTTGTGTACTGCTATATATTCCCAGTCAAACCACAAGTGTTTGACACATTATAAGTGTTCTATAAATATTTCCCAACAAACTATTTATTGCTTACTCCTTAAAATCCAGCATTTCCCCACTGAACCTGCTTCGAAACATCCTATCAGCTACCTTGAGAGGGCAGGTTACTTAGTGCCCGTCTTGGTGGTGGGCTCCAGTCCTTAACCACTGTTTTCTTTATTAATTCCACAATTACAGCATACCCAGTCTTTTTTAAACCTGTGTAAAATGACTCAGTAATGAGTTATAAAGTGAAATCTGTGAGTTATCACTACAGAAAAAAATAGAAGAGAAAAAATAGGATATATCAGAATGCACAGCAAATAATAAGTACTATTGTAAACACATTATGCTGGATTGTGATTTTTAAAATGTACTTTTTTGAAATCCTGCTCTGCGTTATTATCAGAAGGTAAAAACGCTTCAGGTATTCCTATTGCGGCGGCAACCAGCCTACCTCTAAAAGATTTGCAATTCAGTATATTTGTGTTGTATACTGCCTTGAGCTAGCCAGAGTATGAGCTGATAACTGGAGCACAGCTTCCGTAGAGCCATCATACGGTATCTTAGCGAGTGAGGCTGAATAGAGAGTCCCTCTGTATATACACAAGTAGTGTGGCCAAGAAGAAATCTGGAAGTCATTCCTGGGCTTTGACCTCCAGTGTCACTACCCTCAGTACCCACATCCTCACACTGTGCCACTTATTTTGAGGCTGAGTTGGGTTAGGGAGAGGCCACAGAGCCCACGATCACCTAACAGTGGCCTTGGTGCCAAACAGCCAGTCCTTTCAGCCCTGTCCTCCCCACCAAAAGCATTTCAGGCAGATCTCCAGCTCATGAAGCTTGGCCTCTTTGAAGTGGCGAGTGAGTGCCCCTGAAACCGTCGCTCTACATCTGGTGGCATTCTGCTGCCAGAGCCTCATATAGGGTTTGTATCCCTTTCCTCTGATGTCTATAAATGTAAATTCATTTTTAAACTGGGTTTTTAAAAATAATTGGTCTCAGAAGTATCTGTGGGGTGGGGAGGGGATGCTAGCACTGGTGGAGTGAGATCCATACCCTTGAAGTCTTTTTTGGAAAACTGCTGACACAGGCTCATCGGCAGAGAGCTAAATGACCCTACTTGTTTTTACCTGCTGACAGGCTCAGCCTTGCGGGGGACTGAAATTAGCTCTCACCGCATGGCACAGACATACCTACCTCTTTTTTTTTTTCTTTTATACAAATAAGGGGTAATTTTGTGCCTGTCAAATCATACAGCTTTGTAGTATCTTCCTGATGAGGGCTGCTTTTAAAATCCTTTCATAATCAGTGGTCTTTGGGAAATGCTAATAAACATACTCATCCAAGCCCAGGAAATGTACTGATCCAAAGATGAGTGACCATCCTAGTGTCCCAGCAGCCCAGATCATGTAGCCTCTTGTTCCCTTCCATTTCTTCAGCTGTATCCTTTCGGGGAGTGAGGAAGCTTTGGAACGTTAGCCTTGCGGAAATGAAATCGTGTGTTTCAGTTCTGTTGTCCGATGCTGTTATCTGTCGGAAAAGGAGGATTCCCTACCGGTTTTGTAAGCACACAGCTGGCAGGAGCTGTCGCAATCTCACTGCCTTCTGATCAGCCCCACCCCAGCAGCAGGCAGAGTGGGGGCCCCGTGAAACACGCGTTAGCCAAACCGTGGTGGTGAGTTTCAAAATAACAGATCCCCGCCTGAGCACACCATTGCACTTCCTATCCCACAGAACCAGCATTGTTAACTGTGTCACATCTCTTTTCTAAATTTAGGCATCTTTTTTTTTTTTTTTCCAGGCAAAGATTACTAGGCAAACATTTAAGAGCAAAATTTTGCCCAAAGTAATTTTTTCCCTCAACTTCTGTTTGGTTTCCTGCAATGTTTAGATGACTCATTCTCTTCCAAGAAATTTTAAAGAAAAGAGATGTGGGCTGTGTGATAGCACACAAAGACCACTCTGTAAATTCTCTTTCTCTTCCCTGCTTAGAAACCCCTTGCTTTGTTTTGCGGGAGCGGAAAGCCTCCGCAGTCTTCATGGTCATGTACTTGGCCTCATCAGGTTTTGTTGTTCCCAGGAATAAATGTCCCCCTTGTCTTTGGGTGGGGCCCTCCTGAAGCTCCCCAGCTCCAGCCACCCTTCCAGAGCCGCCAGCACGGAAGCCCTTGCTGCGCTTGCCCCCAAAGGCATAGAATTCAGTTTTATGAAACAGAGAGCGGGTGGCCTTTTGTCATCTGGAAAGAAGAGGCACTAGCTATTTCCTGCCTCTCTCCTTGGGTCAGAATTGCTCTGGTTTGCTGGGGCTTGCTGTGGGCTTTATGTTATACTAACTGGGCCGGCAACACGAGTGTCCCCAGCCCAGCCCTTAGCCAGAGAGGAGCCTGAAGTCAGGATCCCTTCAGCAGCCGGTTCAAATAAACAGGGATAATAGTCTAGTCTTCCTTTTCCAACTAATCAGTAGTACATGAAAGGAAACATCTGCCTGGGCTAATTGCTGTTTTATTGGTTATGTTTTTTTCTCTCCCTTCCCTCCCCCCACCTCCCCTGGGGCCTAAGTTATTTAAGTCATGGGTAAGCAACAGGGTTGGGAACTGGGAGCTTTCTCCTATAACCTCTGTCATTTAAACATAAGGAGATGGTAAGGGAGAATGGAAGGCTGGCAAGGGGAGTTGGTCTCGAGGCGGGAGGGCAGGGCACTTGGAAGTGATACTCGTGGTCACTTCCTGGCCTTGTTGCTGACTCGGGCTGGTTGGTGACTCATTTTGCCTCACTTCACCTCTTTGGACCTCTGCTGCTTCAGGGGAGCTCAGTTGTCCTCACGATGGGAAGGAGAAGCCGGTTCGTGAGCTCCTAGATAAAAGGCATTCTGTCATGTGGCTTCCTCCAGTGGTTGGAGTCATTGGATGAGAGACGTTGGGAATGGCGAGATACTCCTGCAGCCATTCATTTTGTAGAGCATCTCAGTCCCTGAGCAGAACTTGCTTATTATCTTCTAACCTATGGAGTGAAGTCAACCAGCCATTCGCTGAAGTGGGTAGGGTTTGAATCTAACACAGACTCAAGAAGCCAGGCAAAAGATCATGAAGAATCAGAGAATGGCAAGGGTTGGAAAACACCTTAGGACTGTTTAAGCCAAAGACTTTCATTTTACAGAAAAGAAAATACAGGTCCAGAGAGGTTAACCACGTTGTCCAAAGTTATCTCCTTGATGGTGGGAGAGGAGGTGGGACTGGGAGACTCTTGGGATTGCTAATTCTGGGCTCCTTCTACTCCTTTTCACATCACCGGGTATGAAAATTCATGTCAGCTCATGACAAAGATCACACATATGTTATGTTTCATAATTAATGCCTTACTAGAAAAATGACAAAGTATGAAGGAAAAATGAAAACGACTGATAAACATGTAAAAAAAAAAAAAAGGGCTCACTAATGTCAAAGGACTGCAAATTACACTAGGATACCGTATCAATTGTCAAGACAAAAAAAAGTGAAATAGCATTCTTGTATGTTTCTGGTGATATTGTAAATTAGTACAGTTTTTCTCAAGGACAATTTAATTGTATAAATAAGTAGTCTCTGACTCAGCAGTGTTACTTCTAGGACAAAACGAAAGGTGTGTGCATTGATTATGTATTAATTTAATACAGCATGTTTTATCGTAAAAATTTGTAAACAGGGTAAATGTCCAAAAATAGGAGCTGCATCAATACAATCTATTTTAATGTTATAGAAGAATATACTTAGGGAGATGTTCACAACATACATTTAAGTAAGTAAATTACAGCATGCATGATATAATCCTAGTTTCGTAAAAATCATAGTTTAGAAAAATATATAGCAAAGTCTAGAGTGGTGATTTCTTAGTGGTAGAAATTGACTTACTTTTTATTTTTTGAGGTTTTCTACAGTTTTCTTATTTATTGCAATAAACAAATTCCTTTTGTAGTCAGAAAAAAATATTTTTCAAGTCATACATATTGAAAAAAAGCAAGATATGAAGTGATTATATGTCTGATATACAAGACCTTTTCCTTTGTTTGCCTGGAAACTGAGCTGTGCCAGGGTTAGTATTATACATTCTGGTAGAAGGTCATTGTTGGTATCTGATTTTTAGTAGAAAAGAACTAGAAAGAGCTGGCAGAAGATAAAACAAGGGCTTCCCCTCTCAATTACCTGGTGATGCCAATCAGTTTTACCCCTGCTCTCTTTGGCTTGGCACAAAACACTCAGTATAGAAGGCGTGGCTCTTCCTTCCTGCTTCCTCATTCTTCTCTAGCCTGCTGTTCTCTCTGTGTGGTTAGATGCCAGCCCTGGGTGGCAGCGGCAAAGAACCCAAGAGCTACCACTGCTTAGGATTAACCAGTTGGCGACCCCTTAACATATATTATCAGAACTGAGTAGCATTAGCTAATCTCACAACCAGTCATGATTGAGGTACCATTGTCCAGGGAGTTTGAGGGAGAGATAAAGCAAGTGAGAGGTGTAACTCCTACTTTCTTGGAGGTTCTGTTTAGTTAGGTACTTTGAAGTCCTTGGATGTACTTCTTCCTACCTCATCCTATCTCACATCTTACTTGCCTCCACAATTCTCAAGAATACTTGACTACAGTTCTCCTAGAAAGCTTGTTCCACCTAGCAATAGTTGCTAAGTAGGATTTGGCTTTCAGGCCTGCTCTTTGGGGATCAATTGAAAAATCAAAGGCTACATCCCATTTTCCCTCCGTATGATTGACTTTACTAGGCTATAGAAGGAGCACATTTCATTTTATTAAAACTCTTTGAGTAATCTGACCATAATTGGGTCTGATCGGAGTGGTTATCTGATTTGCTGGATTAAATATGGGCCTTAATTGAGTCAGTGTTATTTGTAGAGCCAGTGCTGCTCTTGCCTTTGTTGCTCCCTCCTCCCTCCTTCTGTTTCCCAATTAACCTTCATTCCTCTTTCTTTGCAGAGTAAAGAAGTCGGCCAGCAACTCCAAGATGACTTGATGAAGGTCCTGAATGAGCTCTACTCGGTAAATCAGACGGGTCGCCTGGCTCTTAACAAGCAGGGAGAAGCAGCGTGTGGCCGTTTCTGGCCAGAGTCATGTCAGCAACAGAACTGAGCTGAGGTTGAGGACAGTGCATGGTCCCCAACGGGGGTGCCTCCACCCATCTCTTTTTGCTCACTCTTATTTTCAAACCTGAATGAGCCAGGGAACAAAACCCAAACAAAACACTTCCTCAGAAAAAGATCCCAGCTAAACCAGCTAATTCTTGCTTCATCTGGGAGCATAATCACTATAGACCAGTGAAGACCTACCTCACCACCGCAACTAACCCCCATTAGCAGCAAACCAGGGACCCTGAACCTAATGGCAAGGAACACAGCCTACCTTGCAGCATTAATACATACGAGTTGGAAAAGATTTGTTGTTCAAAGTTTTGCATCAGTTCTTGAATTAATCCACCTGTTTGAGACTAGAGCAGGTGCTAGGAAAGCAGAGTCCTAAATGCTCAGAATCTGAGGACCGGTTCAGGCAGAGAGAGCTTTGCATCATCTCCCTGAGGTTTTATAAAGTCCAAACCTCAGTAAAGAGGCAGCCCTCAGACTTGGAGAAAAAATACAAACTGTTCTGCAATGACTGCTGCTTAAGGCACGTGATGCCTGTTGTTGATGTGTATTTCTTCATGCACTGGGAAGTGGTGGTGGTGGTTCTTCCTCTAACCATGTTCCGTTAATTACAATTAAAACACACATGCACACCAAAGAAATTCCTGATGCTGTATAGGGAGTATTTCGATTGTGCTTCCAAAGCCTTCCAAGGCTCCTTCTCCAGCTGAGCTGTGCCAGGCCTCTCTGTCATTCTGCAGGGTTGCCCCATCCTGTTTTGGAGGTGAAATTGATTTCCTGTGTTTACTTGCTTATTCACTGCATTTTTTTTCTTTGTTTCTTTCTCTCTTTTTTTCTCTCTCTCTCTCTTTTTTTTTTTTTTTTTAATAAATTCACAGGAAGACAGGCAGTGGTGACATGCATCACAGGCATGTGGGATCAGAGAATTCCATGTTCTTGATCCAAGAGTCTAGGTGTGGCCATTTTGTCATGGCAACTGTTAAGAAAGTAAATAGGGTAGAGTCGTCATCAGACTTGTCTCCAGTGATGCTCATTTTGTATGGAGTTTCTCCTGTGACTCTTCTGCTCTGAAGCCAAGTAGATAGAGAGTACCCTTTGGTTTAGCTCCCAAGTTTTCATTTTTTTCAAATGAAGTTAAGGCTCTTTAAAAATAGGAGCATGTTGACATGAACCATTTTCAGACTGAATGAGTTTCTTGAACCCCCTGTCTTTTTAATGCTTTACTTCTGTTCTTTATTTTTAGAGGATCTTCTGGGTACCAAGAAGAGCTATTATTATTCTTTTCTTCTGCAAAGAATTCACTAAGATAGAAAATGACACATGTCATTAGATGAATTCTTTTATTTTTCTGTAAGCATCTTGGGTCTCTTCTATAGACCATTTCTGGGGAAGAGTAGGTTGTATAACCAGCTAACCCCAAACTAACTTAAATCTATTGTGCCACTTCTGCAGTGAGACCGGAGACAGCAAAGGAAGAACAGTATCTAGGGACCTATTAGCATTGCTCAGGGTCTTAGATCCCCTAATATTCTAAGATTTAAAGAAATAATAATTACAAGTGAAAGGGTATGATTTGTGTTGGCGCGAGGAAGAAGACCCTGGCACTTGCTGTTCTGGTCTGAGAAGGGCTGAGCTGGCACCTCGAACTGCGCTCTGCAGGCATCCAGTGTCGGCCAGTGCTTTACTGGCCACTGTAAGGCCACAGACGATGCAGAGCATAAAATCTTCCTGTTGGTGTGCAAACTAAGAATTGGCTGAGCGTGGTACCTCTGCCATCAGGTGAATTGACACACACTTATAACCTGATCTAAGGCCAAAATAAAATTTGATATTTTCTTATAGTGAGTAATAGGAAGAAAAAAAGAGAGAACATTGGAAAGTTTCAGAGAAGGCAGAGATTCTCTGGTACAGTAATTCTCAGGCAGAGTGACTTTTTCCCCTACAGGGGACATTTGACAATGTCTAGAGACATTTTTTGGTTGTCATAACTGGGGTGGAGTGCTAGAAGTCAGGATACAACTAAAATCCTGAAATGCACGGCCGCCCACAACGAAGAATTACCTGCCCTAAAATATCAATATTACCAAGATTGAAAAACCCTGACGTAGTAACTAGAGTCTCCTGAATTAGGCAGCCCAGGTTCTACCTGGTCTGCCACTAGCCTTGTGATCTGGAGGGATGTTCCTAACCTCTACGATCTGGGTCTCCACATGCTTCACATACTGGTATCACACATGCTGGGAGGTGGGGGTACTGGAGGAGTCATACTTTCTGAAATATCAAACTATAGGTAAGGGTCAAATGAATTTGCAGATTCGATAGCCCATTAGAAATAGAATAGAATTATGGGTTGTTTCTTCTGAAGGGTGAGATAAGCATAAGACTGGTCTGAATAAAGCACCATGGCCTTAGAGCAACCAACTATCCCAATCCCAGTTTGCCTAGAACTGAAGGGCTTCCTGGGACATGAGAACATTGTTGAACCCAAGAAAGTTCTGAGTAAACCAGACACATTGGTCGCCATACATGGGACAGTGTTTTTATCAAGTAGGAACTTGAGATCATTGTATGCTGTCTTTGGGAAGCTATCTGCTGTATTCTTTCTCTCTCTCTTTCTCTCTTTTCTCTCTCTTTTCTCTCTCTTTCTCTCTCTCTCTCTCTCTCTCTCTCTCTCTCTCTCTCTCTCTCTCTCTCTCTCTCTCTCTCTCTCAGGATTTAAAAGAAACCAAGGGAGGGCTTCTTATATAAGGAGCTTATCTACTGTTCAGGAAAGCACAGAAGGGTCTCTCATTACAGTGACCCTGTAGGAACAGAATTTATTTGCAGACATGGGATAAAAAAAAATCAAGAGTATAAGGAATCCTCCATATTCATTGCTCTTCTTACCTTGCACATGCCCCTAATGTCCATGAATACTTCTTTTTGGAAGACTGATTACCCAAGGATTGATAATTTAAGTACTTTTGAACCTTGATGATCCAAAGAGCAGGGCCCAGGTGTTCCCATATAAAGATTCCTTTGAGCAAGAGCTTCCGACTCCCGCCCTAAGAGGCCAGCTTCCCCACTGTACCTTCCTCTTCTGCCTGACAGGCCTTTGATATTCCTGATGTGGCTTCTGTGCCAGGGGCTGCTTCCCACAGCTGCTACTCAAAGAGCAATCCAGTGAGCATTTATTCTCCTCCACATGTTTTTTCCTCATAACAAGCTGGCTAGTTTGTAGGCCATGGTGTAAGTGGTTTTCATTTTCCAGCTGATGATCTAGGAATGCCTTTGAAGTCGGAGCACACTGCTTCCTAAAGAAGTCTGGAATTTTCTGCCTCACTTGTACTCACAGGCTGTGTCTGGACAAGCCGGGCAGCCCCGCCCATAAGGAAGGAGGGTATTTGGGGGCACTGAAGCCCTATGGATTGACTGAGTAAAAAGAGTCAAAGAAGCCCTAGAATTGAGAAAGAAGGAAGAGGTGTTGAGACACGGGGGATGTTGGTACCCAGAGGTTTTATGCTTCTGTACTCCCCTTGAATATGGTCCCCTGGATTTGGTGCAGCAGCTGTCTGCTTGCAGAGACGCTTCACACTGGTGTTTAGCACCTGCTCTCTTGAAATAGTGTCAGTTAATAGTCCCCCAACTCTGCTTGCTTGTGTCTCTAGCACTAGGCACTAGAGATACAAAGACAAATACTAAATGCCCCTGAACTCAAGGCATTTAGTTTTAATAGAATACAGACAAATAAAGCAACAAGAAAAATACATGTCTGCACAGAGCAGGAGCATGAAATCAGGCTCCCTGGAGAGATTCTTGAATGGAATCTTAATTACCAAGAGCTCTCTTATTGTTCTCTAAATGTTCCTTTTCTGTTGCATCCTGTTCTTGTTTCATAATATAATGTCTTCATTTCTCATTAATCTCTCTAGGGATATTATTGATGGATTGTTTTTGAAGTTTTCTTTCTGTATACTTTGTTTCTCCTAAATCAGGGGTCCCCAACCCCAGGGCCACGAACCAGTACTGTCTGTGGCCTGTTATAGGAACCACACTGCACAGCAAGAGGTGAGCAGCTGGCAAGCAAGCGAAGCTTCACCTGTATTTGTAGCCACTCCCCAGTGGTAGCATCACCGCCTCAGCTCCACCTGAGGTCATCAAGCATTAGATTCTCAGAGGAGCACCGGTCCCTGGTGCTGAAGGGGTGGGGACTGCTGCTCTCAATTGCTTGTTTTGCTCTTGGTCTTTCATGTTAGATATTTTCCTTAAATGCCTGATAATCTTTAGCTGCCTGCTTATATTTTAAAATTTGGCACTGAAAATCTGGTTGCAAGTTCTGTGTAGGGTGGTCTGACTATGACCTTGGGAAGTATTTCTAGGTCTTTTTTTTTTTTGGATAATCAGATTCCTTAGACAAGGCTCTTTTGATCTTCCACCTATGTCTCGGGGCCAAGTTGTGAAGAGGCCCTGGCCATCCCAATATTTATTATAGAATTTTCAGTTCATTCTTCTGGTTTAAGTTCCACAGCCCTATCCTTAGCTGAGCCTGGTATCCAGTCTGTAGACCCTCCCAAAGAATGTAAACCTCTAGTCTTCCACTGTGGAGGGGGAGGGGTTGGCATCTGGGAATCTGACCATCCTCATGCTTTCAATGGTTTCTCTTGTTTTCATCTCTGCCTTCATCCCACTGCCGCCAATTACTCTTAGATCTTCTGTAATATAAGTCTGCTTGCTTCTTGGTTCTCCTTACTTCTGGTTTAGGGTTCAATAGATCAGTTACTATCTGCCTCCTGATTGTCATCTTCTACTTTTGTTCTTTCTGTTTTCCTCACTTTATATCTGAAAATAATTCTAATAAAAACATTTCTATTATTTTAGTGTAGCTTGGGGAAGGAACAGAGCTAAAGACATGAATTCAATATTTAGTTTGTCAAAGTAAAGTTAATTCTCTTTGTAGAATTGAGGATTTAGACAGCTGAGTTTTTTTCTCTAGTTTGCATTTGCCTCACTCTATATCCATGATTATATGCATATATACATATATGTGTGTATATGCACACACACACAAACATATACATATAAAACTAACTCTAAATTCTGTTTCTCCAATTGTTTTGACATCATTTATTCAAGTTATAGCCTTTGGATACTTCAGTTTGCTCTTGAGTTGGAGGGCGCAAGTTATACTACTCCTGTATTTCCACAGAAGAGAGATTCGGTGTCATTAAGTCACTTGAGCAACAAAATTGATTGTGAAACTACCACTGTCCACATGACTATATTTCCAACTGTGGAGAAGAGAACACACGAGAAGAAGTGATGTTTACCTTTAGGAATTTATAGTTTCTTAGATGAATGTAGTGCTTTACTCTTTTAAAGAACGTTCTTTAAGTTCTCTAGGAGAAAGGAGCAGTATAAATTGATTTTTATTGCTTCATGTTGGCACTGTTTCATTGAGCTTCTTTTTGTCTTATGTTTATTCATAGTGTTTCCTATTTATTTATTATGTGTTTTCATGAAATAGAAAATGACCTTCTTAACAATCATCCACTTTTATGACTGTTTACTCAAGCTTTTGAATCCGTTGGTCACATTCAGGTACAAAGAGAAAAAAAAGAAGCTGCCTGTCTACCTTTCTTCAGCCAGAATACCAGATGCCTATTTCTCACTTCTTAGTCTGCCTGGAAACCTAGAGAGCCATTTGAGTGACTTAGAAGAGTTTTCAACACTGTCTATGATAAATATCACTTTTCCTCTATAGAGAATATAAAGAGTAGGTCTTATACTTATGGGAAATGATGTCAGGTTCAGAATAAGGTGAAGCCGATTTAAAACATTTTGCATCCAAAATGAGACATTATTTAAATTCTAATGTACTTTGATTTTGTCAGTGTCCCAGTATTCTTCATTTCTTCCTCCACCTCCAGCTAATCTTAAATGATTAATACACCCTCAAAGTCCCTTTAATCCAGGATTTGTCAACTCTGGCACCATGGACATATTGGGCCAGATAATTCTTTGTTGTGGGCACTATCCTGGCATAGGGTGGTTTGCAGCAGCCCTGGCTTCTACCTACTAGATGCTGGTAGCAAGCTCCAAGTGTGAGAATCAAATATGTCTCCAGATATTGCCAAATGTCTCTTGGGGTCCAAATTAGCTCCTAGTTGAGACCACTGATCTAACTCAAGTTCATAAATGAAACCAGTTTCTCTTTTCAAGCCTCTCTGGACCAAATTTAACCTTTTCTTCCAACCAATACAGCTCTGGTTCTATGTAGAGGAGAAACACTGGTGCTTAGTGGCTAAGGATGTGGACTTTGTGTTCTGACAAACCTGGGTTTGAAACCTGATTTAAACCATTTACTAGTTGTGTCACCTTGAGTGTGATAGTTAATCCCCCCCCCCTTTTTTTTTTTTTTGACGCCTACAGCACCTGGTCTTCCTAGGTGGTCTCCCATCCAAGTACTAACCAGGCCCGACCCTGCTTAGCTTTCAAGATCAGATGAGATCAAGCACGTTCAGTGTGGCATGGCCATAAACTAAAACTAGTTCATTTCTTTGAGTCTGTTTCCTCATCTTTAAACATGGAACTACTAACATGTCCTTCACAAAGTTGTGGGGATTAAATGAGGCGACATATGTAAAGGAAAGCCCCTGACACATAGCATGTACTAGATGGTAGAGATTATTATTAATATTATACACTTGTTCTCTGTTGTTCAGTCCTGCCCCCACATACATACCCTAACTCCTACACTTGATAATTCTCTTCAAAGAAATTTCATGGCATCAAAATGTTGGTCTCTTGAACTTTAGCTTTCTTGGTTTGTTGTCAAGCATTTTTAATTCGCAGGTCGAAGCTAGAGGCTCCCTGCGTAGAAACAGAACGTTCTAGCAGGGAAGAGCAGGCACCTTGTGGTTGAAAGTAGTATGTTTAGTAAGATTGGAAAGAAATATAGTTCCAGGCTCTCCAGCCTATGAAGAAAAGGGACTAGACTCACAACAGCTGCTTTGATGGAGAACCGGAGTATTGTCTCCCTCTCCTTTTATACTGCTTCACTCCTGCGGCAACTGCAGCTTCACTTCATATGGATTTTATTCCTTCTCAGACTCTTACCTGAATTTCTTAAGCAAGTTTGTAGTCTTCATAAGGTTGTTGTCTAGATCATAGTATTGCTACAAGGATGAAATAAGAAAATACATGTATAGCAACTGGGTACAAAGCCAGGAATATACTAAGTGCTTGGGAGATGATAGCTGCCATTGGTACTGCTACTGCTTTTCTAGTTGCTGTGTGAGAGAGTGTTTGATCTCGATAAAGCAGACAAGACAGATCCCCAGGATGCTCGGCCAGCACAAAGCTTTTCTGAAGCCTTTTCCTCTTGCCCATTTTATATCTGAAAGGTCCAAAAAGCACAGACTGTCTGCCCTTTTCAGGGTTCCTAACCAGGCTTTTCTCTGGGGCCTGAGTGGTGGTGGTGGTCCCTACCTCCCTGACTAGGCGATAGAAAGTCCTTGGCCAATATAGAAGAGTAATGACACCAATGTTAACAAATAGAAGTAAATAATACATAATGGAAGACATGAAGTCATTTTAATAAAAAGACATGTTGGCTCAGATCAAATCCTGCTTTCCTGTGCTTTGGAGTGGCCTTTAATATATAACGTTAAATACCACTCCAAACACTTACGAATTTCCCCCTTAAGGGTATGACGATATTGCTTCAGGGAAAGAGGTCCAGCTGAGTCTGTTGGTCTGTAAAGCAGAGAATTGACCCCGTTGGCTTGACCTCTGGGGCGGGGGCGGGGGGTGTCTTGCAGGTCATGAAGACATATCACATGTACAATGCCGACAGCATCAGTGCTCAGAGTAAGCTAAAGGAGGCAGAGAAGCAGGAGGAGAAGCAGATTGGCAAATCCGTGAAGCAGGAGGACCGGCAGACCCCACGCTCCCCGGACTCCTCGTCCAACGTCCGCATTGAGGAGAAGCACGTCCGGAGGAGCTCAGTGAAGAAGATTGAGAAGATGAAGGAGAAGGTGTGTACACTCAAGCAGTGGTAGAGGCTGGGGAGAAACATTCTAGGAGTTTTCCAGTAGGCATCATGGAGAGCAGAACAAGGAAGCTCTGGCTTCCTTTAGAGCCTAATGACCAAAAGTGAGTCCTTGCTATCTGCTGTGGAAGGAATCCTAGGTATTGGAGGAAGCCGGGCATGTGAGCTCCCAGTTTTTCACTTGTAGTAGATAACACAATAAACAGTGGTGACCCTTCCCAAGCCTGGGTGGGGACTATGGAGCTGGGGTTTGGCTTCAGGTGTCAGGTGCTCAGGGGCGGATGTAGTGACACCTGCTTCAGGGTGGCCATGCAAGGATGGAGAATGGTATTTGCAGATAGAACCAAAGTGGGACACACGTCTAAAGTAGGGAGCCTCATTAACCTTTCCGGGATTGATCTACATTATGCCCTTGAATCTCATTAAACAGAATTAGAACCCAATTTAAGGCAGACGCGCATAGGGAGTAGCAGCACAATTGTGGTTCTCGAATGTGCTGTACTTTCATCTTTTAGAGAACAATCTCCCCTTAAAAGAAAAAAAAGTAACACTGAACTTTTGTTCCCTTTTCAGCGCCAAGCCAAGTACACGGAGAATAAGCTGAAGGCCATTAAAGCCCGGAACGAGTACTTACTGGCTTTGGAGGCGACCAATGCGTCTGTCTTCAAGTACTACATCCATGACCTGTCTGACCTGATTGATGTAAGTGCTTGAAGCCGGGGCACAAGGGTGCCTCTTGCCTGGTTTCGGAGATCGGGTCAGGCGTTTCCCAGTTCTGTTGTTCAGGCACCTCAAAGCATTTTGAGAACAATTAGGGAAAAAAATAGCCACGATCCATCTGGGGCTTATCATGTACCAGGTACCAGGTGAAGTACTTTACACTTCCTCTCCTTTAGTCCTCACTAGAATCCTGGGAGGATAGTCTTATTATCTCTATTTTTACAAATTAAAATTCAGAGTTCTAATGACATGCCCAGAGTCAGCTAATAAGTGACAGAGGCAAAATTTGTACGTAGGTCCAATTACTAACCCACGCTTATAACCGTCATGCATTTCTGTCTCCCAGGAAATACTTTCTTAGATCAGCTACTTGCACATAGAAGTGAGTGGCAAAGGCTAAAGAATTAGAATGCCATACCTTGCGTTTATATACCATTTAATGTTTCTCAGGGTTGTCTCATTTGATTGTGACATTACCCTTTTGGATCAGTATTACTATCTTCAGTTTGTAGATAAGGAATCTAAGGGTCAAAAGAGTTACCTGCCCGAAGTTACATTGCAAATTAGGGTCCTGATCCAGATGTCCCAGACATGTGGCTCATACTTTATATGTGGTGCCCAGATAAGGAGAGAAACAGGATAGTAGGCACATGTGTTTTGCTTGGGGCAGGCACAGGGCTATGTTTATCGACTTTAGTCTTACGGGTCAACCTTGGCCTTTTTTCTCCTGCCGCTTCTCCTCAAACTTTATACTAGTTGCATCTTGCAGCCCCTCCCACACTCCTGAGCCAGTCCTGACTGAGGCTGAATAAGTGCTCCCTCTCTCACCTCTCCCTCCTGTCATCAGAGTAAGGGGCCTGGAGCTACCCGACTTAGCATCAGCACCCCGGTCTCCTCTTTCAGGCAAATCCTGGCGAGTCTTCTTTCTGATGTCCGATATTCACCCCTGACTGTCAGCAGGCAGCAGCTGGCCTTTACAAGCCTCTGGCCAGACCCGACATACTTGCCTGCCTGCCTTGGTTTCTTCACAAACTTGCCACACTTCACAATATCGTGTAGGATTTTAAGATTCGTTGTTAAATTGGGGGCTTGTCTGTTTTAGAGCTCTGTTTTGTCTCTGTTTAGTCTCTTTCTTACCCCTGCCATGCTCTGGCAAACTGAAGAATTGGATTAGATCATAGGTACTTAAATTTGGCTTCACATCAGAGTTGTTGGGGGAACTTTTCTGAGATACAGATTCCTGTCTCCCTTCAGCCAAGGATTTTTGATTCAGTAGGTTTCGGTCTCTTAATGCCCTGGGTGTCATTGTCACACTTGGTAAGTGGAGCCCTGATTTCTGTTCAGGTACCTCTTTGTTCTCTCTGCTTGTTGCTGCCAATCTGAACACTGTCCTCCAGTGGAGGTCACAGCCCTAAACAGGACCCTTTCTGTTCCTGGGGTGGCGGGGGGTTGGGGGGGAATATTCCTCACTGGGAGAGATGCTTATTCTCTGGAGGGAGAGAATTTCTTTCTTTCTTATGCTCAGTATCTGCTATTACCTCACATGTGGTTTAAAAACAAACAGACAAACAAACAAGAAAACAAAACAACCCCCTCAGACTGTGCAGTCCTCCACAACTCTTCTGCTGGTCTGTCCTTTTCTCTTTCTTTTGCCCCCGGGGGCAGCTTTGTCAGTCACAGTCCTTAGCCCTCCATCAGATGTGAGTAGGTGTTTTAAAATCAGTCTAAGAAGCAAGCTATTTTGCACTTTATTCTCTTTATTAAAAAAAAAAAAGAAAAGTGTGTTAAGAGACTGTCCTCACAGGATGCTGGGTGAAGTGCCGTAAAAAAAAGAAACCTGCTACCCTCCCAGCCAGGGCGTGGGTCTAGGTCACCGTGAGCAAGTCCAGGTGCTCGCCTTCCAGGCCACGCGGACAGTAAAGTTGCTCTTATTTTATTTTGTTTGCTGTTTGTTTTGTTTTGTTTTTTTTCTTGAGGTGAAGATAGATTAATTTCTTTTTTTTTTAAAGGCTGATAACATTATTCTGCTTTATAAATGTTCAGTAAATACTTATTCGAGATGAGGCTGTGTGCTCAGCATCAGGAGTAAAAAAGAAATAAAATAGTTTTTGCCCTAGAGGTATGCATGGATGGACAGGTAAGTTCTCTGTACCTGGCTAATTGCAGCACTGGAGGGAAGCATAGGCGCCCTGGGACAGTGTTTTTCAAACTGTAGGTCATGAAATCACTCTCATGGATTTGACTTTTTTTTTTTTTTAATGCCAGTTTATTTATTTATTTTTTCATTCTATATATACATAATTTTCTTTTTAACATTTTATTTTTTTATTTTCCCCCTTCCTCTGGTAACTACTAGTCCATGGTTCATGAGTCTCTGTTTGTCCTGTTCATTTGTTGCTTTTAGGTTTATATCCTACATATGTAATATCATGTGATTTTCAACTTTTTCTGTCTGGCTTATTTTGCTTAGCATGATTATCCAAGGTCAATTCATGTTGCAAATGGAAGTATTTCATCTCTTCTTATGGCTGAGTAATATTCCATTGTATATATATATACCATACCTTCTTTAGCCAATCATCTATCATAGGACATTTTGGTTGCTTCCATGTCCTGGCCACTGTGAATAATGCTGCTATGAACATCAGTGTGTAAATATCTTTTTAAATATGAGTTTTCAAGTCTTTGGGGTAAATACCCAGCAGAGGGATTGCTGGATCATATGGTAGGTCAATTCTTAGTTTTTGGAGGAACCTCCATACTACTTTCCATAGTGGCTGTACCAATTTGCTAGATTTTTTTTTTTTTTTTAATGAATGAACTAGAATAGAGTATACTAATCTAGAATAGGACAGGAAATAAAATATCAGGGTATATCACGCTAGTAAGACTAAGGTTAAGTTTTACTCGTATGAGGTAAGTATTCATGCTTGCATACCCATGGGCATGTGTATGTGCACGTGTGCACACATGCGTGCGTTTGTGACAATGTAAGTTGTATTTCTTACTGTGATTAGAAGTAAAAAAAAGTTGAGAGTCACTGCACTAAGAAGAACAGAGGCAGGTCTCTTAGTCTCCTCTGTAAACTCCGTGAGGGTGGGAACCAATTGCTCTCTTTACCTTAATACACACATATCTAATGTATACATACAGTGCTTAATATAGAGCCAAGCACATTGTTTATTCATTGAAAGAAGAAAACAACAGAAGGAGAAGGAAGAAGACGATTTCCTAAGCCACAATTTTTTCTTTTCTGTGTCTTTTAATACTCTTTTGAAATATAATTTACATAGGACAACTGAACTTACATGTTACGGTTTCAAGAGTAGTGATAAATTCATACACCTTTATAACCTACATCTCTAGCAAGGTATTTTCATCACCCCAGAAAGTTCCTTTTTTCTCTTCCCCATAAATTCTCCTTGCCAAGACAGCCACTGTTTTTAGTTCTTTCACCATAAATTAACTTTGCCTGTTGTAGAACTTCGCAGAGATATGGTATATGCTTTTTTGTGTCTGACTTCCTTTGCCCAGCATAATGTTTTTGAGGTTCATCTACATTATTGCATATGTCAGTAGGTTCTTCTTTTTCCTTGCTGCTCTATGTAATAAAAATGGCCAAAAAGATGCTTTGGCAGTGAACCAACAGTGCAAGAGTGAGTGGTAAACCTGGGTACGTTGGCATTCTGACCTTGACAGAACGTGCTTTAAGACATGGAATGAATCTTGTTTCAATCAGTGCCATCTGTGTGATGGTTCCTTCCTAACAGGTTGAAGCTCAGTGTGTGCTGAAGGCATTGAAGATGAGAGGAGGGAAGTTATTTTTGTTGGTGGCAGTACACTGACACAAGAACTAGCCTTCGCCTGCTTTTTATAAGATTTAAACTCAGACTGTAGGAATCCACGTGAGGCATCTGACACAACAGGAAAACCTGACTTCAGGCCAAAAAGACATTCTGAGCTGACTTAATGGAGGCTAAGAACTGTAGGCTTGTTGGAATGTGATGTTTCTCCACTGTCCTCCTGTGACTCTCTTACCCCAAGAGCAGATGGGTGACTAGAACAGGGCATTGTCCTCCTGCACAGCTGGAGTGTGGTGCATGTTTTGTCCATGGGTAGAGAATCTGTGACACCATGTGTACCCAACTTGGATGTGAGGGAACTCGGCTTTTGCAATAGGAAATTTTATAAAGGGCAATTATTTTTCTCTTCTGTGTGAACTTGAAGTGGGTGTTATGAAACACCCATATTTCTTTTTTAGGCCTTCTCTAGAGTCTTGGAGTAAAGAGATCAGCTGGCAAAGGGTTAATTCAAGTCATCACACATCTGGATAGGCTATCATTAAATTCTTATAAAAATTTGATTTCCCCTGGGAGAGTTTTCATCAAACATATAACCCAGAAATGGCCAAGGGGGCTCAGCGTGGCCATGGAACTCATCAGAAGCCATGGGAAGCATACTTTGTCCCCATCATGAGCAAAATGATGTGCTGCCTTGACTCACTGGGATTCTCCTGGGGCTAAAGATGCAATATTCAAATCGCACTTTCCTAACCTTGCCAGAAATTGCTTCTTTGCTAAAGCCTCAGTTTCCGGCTGTTCCCTTGCAGATATGTGGATAGCAAAGGCTCCGGAAAACCTACTCCGAATCTCCTCGGTTGTCTGGAGGCCTAGAGGAGCCAGAGGGCACGTTGTGAGTCAGACCCCAACTGACTAGCACAGAGAAGCAACAGAACAGTTATTTAAGAGGGGCAGTGGACTGGTCCAAGAAAGCTTTCCACCTTCCATAGGCCATACAGAGTGAGCAACACAAAAGGCTTCAGTGGCTACATCTACCCACTTGACTTAGATCAGTATCCAGCCTAAGGTGGGTTATTTCCTGAGAGCCTGGAATCTGCACTCCTGGCTTCATTCAATTCACTTATGCTTATTAAATGCCTACCATGAGGGAAGCCTAACGGTGAGGGATTCATCGCAGCTTGCCTTCTGGTGGGGGTGATATGAAATGGCAAGTCACAGAATGAGGGAGTGTATTCTGTTTCATGTGAGGACTGCCGATGGGTGTGGTTCTGAGTGGAGGCCAAGGTCAATACATGCCAGGGTTGCAGGACTGGCTGCCTTCCCAGAGTCTGTGAATTTAATTTGGATCTTGAAGATTGGATCCAATTCCAACAGGTGAGAGGAGTGGGAAACATTTCAGGAAGAGAAAATCCTGAGATTCTGTTTCCCTTCCAACAAATATGGTGTGTCACAATACATGGGGCAAACACACACCCCCTGTACCCCCACAGGCATTCTTCTTCCCTTTCCCTCACCTTAAAACTTAGGTACCCCTTCATCAAAAAAAAAAAAAAAAGGAAAAGAAAGAAAGAAAGAAAAAAGAAGGAAAGGAAAGGAAAGGAAAGGAAAGGAAGGAAAGGAAGGAAAGGAAGGAAAAATCCTGGGAGCTGAAGAGCAGAGGTAGTGCATTTGGAGATACTGATGATTGGTGTTTAAGTGTCAGCATGGCTTCAGATATATATAAGTGTACTACCTGTCACTGGCCTCACAGCAACTTATAAGGCTGATGTTATTCCTTGTTTGAGGCTCAGTGAGGTTAAGCAGCTTGCTCATATTCATATGGTTGATTTGAGGCCTATGGTTTTCCAATACTCTGCCCTAACAGAGAACATGTCACTGGGTTAGAACAGAAGGATCGGAAGACGAAACTGGAGGGAGATGATGGTCAATGGCCAGACTGAAGAGAGCACAGTTTATTCTGGCTGTTGACCTTACTTAAGTTATTTTACTTCACTGAGCCTCAGCTTTTTAGTCTGGAAAATTAAGGTAATACCAACCACGTTGGGGTGATAATGAGAATAAAAATCTAGAATGCACATACATAAAGCACTTAGCACACTGTCTGGTGTATAATAAGCACACAGTAAATATAGAGGCATTTAAAAAAAATCCAAACTGAGAAAAATGGACTTTGATTTAGGAAAAAGAGAGAGAGAGAGAGAGAGAGAGAGAGAGAGCACACTATTATAGGTTCCTTAGCAGTGGAGTAGCATAATAAAAGCTGTATTTTAGGAGAGGGAAGCCGACAGCACTGGTGTAAGATCGCTGATAAAGGTATGAATTAGGGTAGAGATAGTAAGCATGGAGAAAAAAGGGAAGTTACCAAAAATATTCAAAAGTTTATAAAGGGCACCCTGCCTCTCCCAAATTTCTCTTCTGCACTAAAAATCTCCCCCTGCATCCCCTCCACACACATGTCCTTGCTCAGCCCTGTGGGTAGTGTCACTTCTGTTCATTAGACTTACAGGCACAGAGTTCATCGTCAGAGTCAAAATAGACGTAGTAAGGAAGACTTACAGGTTCAAGGGCAGCCTGACTAGACCAGCGGCATCTCCCAGAGGGGAAGGACCCCTGCACGTGCAGTCTCCCAATCAGCCACTTTTGTCTAGCTTCCACTTGCTCTTCCCTCCCAACTGAATTTAATGTCTTTCTATCCTCTGCCTCTAGTTAAGCTGTAACTGCTGTTCTTTCCCTGCAGCCAGGCACCTGCCAGAGCCTATTGGCACTGAACCCAGAGCCCAGCCCGAAAGCACTCTATTGCTAAGCTTCTTGTCAGATGCTGGGAGGAGGAAGCACGTCACATGCTTTTTCTGCCCTAATAGTGGCTGCTCCCAGTGTGATCGGGATGAAGGGGAACGGCTGGGGGAAGAGTTAATTTGATGCCTGCTTATGGAATGAAATGGCAGCCAGGCAGATGGTCCTACTCTACCCGTGGATGCTTCTCTGGTGTGTCTTCTCAGGTTCTGGATCTCAAAGCTGCTTAAGCAATAGAGGGGATAATAGGTGGCCAAGGAATGAGGATCTCTGGGTCCTTTGGGAGGGATAGGGAAGATTGTCATAGAATTATAGATTGCCATTCCCCTGGAGGCCTTAAGGATTATATTTCGTCCACGTATTTTCAGACTTTTTTCTCTAGTGGAAGAATTCTTTCTTCAGACCTTACATAGAATCCCAATATATCAAGTAGGAAAAAGAACAGCTGGTTTGGTTGAAGCAGGAGTAGGAGGTTCTAAGTCCCACTAGCTGGGCTGCCCTTTTACCGTCTCTCAAGGGTAGCCTAAGAAGGTTCTGGCACAGAACCATACAGCTGTGGTCTACAGCTTGAAAACCACTGACCTGGCCAAATCTGTTCATTTTACAGTCAAGGAAACAGGTTCAGAGATGGGAAGTGGCTTTTCCAAGGTTGCTGACTTCCTGTTTGGTGCTTTTTTATACTATCGACTCTTTTGTATCTTTTAGTATTATTATTATTTGATTTTCTTTAGAAAATCAGAATCCTTTACATGAATTTTCTCATTAAGACTTCTTTTTAGAAATTTTTGGTCTGATAAATGCTGTTTCTGTAAGGTGGGAGCTTTAGTGCAAAAATCTTAGTCTGCAGCTAAGGCCTGTTCTAGAATGTTGAGGGTTGGTGGGGTGATGAATGATAGTCAGGCCCCCCGTCTCTTCTTCTCCCACCCAGAGTTCTAAGTTTATATAATTAATTGCTCTTGCAGCACTTCTGATTTCCGAACCCTGAATGTGGAAATGGCCTGACTTGGTTGGCATGTGGTGACTTAACCATAGTGACTCTGAGAGTGACAGGCTATATTTTTATTATTGAATTTTGTTATAATGGTATCCTTAGAGAAAACCAAAAATGTAAGAAGATTCCTTTTAACTCTCAACTCTTCCTGTTTTTCCTGAATAGCTCATGATTAAATAATTTTATCTTGTCCTAATGAGTCTTCTTCCTTCTAAGCAGCTCCCGGTCCTCTAAGGTGTGTTTAACTGGGAGTTGAGGACTGAGAAACCTCGCCCAGATCTTGGAAGTCAGAATGCCAGCCTTCTTCCCGCTGCTCAGCTTCTTTGACATGGTCACATTTAAGCCTTGGCACTGCCTGGGGTTTGCTCATGTGCTCTCTCCTTCCCACAGCAGTGTTGTGACTTAGGCTACCATGCTAGTCTGAACCGGGCACTGCGCACCTTCCTCTCTGCTGAGTTGAATCTGGAGCAGTCTAAGCACGAGGGTCTGGATGCCATCGAGAATGCCGTAGAAAACCTGGATGCCACCAGTGACAAGCAGCGTCTCATGGAGATGTACAACAATGTCTTCTGCCCACCTATGAAGTTTGAGTTCCAGCCCCACATGGGAGACATGGTGAGGCTCTCTTCCCCTCCCCCCGACTCCCCAAGGAGCTTGAGCACTTTTGTGTCTAGATTCACGACACCAAGGCCATGTTATTCAGGAGAGGATGAGGCCTAAGGCTTCCTGTCAGGTGGATGAGGCACATTCCACTCATCCAGCAAACAGCTACTGAGTACTGACATTGGGGATTAGAACCCTCGGGGAGCTTACAGAGTCTGGTGAGTTGAGAGAGAGTTAGAAAAATGCATTGGGAGAGGCACCCAAAGGGACCAGAGGGGTCAAAGGAGGTGAAAAACAGGTGTGTTAAAAAAACTAATAGTTTGGTGTCATAAAAGGGAGGTGGGGATTCCGAGGGGTGAGGCTGGGAGAGGTGAGAGCTGAGATGGGGCTGGATACTAAAGGCATTTGTTGGGATGGGAGGGCTGAGCAGAGTAATGCTGTGATCTTTTGTCATTTGACAGAGTCCTGAAGGATCTTAATCTCCTGGGTTTAGAAGTTTGCAGTAAAAGGTGTCGCTTTGCTTGGGTATTGAACAGAAAAGAATAGGTACCTACAGAAAGGATAGGAGCTAAGCTGTCATCCTGAAGGCCTGTGCTGGGGCCCAGGCAGGAGCATGAACATGGGGTCCCTGTTTTGAACTTTTCATCTTCATTGACTAAAAGAAAAAGGGTCTGAATAAACTAAACTGAGGGGAAAGAGTTTCCATTACTGTGAGTTTTTTGGTTCTACTTCTAGTGGCTGTGCATACAAATCAGAGTGAACCTAATCCCTGCGGATGGGAGCCACAATTTCACCTATTGCTTAAATCAGGAGGATGTGTAGGCTTACGTATACATAACAGAAAACCTCAAGATGGAAACTTCAGATGTGGTTGGATTTAGGAGTGGGAATTTTATCAAGACTCAGTTTTTCTCTGTTCCATGCCTTATGTGTTGGCCCTATTCTCAAATAGGCTCTTATCCCATGGGGCCGAGATGCACTATTTCCAGGCTTATCTCCTTCTAGATTTAAATTCAGTGGGAAGGGTATCCGCGTCCCTCCTAAAAGCTCCCACAAAAGTCTCACTTTGTCTCTTTGGTTCCAATTGAGTGACTTGCTTATACCTGAGTCAACCAATGTGGCTAGGTATCGGCTGACTGGCTATGCCTTGATCACATGCTCCATTCCTGGGGTGGGGAGAGCCCCATCCAAAGCACATGGCCTGAGGTGTGGGATAGGAGGTTCCCCCGGAAGGCAGTCAGAACAATTACTAGAAGGAAGGATGGATCCTGAATGACCGAAAAACAGTGAAGTCTTCTCAACAAGTGATTGGTGCTTCCACTAGAATTAGCATCCAGACCCTCTTTAAAAGCCCTGCTCCCAATGACAGCTGTTGCAGTGTAACCAGGGGGTTTTCTGTCATCAGTAGGCCAGTATGGAGAGCGGGACATTTCTATCCTAAACACAAAAATGTGGAGATGATTTCTTTCCTCTCCTTTTTGGGGAAAACCAAACCATTTACAATTTGTTTCCAGTGCTGTGGCTTAGGAAATGTCAGCGTCTGAACAGATGGGGAAGTGAGATGGCAGCATGTGCAGTCAGAAGGGGTGTCGCCAAACCCCAGGAAGCCCCATTCCTCACCTGCCCTGGCTTCTAGTCAAACTTGCCTTGCAAGCCCCTTCTCCTGCTGCCACTAAGATTTCTTCCCCAGAATTAGTGGAACTCGGGGACCAGCAGAGCGGAGTGATACATTTTCTGGTGTTAACTGAGTTGCCTTCCGAGCCAAACAGCTTGTCTCCATAAAGGGGGAATCCAAATGCTGGGTGCTCAAGCCCCCTTAGCCCTGTCAGAGCCTCATTTCTGTACTCCAGCACACAGCTGGAATGCATTACCTTGCACCCTGGTAGAGGACCACTGCCAAAGCATGCATCAGCAGCACCTACTGCTTCTTAAAGGAACAGGCATGGAGGTGGTTTTCTCTCCATGATTCCTCCCTGCTAGGTCTGGGTTACTTTAAAAAATCAATAGTTTACTCTTCTGCCTAGGCCTTCCCTATATAATATGGCTGCTCAATAGCTGAGCCAGGCGGGGTCCAGGGCTGGTCCTAGATCTTACAAAGGTTCCACATTCCAGACTAGCCTTTATATGAGTGGAAAATAAAAGAGAGGTGATGGTGAGTCTTGGTCCCTGCAGCCAGTCTATCCCCACCAGTGTGGGTTAGCTATAGATTATAGAGGCAAAAAGAGGGAGCTGCCTGGAAGTCTTTGAGCCAGGGCTGAAGTTCAGGTGACAGTTTGACCGTAAGCACTGAAATTGGCCAAAGCTCCACACGGGCTGGTGTTCTGGAGCACTTGGCATGTGACTTGATGCCTAGCACTCTCAGAAGTGCTAGGAGGAGGCACTTGGCTCTACTCTTGGTACCCCCAAGGGCTGGTGGGGCTTTGGATGCCTGACCAGTGACATCAGGCAGCCAGAGTGTTGCACTCTTGGCGCTAACCCATCCTGGCCACTGAGCTTTCGCCATTGTGTCTGCTTATCCCAGAACCAGAGTGAAGTCAGCTCTCTTTAGATCTGAGAGCTGGCTCACACCAGCCTCTCTGCCAGGGGAAGAGGTCAAGTCAGTTGGGAGCTTAAAAGCCAATGGAAGAAAAGGTCAAGTCCCAGCCCCCTCCATTTGAAGGGAGGTTTCCTCATTTCAAGCAAGAAAATTGTCTGTGGGCATGCAGATGTGCCCACATATTGCTAAGAAAAATAAAGGCCAGTTCTATCCAGATGTCTCTCTTAAGATGGGAGGCTGAGGGACACATGGGGGCAAAGTGATAGGAACTGCCTCCATGTGGGTCTTTCTTCCCAGTCTGCAGCCTTCTGTTCCTCACCTGCCATCCTGGGGACCGTGAGTGACCTCACGCCCATGCCATAGCCATACCACGATCAAGAGACAGTGGCTCAACCATCCATTCCTTCACACAAGGGAAAGCTTACTGACAGTGATCCTTTGGGGGAAGGGTAGGCTTCTCTCCCACACAGATCTGGTGAAGATCTGGAGTAAAATGATGGCTCTTTGAAAATGCCAAGTTCTACCAGATTCCATGCCCTCTGGGGCCCTCTAGCATAGCCTGTGGACTTGTTCCTGGCTTCACACTTTGTCTCATTGAGTCAGAGCTCTCATGCAGGGCCCAGATTTATAAACACATGCTGGCTGCCAACAACAGCAAGTTAGCCTCCTGACCCACTTCTCGCTTGCTTTCACTCTGGTATACGAAGCGGGGTGAAGGAGGGGCTGGAGAGGTAGCGACTTGGATCTCTAGCAGGAAATCCTCCCTGTGCCAAAGCATTGTGTCTCTGAAGCTAGGGCTGCCCAAGGCACTCTTCTCTGGACTAACTCCGGGCTGCTTGGGGCCACGGATCCTGCGTAGACCTGCCTCTGCCAAGCACCAGCCTGGAGATGGTTTCAAAGAGAGAGACCTGGTCTTTCCAAACCTTCGTCTCACTCCTCATTCCTTTCTTGTGCTCCTTGGTCCTGGAAGAGGTCCACACACTTTGGCTTTGGATTTTGTTTTAACATAGAAACCGTGTGCCTTGCAGCTTGCATATGTATAGTTTTATTAGCAGTAATGAGACTCTGGAACCGCCAAAAGAATGGTGTCCTCTTCCTGACCTGGTGTGTCTTGCTTCTGGCAGGCTTCCCAGCTCTGTGCCCAGCAGCCTGTCCAGAGTGAGCTGGTACAGAGATGCCAACAATTGCAGTCTCGCTTATCCACCCTGAAGATTGAGAATGAAGAGGTGAGTTTCCTGCTTAGGAGACTCAGAGCCACCCCCTGAGTTTCCCTGTCAAACCTCTTGTAGCCGCCCATATGGGAGCGGTGGAAGGAGCATGCCGAGAATGTCCGGGCTGCTGCAAACATTTCCTAGCCAAATGTAGGCTTGGATTTTCCCCCTCTGCTACATCCTGCCCTTGAACTGCAGGAAGTTGCTCTTGCATTGCCAAAGGTTGAGCTCTATTTTGAGCTTTTGCAAAATGCTTTTTCCCCCATGCTACACATTTAATCAAAATGGCACTTGGCAGCTGAGTGAACAATATTGTATCTCTGAAACCACCCCCTCCTGCCTGGCTTTTCCCAGCATTTTCAAATAAACAGAAGCTTTTGACTTTGACACTTCAAACATCCCTATCCTCTTAGCAAAGGGTGACTTTCTCCTGGGCCCATTGTGTTTGTTTTCAGCAGCCAGTTCAAAAGGACAATATGATTGATTATCAGAGCTACTTTCTTTTGAGCTCATGTAGTTTCTTGCCTGGCATCTCAGTAAGTTTTACTTTTCCTAAGAAGATCAGGAAGAACTGGGGATGGGTCACTTAGTTTGAAAATGGGGAATCAAGTTGATTGATTTGTTGAAGGTCATAAAACAGCACCTGGGGCGTGGAGGGATGATGCCCATCACACATTTTAACCAGCTCTTTATATGATAGGGTTGGTTTGGATTTATATCATTGTCTCTCCTTAGCACTTCTACTATAACCAAAAGCTGATATTAAATTTAGAAAGTAAACATGAAATATAAAAGCTGGGTCAGGTATGAGGCATGAAGGGGGCAGAGGGTAGGTCCTCCCTGGAGAGAGGAGCACTCTATAGCAGAGTCCATGTGATGTTTATCACTCACTTAGCACCATCCCATGGGAGGCAGAGCTGCGCCCTCTGACAGCACCCACCTTCCTTCCTTAACCCACTCCTCTCCCTCTTCTCCAAGCTTCTTCATCACCTGCTACTTCACAGGCTGCCCCTCATGCACTGTGTTGGCCCTTGTTGTGGCAGGTAAAGAAAACAATGGAGGCCACCCTGCAGACCATCCAGGACATCGTGACCGTTGAAGATTTTGATGTGTCGGACTGCTTCCAGTACAGCAACTCGATGGAGTCTGTCAAGTCCACAGTCTCGGAAACCTTCATGAGCAAGCCCAGCATCGCCAAGAGGAGAGCCAACCAGCAAGAGACAGAGCAGTTCTACTTCACGGTGAGGGAGCGCAGCGGCCTTTAAGCATCCTCTGTAGGCACTCCGCACACAAGGGAGACTGGAGCCCCGAGTCCTTGTCAAGCGTCTGAAGGGCAGTCTTTAAATATCCTAGATTTGGATCTGGGCATATTCAGAGACCATTTCTGTACTTAAAGGCACTAACACCTACAAGTCACATGTGTCTAACAGGGTCTCCTAAGAGAAAGGATGCTCCCAAGTACCCTACCAAGAAGATTTTCTTTTTTAAGAAATTTTTAATTACCTAGTAGGCTTTTGTTTGAAAGTTTTCATTTCAGCCATAAGAGATCATGAAAGGGGGACTTCTTCTCTTGGTTCTTGGGAACTACATCCAAGTATGCTGGCAGACACATGTCTTGTTTTTAAAGTCTGTAGTCTCTTATAGATGGGAAATTGTTTTTTATCATTATTGCTAAAATTCAAAGGGACAGGTGATATGAAGCATTGTTGGTTTGTGGAAAATTCCAAAACATTATATTTTGTTATTCGCGTATCTCCCAGTCTCTTTTTAGACAGATGGACCCAATTTTTTTTTTTTAAGTTGTGTTAACAGTCCTTTGGAAGGTTACTGTTGGCTGGTCTTTGGTGCTGCTTTTTAATAATTAAGTTATTTTGAGCTTGCCAAGTAGGATTTAGTGCCTGGACTAAAATTTATTTCCTAATCTTCTGATGACCAAGAAAGGAGAAATTAAGTTTGCAGATGTGAGATGAAATATAGCCAGTGAATATGCATACTGATTCTGAATGAGAGAAATTAACTTGTTTTTCGGTCAAGAAACATAGTCTGCATGCAATAAATTGAAGTTTTCCTCTAACTAGAACAATTTATTTAATTCTCCTTTGAACACTGCCCTTCCTCTATTGAGAACACTAGTGATTTGCTATCATTTTAAAAACATAAATCTTTTTTTTACTTAGTTAAGCTCAGACTTTTTCAAGATTTTTTTATCTTGAAGAAGACTGTTGAGAGTAATTTAACAGTATTATCTTTTAAAATACCTTTTTTTCTTGTTATACAAATAAAACATGCTTATTTAAAATTTAGAAGCAAAAAGAAGAAAATAAAAATTACCCATAATCTCACTACCTAGAGATAATAATGAATATATAAAAATTTTTAAATGTATACATGGGGTTAAGGAAACATCACATGCAAAATGATTGCTGTGCTTAATCGTGAAGGATGAGTGAACCAGGCGGTGAATCGGGAATAGAATGACATTCCTTGAGGAAAGAGCCACATGTGCAAAAGCATAAGAACATGCAAAAACCTGGTTTAGACATTAAGAAGCTTCTTGATTATAATGAGGGCCGTGATGCTGCCCCAAGCTTCGTTATCTCGGGAAGCTGTTGAACACTCTAGAGGCTTTTAATGATAGGATTGTTTGGTCTGTCTGGACTGCTTAGATATAACAGTACTTACGTGACCCAGTTGCATTACATGGCAGGTTTTCTTTTTCTTTTCTTTTTTCTTTCTTTCTTTTTTTATTTTGATTAAGTAAGAAATTTTGGACTTAAAAATCTGTATTTAAGACTGTCAGAATTCCTTATTGGCTTTCAGTGAATCTATAACATTTGCATCCAAAGTTGACCTTCAGTAAGAGCAGGAATGACCGTATTCAAACTGGTGATCTCTCAGATCCCACCCACCCTTTCACTTTTATCTGCATGGATGTCCTCTAACCCATTTCCTGTCTTTTGTGTCCGAACTGCTACTTAGCAAAATTGTGTGCAGATTTCCTTGGATAACGAACATTTTTTTGTCTGGGCTTGTCTAATAACCAATTTACAAGGGAGTTCATCATTTTCGTGACTGGTGCTTGGAATGTGTCAGATAATTCATTTCATGATTAAAGGGGTTTTTTTGGGTGGTGAAATGAACATTTACGAAAAGGGGGTGTGCATGTTAAACAGGATGGCAGCCTGTGCTTGCCAAAACATACAAAGCCAACACAAGTGCACGTGGGTTTTTTAGTTTGCTGCCCCACAGGCATTGCCATGTGCTTCCCCTTGCCCTTCAAAAGCAGCAGAGCAGCACATCCTGGAAACTCTTCTTTTGAAAAGGTGGGAAGAGGTCCCTTGCTGTGGCTTTGACTCCTAGGTAGAGTGCTTAGCGATCCAGAGAGTTGCTAGGAAAACCTCCCGACCACTCTCAGCTGTCATCAAATTCATCTTCCCAGATGACTTCAGTTGGAAATTTGAAGCATGACCTATAAACGTCAGTCATTTGCAGGAGTCCCAGGAAAATAATCATGGAATCTTAAAGCTTGAAGTAATTTTTAAATATCATCTAACCTTCTCATTTGAAAAAATTAAAAATAAAATACATCCAGAGGAACTCGACAGGAGCTGAAACTAGAATCTCATTGCCTGGTCATGAGTCACAGTCTTTTTCTCTCCATTCTCTGAAGAGGTTGAGGTGACTGGAAGGCACAGACACAGCTCAGTAGCTTTCTCCTCTTCTTTGCCCTAAATGAGGAGACATATCCTGATCTACTTGGCTTTGTATCACTTGTCTTCTGTAACACACAATCCAGCTATTTCTACATTTTTACCCCATTGCCTCTTTTTCTGTGACAGTTAAAAAATAGATTTTTTAAAAAATTTTTTAAATGCAAAGATTTCAAAAGATCATACAGAAGAAAGTCAAGCTTTTATACATCCCTGGCCCTGACCCTCCATCTTCTCTGCAAAGTGATTAAAACCTGTTTCTTCCAGAGATATCCTATGCATAGACCACCACTGACATACCCTTCGTTACAATAGCATTACATTAGAAATGTAATGAAATAAAATACATAGAAATACAAATAGAAGTATACCATTCATACTATTGTTCATTATTATTATTATTATTATTATTATTATTATTTTTAACGTCTACAGCATCTGGTATTCTCTTCCAAGTACTAACCAGGCCCAACCCTGCTTAGCTTCTAAGATCAGACGAAATCAGCCACGTTCAGGGTGGCATGGCCATAGTGTTCTTCACTATTCTTTTTTTACTTAATTTACTGTTATTTTTATATTAATCCAGAAAGATCTGTCTCCTTTTTTAGTGGCTCTGTAGAATTCCATTCCATGGATAGATGCACCATTATTTCTTTAACCAATTCCCTGCTTATGGGCAGTAATGCTCACTGGTTAGTCAAGGATTGTCAAAGCCTCGTAAGGCTGGTATATCTTTCGAGTACTTCTTTGGTGGTTGGAATATGGAGTTCTTGTATGGGGGATGGAGTGGGAAAGGGATTAAGATTACAGCTAATAAAATAAACTAGACTGTCTGAATCTTGGGGACAGATTCAAGTAAGGTAATGGTTAGGAGAGGAGATGGTGCCTTGGCCATTGGACAGTGCTCTAGTCAACTGGACGTGGACCTGGTGGTCTGAGATCTTTTTTATCTGTAGTCTCTTGGTAAATGTGTGCTAAGCAGATACAAGTGAATGAATGCCCCTGCCTTGTCCATTAAAGGGGGGAGATGTGCTCTTATTAAAGGTTTGCTCTATTATATTCTTTAAAGTCTCCTGCTTTAAAGATTTACAGGAGGAGGAAAAATGTTACTGCGCTGGGGTGATAGGGAAGCAGCCACTGTGATGACATCTGTGTATCTCTGTGTATGGTGCTGGTGGGGCATAGTTCACTCCTCCCACCAACCCCACCCCCTTGCAGCAAGGAATACTGGCCCTGCCCTGGCTTCACACAGATTAAATCCAAGGCATAAGCCAGGTCCATGAATTTCATACTTTCACAGTAAGAGTGTATGTAAAGGAGAGGAGTATTTAAAAATTAAATCTGGAAAGCATTCTTGTGCTCTTACTATTTTTTTTTAATGATCAGAAACCTGCTTTGATTTAGCTTTCTTATGTATTAGCACAAAGCGAATAAGTTGAGGGAAGGACTGTTCTTAGGTTAATTGAGCAGGTGATTCAGGTATAAGGAACACTTTCGCATACCTGCTAGTTGCTGGACTCTGTGCTAGTAATCACAGTCATGCTTCGTATCCTTGTTCATCTCCAACAACCTTATGGAAAAAGATATCATTACCCCTAGTTTATAGATGGGGAAACTAAGACTCTGAGGTTTAAGGGACTTGCCCAAGGTTAAAAGAGTTAGTAAATAATAGGATTAGAACGTTTCAACTCAGGCTTTTCCATTTTACTGCAACCAAGATGTTAGGGAGGGAGGGCTCAGAAAGAAAAATTAGTATATTGATACTTTTCAGTAAATAAAACTCATTGCTGACAGTTAATAACCAATTAAGAATTTATTAAGAAATAAATCAAGATCATAAAAACTAAATTGAAGGTTCACAATGGCAAAACAACAAAACCACCCAATAGACTCTTTGCCTTCATTCCTACTTTTTGAAGAAATTCTCAGTTTTGAGCATATTGAGTGTAAAATTGGGTGGGTAGGGCGTGGCACTCATCAGACTGTGTTTAGGAATTTGATTTTTATTTTGGTGATCTAGACAGAAACTGCCCTTTTTTTTCTCTTCCACTGAGAAAAACCCCAGGTCATCACTTTATGGTTAGATGTCTGTTGAGGGGAGCAGGGTGCAGAGTGTGGAATGAAAGAAAATTAGTTACCGAATATTGGAACATGCTTTAAGTAAGGAAAGTGACCTTATTGCCCAAGGAAGGGATTTTGAGATTACACAAAAATAATTTCTTTCCTAGCCCCCTGGTCTCCAGGCATCATTGAAAAGCACACATTCCTCCTCCCTTCCCTTCAGCTATCTCAGCTGGTTTTTCTATGTGTCTGGTCAGCAGCCTTTGACTCAACTCCACCAGTAAAGGCAAAGTTATTTCCCCAGCTCGTCTCATACAGCTGAGCGCTGGCTATGGGCAGGACAGGAAATTGATAAATAACATGCCTGTGAACTCCAGGTTGCTTTTACCTTCCCATACCTGGCTTACCTAGATGGAAAACTTCCAACCATTGTTCCCTGTCTTAGGGATGCAGGTCATACCTTGACACAGTTTTGATCCACAGGATTTAATGGAACCCGAAAAGGCAATCCATCATACCTCTTTATCAGATTGTTATTTATTTTAACGGTTCACCAAGCGACGGCCAAAGTTAACTAGTGAACTGTGAACACGAATGAAAAAAAAAACTTCTGGACTCACTCACAAGTAGAAACATGAGGGAGAGGAAGGAATTTGCATCCATTGCCTCTTAGAAGTCTGGCTCGTCTGAGCAGTCTGATCTTGTTTGAAGGGTTACCGTTTCTCGGTGGGTTTTTCCTCATTAGGAAGCCTTGAGAGTCTCCAGGGATGACCATCCAAAGAGGGGCCTTTGAGGCTTCAGGTGTTAGTAGTGGATGTTGCCCTGCAGGCTTTTCACCTCTGGGCCCTGAACTACTGTTCCAAAGCTCACAATTAGGCATTGGTGGGGGATTAGGATGTCACCCAGGGAAGACTGACAGCAGGTGAGCTGGCAGCTGGAGCAGATGGAAAGGGGAAGGTGACAGAGGGGCCTATTTTCATGCGGATGTTCTCATGCAAAAGCAGGAAGGAGTGAAGGGAGCAGGTCCTGAGTAAAACAACAGAAATGGTTTGGTATAGGGTTTTTTTGTTTGTTTGTTTTATAGTTAATTTAGAGAAAAAGGGCACGCTTGGAGGCTTGGTTTGTGAATGCTGCCGATGGTTCTCTCCAGAGGATAGTGAGACTGCATTTATTTACTTTGAGCATTTATTGAGCGTCTGCTATCTGTTGGGCATGGAACTGAGATGCCAAGAATAATGAATGCCATGGTCTCTGACCATAGGGAGGAGGCAGCCTGGAGGGAAAAATAAATGAGTAATAAACCCTCCGTGACAGGGTTGTATGAGAAGTGCTGTCATGGAGATTTGCAAAGGTACGTGGAGGAGCATCCGGGTGAGCTGGGAAGGCCAAGGAGAGCCTCTCAGAGGAGGCAGGGTTTTTTTCCTTTGTTTTTACATGTTGTGTGTCGGGGAGAGGGGGAAGAAGGGAAAGAGAGAGAGAAATAAGAAATACCCATTCCAGGTTAAAAATTCATACTGTATAGAAAGGTACAAAATAAAAATAGCTGATAGTTTTTTCTGCCATCATCTTGAGTGGTAATAACCGTAAAATCAAAGTCTTGATGTATAATGATACTTTTTACTTAATACATTAAAAGAAAGACAGAACTATTAAATTTAAAATGTTTTCTCTACTCAGCCCCTCAGCTATCTTACGTATCACCAGTGATTCACAGATCACACTTGGGGAAACACGGCCATGTTGCCTCTGAGTTTAGACATGGCCAGGTGACCTCTGACAGCAGATGAAGCATTTCAGCAGGGGACCACCGAGGCCTCTGTGCATGGCTGTGGGGTAGAGTGGGAGAGACACCATGCTGAGTCCCAAGGCCCAGGATCCAGGCCTGGTACTATTACTACCTGGCCTGCAGTGGTCAGTGATTCATTTAACACTCCTTCCCCAAGATCATCTTCTCATCTGTAATAAGAAAATAATGATGTCTTCTCTAACATGCTGTACAGTTATTATGAGAATAAAATAAGAAAATATGTTCCAAAGTGCTCAAAAACCTCTTAAATTGCTACATATACACAAAGAATTACTACTGCTCAGTACCGTAACGGGAGCATGTTAGCATCCTGGTTAAGAACACACACTGTATTGTCAAACTGTGTATGTCTGGATCCTGCTCTACCACACTCACTCACTGTTTGACCTTGAGCAATTTATTTAATCTCTTCAAATCTCAGTGCCCTCATTCATAAAATGGGGATAATGATAATAATAGCCTATGGGGTTGTTTTGAAAATTTGATGAATTGTCTAGGGAAATTTCTCACTGTGCAGACAAGGGGTTTAAGAGAGATCAAACTGGAAAATGCAGCACAGCAATCATATTTTGACTGTTAGAGCAGAGCATTGCATTTCCGTAACCTCATCTTGTGCTTGAAGCTGCCAGTGTGTGTAGATGCAAATGGGGGTGTCAGCCCCTCCCTCTGAGCACTCAGAAACCCCAGGCTTTCTACAAAGACTCCATGCAGAATAGCAGAGGTGGCTGATTAAGATAGGCTCAGACAAAGATAGTGCGCGTGAGATGCTTGCAGCCCTGGCGGGTGCTGAGCCTGCCCTTGGCAATGTTCCTGGTGTGATGGAATGCACCCTGTGAGGGGCTGGGATGGGCGGATGTCAGTGGAGGTGACCTGTGGCAGGTGTGTGTCCTCACACCAAGACCAGGGCTCAGTAAGTCCCTCCACCCTGCCTGCTGTTCTTCAGTGGAACTGAAAGAGATGAATGAGGGGCCCTAGGAGGCCGTTTCTTACACTGGCCAACATGGAGCTCCCAGGAAAGCACAGAACAGGGTACTAATCCACCTGAAAATCAGCAGCTGTCCAGATGCTCAGGGCTGTAAAGAAATAAAAAATGGAATTGGTAGAAATTGGGTCAGAAACCAAATGCCCTCCTAAAAAGGGAATTGTACAGCTGCACATCTGTGATTTTTTTTTTTTTTTTTTTTTGTCTTTAGAAATCTGATTGCTCTTTTTTCTCCTCTTTCCTTACAGAAAATGAAAGAGTACCTGGAGGGCAGGAACCTCATCACCAAGCTACAAGCCAAGCACGACCTTCTCCAGAAAACCCTGGGAGAAAGTGAGTGTGAGAGCTCTGCCGGAGGTTTGACAGTGACAAAAAGGCTGAGCCCTGGGCTTTATTGCTAAGCCGTCACCCTATGCCAAGTGGGCCCGACCTGGTTATGTGAATGCGTTTCTTTTCCTAGCCTGTGTGATGTGGAAGCACACGGCCCAGACGACTGTTTGAGTAATGGGGAAAGGCCAGTGCTTAATGAAGCACTAATGTGCATCATCTGTTTGTTTAAACGGAGCGTGCGTACTCTTGACCCAGCCCCCGTCCTGCCATGACTGGGGTAAAGGGGCCGATGGGCTTTTCCTCTCCAGACACTTTGTGAAAACCCGCAGCTCCTCTGTGGCAGAACAGAGGGCTGGAGCAAGAAGCTAGGGAGCTGGAAGATGAGATACCCAGCTGCTCTGAGGATAGGAGAGGATTCTTAAAGGCAGGGGTGATGGGCAGACTGCTGCTTTCTGTAGCTTCACAGTAGAGCTTCGGTTTCTTTCTGTTTGAGTGGTCCTGATGCTACAAGGCAGCCATCCCTTCGCCTTGGCCATGCTGAGGACAAGGTGCTGAATCCACTGTCTCATCTCATAGGGTGATTTCAACCAGACCCTGGGAAGTAGCAAGGCAGAGAACAGGACTGGCACTCTGGACTTTCTCTCCTCAGCTGTCAAACAGAAGGCGAAGGTTGAAAGAGAAGCTTCCCTGGGGTTCTTGGCACCCTGCCCCTGTCTCTCAGCATCCTGTGATTAATGGGATCCCCAGGTTGGGGATGCCTCTGAATGCCGGGCCCCTCCTCCCTGCCCCAGTAATCTCCTCACATAAAGATGAGAAACAGGAGGCTACAGGGCATATGTGGCAACACCAGGGAAAGGCAACCCTGCACTTCCACAGAGGTCCAACATTGTGAAATAAAAGCTTGAGCACTCTCAGACACAGCAGAGTATACAAAAGTCTACAAAGTACTCATTGGCTCATTGGTCCCAGGAATCAGAGCCCCGCCCCTGCCCCCGCCTCCTCTGCTTTTCATTCCAGGGCCTCCTACCTATCCTTCTTCCCCTGTCCTCCTGCCCTGGATTACTCCCCGAGATGATTAATTCTCTAATGTCTTTGATCTTGTGATTTTTAGGGTATTTTCTTTTATGTGAAGAAAGCCTGTTAGGTAACTTCTGTTCTCTTTCCTCTCCACCACCCAAGGGATTCGAGCTGAACAGGTTTGGGCATTGAGCTCTTTACTTTGCTTATAGAAAGTCTTTATTCTTGGGTTATCAGATTGCTCTATGGGGAATCAGAGGAAAGAAAGTTCAGAACTACTTGATGCAAGTTATAACCGTGATTTCTTTTTGCCAAGATAATCGAAGCATAACCCATAAATGAGATAAGGAACAGGACCTTGGGGTGTAAGTGTGTGTGTGTGTGTGTGTGTGTGTGTGTGTGTGTGTGTGTGTGTGTGATGAATAAGTTTACACACACACATACATGCACCAGTGTGCTACCATGGAGGGGCAAAGGTTGGTGACCATTCATTAGTGCTGCAAATTGCCTTCATCTAAAGATGACAAGTTTTAGCGATAAGGAAAAAATAGCTGCAGATCCTCCTGTGTGCAAGTCATCATGTCCCTGTCTTCTGTATGTATTTGTCACCATAACGCAAAAGCCCCTTGTTCTTGCCACAGAGAGATAATTGATGTGTATGAATATTCCAGAATGGAAATGGGACAGATGTTGAAAATAATGGCTCAGAATAATATTTTTGCAGATGAGAGCTGAGCCTTTGGTAATGAGAGGCTGTTAGGGGTGGGGGAGTGTGTTGCTCAAGATGAGCTGAACTGTAATCAACAATTAGCAACCTTTAAAGGCAAGAAAAAGGCCCGCCCTCCCCCAGCTCTTGGAGATGGGGATGAGGAGTCGTGAGAGCTTTCTCTTCCCCAGCTCAGGGCCTGCTTGGGTTTTCCCTGGTTTATCTGATATAGGTCCAATCTGAACCAAGCTTCGTTAACTGTGGACACAAAGAAAGCGACAAAGATTACATCATGGCCCGTGTACACATGCATATGTATTTCTTAAAAATATAAGAGTACTTCTTACGATTGGAACAATTTTCTAAAGCTGGCTGTGACCCGTTAAAATTAATATTAGGGTCCACTATTGGACTGAGAACCACGGTTTGATAGCAATATCAGCATTAAATCTCATTTCCCTTTGCTACCCCAACCCAACTTAATAGGAGAATTTAGTATGAATTTAAAACTAGAACTTTCATATCTTCATTTGTTCCAGCATCCTTACCCACCCACCCCCCACACACACACACACACAGACACACAGAGCATACACAGAAGAGAAGCTGAATTTCATCTACAGGAAGGTTCTAATAATTTGTTCTCTGATGTATGATCTGCCTTGTCATTGTTCCCTACATCCACCCCACTGGGAAGCAGAGTTGGCACCCCTAAGGTTTAGGGACATAGGTAGCCCTGGGCAGCGAACAAGCATCAGAAACAAGCCTTGCCCAGAGAGTGTCTCTGAGACCTTCACTTCTTTTTTGCCTGGAAGGCTGGTGACCCAGTGACACTACTGGCTTTCTGGGGGAGAGACGGGCAGATGCACTGCTTCCTAGAAGCAGGTATCCCTCTTTTACCCTGCCTGCTTCAACCTGTTCATTTTGTTTTTGTCTTTCTAACAGGTCAGAGGACAGATTGCAGTCTGGCCAGGTAGGTGTGGCCTGGGACAGCCCTGTGAAAGGATGAAGAGAGGCCTGTGGGTAGAGAGATCCCAGCCTGGGAAAGAGTAATGCAGTTGAGTTGCAAAAGCAATGGATGGTTTTGCAAAGGAGTGGCCTAGGGTGGGTGCTTTGCCTTGCTGACCCCATCTGGCCCCAAATGGAAGTGGAGTTTGCTATGACTTCAGGAAAGAGCTGAGAAGAACTGAGTGAAGGGATGTATCATTTGCTGAAATAGTCCCAAGGACTCCCCAAAAAGAAATGTTCAACTCTGGAAGGAGGGTCCTGGTAACCTAGCCTTAGCTGCTAGACATAACCGTGTGGGTTTTGGTCAATCTCTGACCTGAGATTTTTTTCATGCATGGAAAAGATGACAGCCCCTAATTAGTGACTGTTACTAGATAATGAAATATATTGCATTGGCTTGCCAAATAGCATTGGTAGAAATCCTGGCCTATTATACAAGTATGCAACCCTCCCAATCTTCCCCACCTTCCCCTTCCTTCCCCACCCCAGCCAAATATTTTCCTTCCCAGTCATGGAGCTGCTGTGAGAAAACTTGTGAGTTGGCGTAAAGCAAGGCGTTCATTCAGCCAGCAGTTCTCGGATGCCTAAAAATGTGCTGATTTAACTGGAGAAAGAGCTTTAATGGGCTGTACTCCTTAGAGACCCTGGTTTAGCCCATTATATCAACCACTTATATCTGCCAACACACACAATAATCATGAGGCCATTTACAATTATAGGCTCGTTATTTAGAAATAGCTTCATTTGGCTTTCATCGTTTTGTCATTGTGGATGACAATAAAGATCCCGTTAATCTTGATGACTGGAGGGACCCAGAATAATAGAATTCTGAGGAATATATCTTCTTGGTGCTATGGTCCTAGTATAAGTTCACCTAAAGTCCCATATCTGCAGAAGGCTCTATGGGAGTGAAAAGAGTTGAGTTGAACTCCCTTATGCTGTGTTATTTCACTGCGTAACCTTAGGCCGCTCTTTTACGTTCTCTGAACTCGTTTTCTCATCTGTGATACAGGAAGCAGCATTCCAGTGGATGTGAGGAGCTCTGGGCTTCCAAAGAGGTTCCTCAGGAGCCGCCTGGTGGGAGGGGCAGAGGGAGCCCAGCAGCCAAGTGCCAGCCCCTACCTTCACTCTAAGCAGAGCAGTGCTGCTCTCCTTGCTGGGGGCGTTGTGCCTCTGCGTCAGAATAACTTGGAGAAAAGCCTTCTGAGGCTGAACACAGCTTAAAAAGCATTGACCTAGAGCAGTGGTCCCCAACCCTTTTGGCACCATGGACCAATGCTCCTATGAGAATCGAATGCCTGATGCTCCAAGGTAGATCAGAGGCAGTGATGCTAGCGCAGGGGAGCAGCTGCAAATACAGATGAAGCTTCGCTCGCTTGCCCACCACTCACCTCCTGCTGTGTGGCCTGCTTCCTAGCAGGCCACAGACCAGTACCGGTCCACAGACCAGGGATTGGGGACCCTTGACATAGAGGATTGCCAAAGTTCCTTCCAGTCTGAATTCTCTACCCTCCAAATTCCAGAAAAATTGCTCCCTCTCTTTTCCCTAAGGATTCCCAAGAGAGAAAACTGTGGCGTCCTTTGGTGTTTACTAGTGTCTCCTTTCAAGCAGAGAGATCTTATTGTCAACCCAAATATATTTTACTGCACATTGAACCAATTCATTCCTGTCCTGATTTTCAGTGGCGGCAGACATTGAGAGCAAGAGACCTTGTGCTTTTGTGAAAACTTTATCGGGCTTTATCTGAAAAGTAATTTATTGAAGGTGCTTCTCATGTCTGGGTCTGAGCTGAGTATTGTGACTTGTTTTGTTAAGCACGGCACAGCTTGTTTTTAATCCCATTTTTTTTTTTTCTTTCCTTTTGCTGTATCCGTTCTCTCTGATTCGGCGGCATCAATCACAGGCGTAGCTCAACCGTGAGGAAGCAGGTAAGGGCCCAGCAAGAGCCAACCCCGTCTGGTGTGAAAATGATGATATCTCACAGACTCCACTGGGGCAGGAGCCCCCCATGGAACCCCACCGGGAGCAGGGCAGACACTTTTTTGACTTCATGCGGGCATTTAGAGTATATCGTTTTGTCATAGTATGTTTCATGTTATGGCAATTTCTTGATTTAGCTTGTTTAGCTGGATGGGTGTGGTCTTTCTGATTTGTTCCTCTCTTCTGTAGTCATTTACCCTCTTCCATACTAGAGATTTGGGCTAACTGTGGCAGATTGTGCCAGAATTGCCCTTGGCATCACTCCTTTAGGAGATCACAAAAGAGGCCTCACACTTCGTACGCATGTACCAATATGGCAGAAACTCACAGCAGCCAACCTAGACCAAACACTCTTGCTTTAAGTTTGCAGATTTTTTTTTTCCTAGTGTTATGATCATCCTAGATACATTTCTAAGCCTGCTAAAAATGCAAAGATAAGTCTGGTTTAGGGGTGATAGCAAGAGATGTTGAATGCTGTTGTTTTGTGATTCAGTGTTGGATTAAAATTTGGCACTGGGCAGCTAGCTCTAATAACCCATATTAAGGAGAGATCTTAGCAGTGGATAGATAATCCACATCAAGGGATAATCTAAACAGCAATCATGCTTAATAAAAATAATTGAAGTATATTTTGCAGTAGTAAATTTGACTTTCTAATTATACTTTATGGCAAATACTGAAATGATTTTGTATCCCCTAAGCCCATACCAACTATGCAGTAGGCAGTTCGCAGGGAGGAGGTGAGGAAAGCTCAGAAATATCTTTGTGTCTACTCAGGGGAAAGCTGATCCAGGCTTTAAAAATCATTTGGGGTAATTTATCGTGGCGGTGGCCACAGGGAGGTAATTGAATGTAGAGGGCACCTGGTTTCCGTGGTGCTGGCAGACCCGGCAGGGTCTTCAGCCAATCCGATGGCTCCAGCTGGCGGGGCAGTCCAACTGGGGGACTTGGATGACATAGCCCTCACTTGTCTTAACTTCGCTGTCACTATTTTTTCTCTCTTTTCTACTTTGGATCTCATTTTAAATAGAACATCATCAGATCCGATTACACATTTTTTAAATTATAAAAATTACCTTGCAACTCTCTTTCCTCTTGTTCTTCTAATTTCTTTCTTCTTCTCTCTTCCATAATTTCGTTTAAAACTAGAGAGGAATGGAGTGACCCCAGGGATAACAGTGCATTTACAATTAATAGGTGGATCTCTTAAAGAGAAAGCAAGCCTTTTTTCCCTCCAACACTCAGAACAGGATTGGACTTGCAGTTTGTCTCGTTCAGTTCCTGGGCTGAAACTGGGCCTCCTACTCACAGATGGAGCACTGGTCCAGGGGCTTCACAGCCTTCTCTGCGGCTGCAGGAGTGCCGAGACCACTGTTCGGCAGGTGGTCTGCACCACTGGCTGGACCCACCGTCGGAGGGGAGCAGCACCCGTCTGGTTTGCATTCTGCTGTGCCTAAGCAGATGCAGGTCCGGCGTATTTGCCTAGTGCTAGTTTTGCATAAGAGTCCAGGTTACACCAAAAACCCTGAGACTTTGTTGTTTCGTTCTGCTGCCCCAGTTTCTCTCCAGCAGCTCGACTCTAATGGTGGATTAGTAAAGCGTTTTTCTAAGATAGTCAGGAGGGTAAACAGTAATTTGGAAAGTGAGTCATATAAATAACTAGGAAATAAATATTTGTTTGTTTATGGCAAATCAGTCAAACAAGAAGAATCTGGTAGCCTCTGGTTTTGAGAGTCCCTAATGGTTTTTAGTCATTTTTGACCCTAGCTAAAACTAGGTTCGAACTATTCCAGATTTTTCCTTCAAAAAGAGATGCCTCAGTTGCTGTTGCCAGACTTTCCCTGCCCCCTTCAGCCCAGCATTTCCTCTTTCCTGTTACTTCTGTATCTTCTTTGCTGACCCGTCTTTCTCCAGTTCTCTAAATTCAGGCATCTCCCCAAGGCTTGGCCCTCTTATGGCTTCTCTCCATATTCTTTCCCTTGTCCCTTTTGTTTCCTTAGATGAATCTTTTGCTCCTTTCCTTACTATCCACTTGTTCTGTGATGCTGTCAGTCTGAGTCTTGGATGTAACTCCTAAGTGATTGCTGGACATTGCTGCTTGAGAGTTGAGATAGCACCTCCTAGCCTCTGCATCAGTCTCACCTTCCCCACTATGTTTTTACTTTCTTAGCACCTCCCCTAACTTCTCTATTCCTCTTAATGAGGATCCTCCATTCTCCCCAGCCCCCAAAGCCCCAAATCTTACCTTAGTGAAAATGGAAATCTAACAAATATAACAGAGATCAGCACTTGGCAAAAATTCTAACTCTGTCACTCATGAGAAAGTATGCCAAACAATGGTATTTTTAGACATTAACTGACTATTCGTTTTTGCCTGCAAATCACGGAACTTCTGCTTTACTGTCGGTTCTAGGTATGCCTGCTTCTTTTCTCTCTCCACTTTTGGTTACGATTAAGATCTGATTGAATGGAGATTTGGCCCAATTGCCCTTAAAGACCCCCTTCCAACCCTGGGATTAAATTATCAAAAATATTGTAAACAATTAAACAGACATGGATTCTAATGCTAGAGGAAGGAAGGAGGGAAAGAAGAAAGGGAGAGACAGGTGCTTAATAAGAGCTCAGAGATGCTGCTCAGTCAGCTGTCTGCAAACTCCATGGGGAAATGAGGGTCTCGGAGGCCCTTGGGGAGGGTCTGAAGCCTTCGTGACTTTGTCTCGTGTTTGCTCCCACGGCTCTGTCTTAGGCCCCGTTGGAGGAGTGTGGACTAGGAGAATACTCTTCCACAATGGGACAGGTTGTCTCTGGCCCACTCTTGTCTGCCATATATTATCCCTCTGGGCTACTTTTGACATACTACTATTAACCATGGAGACACAGGTTAAAATCCTTGATCCTTGCTTTCTGCAACCCTTCATGCTTCCACTTAACTGCCATGGCTATTCCATTTTCTGCAAGTCTAGGCAGAATTTTGCACTCACATAGCTTGTTAAAGCCAGCAGCCTGTGAGTGTGCCCACCTCCCTCCCTCTGGGTCCTTATTTATAAATCAGGACTAGAAAAACTTTACAAACCCTCATATCACTATCCTCATTACCGCTGCTACTGCTGTTGGTAAATAAAAAAAAGATAACATTTGTGAACATAAAAAGATGTAAACAAACAAAAAGACATAAACATAAACAAAAAATGGGGTTTGGGGTTTTTTTTTAATAGTGGAACTCATTTTCTTCACTGTGGGAGTGCTGAGGAGGATTCTTCCTCTAAGGTCACCCTGGGCTGACTGGAAGAAGTCAGTGATGGCAACAGGAGAGCAGACACTGGCTTCTGTAGCTGGAAAACCAAAGGAAGCAGATGGGTCCGGGGGTCGTGAAGCTGAGCATTTGGTCGCTGAGACCTTCCCGACTGCAGCTCCACCTTGGCCCACTCAGTGCTCCCCGTGGCAGCACTCTAGGTTCTCGGTAAGCTGGGGAGCTAGAGTCTCAGCCTGACTTCTTCATGAGGCCCAACGGCTTCCCTGAAGTGCCCAAACCCCATGGAGCCAGGGGAGGGGCACAGGCCAACCTGTGAAATGGGCAGAAGCCACAGGACTCATTTGAGAGTACAGTCTCTGTCCCGACCATCTATAGCCCTTTCGAACAAGGTGTAGGGCCCTCTGCCTGATCCCTTTCTGCTCCATAGCTGAATCACTGTGTATTTGGTAATCTTCCTAGACATTAGCAATATTTGTTAAGTGTACCTGGCAATGTTTGCCAAGCTTCTAGGATGCAGTATGGGTGGTAGTGAGATATTCAGTCTCAGAGGGAGACTGCCCGGGTTTGAATCCTGGCTCCGCCACTCCCCTGCTGTATCACCATCAGCAGCTATTTCACCTTGCTAAGCCTGTATTTCCTCATTTGTCAAAGGATAATTGCAATGTGTACCCTATGGGGTTGTTACCAGGACCAGTCCATCTAAAGCACTTAGTACATGGCCCAACACGTCTATCATTTCCTCTATAAATGGTAAACACTAAATTCATGTGCCAATAGGAAGTATTACTCTCCTCACCACTAATCCCTTCCCCAGGGTGGGGATACCAAATTGAGGCCCAAAGAAGTTACATACATAGCAGGGTTCTAAAGCAAAATGACAGAGCAAAGATTGACATCTGGGAGGCCTCTTTCTTTACTTAGTACCAGTTAGTCTCTACTATGTCCAAGAATTGAGTTTTTTCTTTCTTACCTTTTATGCCAAACAAACTCCCATTCTGATGCTTTCATTGGTTCATTCTACTACCCTCAACTAATATTAATTGAGCATCTAACATGGCCAGCACTGGACACCCAAGAGTTGACATAGGATATGCCCTGTGAAACTCGAATATAGTGGTGACAAATGCAAACAAATAGTCATACTCGCACAATTAAGTCACAATCAGCATGTGAGGGTCAAGTTCAGGGTGCTGAGACCCTGTAGGCAGGGCCTTGATATCATCTGGGGAGTCTGAAAAAGCATTCTTGGAGAAGTGTGGTACTTGCACCAAGACTCTAAGGGGTAGGGGTTGCGGTGAGGGGAGCAGTCCAGCTGCAGAAGCAGCTCATGCAAAGCCATAGGACTTATCTCAGGGACAGAAAGAAGGCTGGTGTGGCTTAAATAGAGAGACTGGGGAAGAGCAGGAGGTGAAACCTGAGGCCAAAGCAGGACCCTAACATGCAAGGCTGTGTAAAGAAAGTAACGAGTTTTTGCAAGAGTTTAGCCTAGAGAGTAAATGATCAGATGTGTACCTTTAAAGACCACCTAACCACCATATAAAGGAAGAACATTGGAGAACAACAAGGGTGGGAATTGATATATCGATGGCTTGGACTGGGTTGGTGACAGTAGTGAAGGAGAGAAGTAAATGGATTTGAGAGATATTTAGGAGGCACACTTGACAGAGTATATTGATTGATTGATTGATGATTGGATAGATGGCTGGGGGTAGGGAATTTGTGTGGGATAAAAGATGATCAGTTTCATGCAGGACATGCTGAACGTAAGGCATCAGTGGGCTGTGTTCCAAGTAGGTGCTTGTGTTTGTACTATGGAGAGTGGAGGACAGGTCAGGTGCTTCTCTGCGGACCGGCCCCTGATCCAGCTTAGACAAGTTCTGCACACTTTGGCTCATTTATTCCGACTGTGGGCTACCCCTGCTTAGATTCTAATGTTGTTTTTCTCTTTGGCTTTTCAGGATTCCAGCCAGGCAATTCCTCTGGTTGTAGAAAGCTGTATCCGATTTATCAGCAGACATGGTAAGCGAGATTTGAGCCTTGCCCATATTTGTGCAAAGTTGGGAAGAACTTTCAGGAATTCTTTGTACAGTAAGCAGAGATTGACTTCCCATCCTGACATTCTCAGAAAAGAAAGACAATCTCATTTGTTCACATAATGTTTGCTACCTCAGAATGGCCACACCTAGACATTGAAAGAAAGACATCATGTGTTTTGACCCAAAATGCCTCAGCCACTTACCACACTTCCTTTTCACTCTAGAGAGTGAGTTTTAAATTACAGCTGTTATGTGAATAAGTGCAGCTGGTATGATGTGTGACGGTAGTTTCGCCATTACTCACCGTCTTTGCACGTGTCAGTATCTCCCAGTGCACAGCCTTGGCCATTACGTCACACTGGCTCTCTGCATCAACCTAATTTGAACACAACTAGTTTTGTGATGTTGTATTGATTCCTGATAACTTCAGTTTTTATTCTCATTTGGTCTCACTGGATGCAACATCGCCAAGAGCTCAGTTAGTATCTGGTCTTAAAAATTGTAGCCAACAGTTGAGAGCCAATGAGGGCTGGCTCCTTCTCCACCTAAGTCAAATCATGCTGTCATCTGCTTGGACAAGCTGAGTCTCAGAAACTCCATTCCTTCCTTACTTGCTCCTAGGCTACTTGGACAGAATTTAGGGGTAGAGATGAATTGCCAGCAAATAGATCTTCCAAGTGTAGTATTATTTAGAAAGCACAGATATCTAAGCTAACGCCATGAAGATTTCTAGGAACTGGGCATCAGAAATTGTTTTTAGATGCTGTCCTTTCTATTTATAGGAAAAGGGACAGAATGACCTTCTCTGAGCTAAGGAGGTGTGGAGATGATTTCTGGTCTCAATTCAGGGATAGCCATTCTGTGTCCCTTCCTCTCCTTCCTCTCTCTCGATAAACTTGGACATTGCTTGGGTTTATTTTCTGGAATAGTAATTATTTTAGCATGCCTATGACTTATCTCATTCTAATCACCTACAGTTTTTTCATTGTATCTCCATTCCTTTGAAGTAGCAGTCAACAAATATTGAACAGTCAACAAATATTTATCAAGCCCTTGATCGATGCTGGGCAGCATGCATTGCCAGATAGGAAAATAAAAACAAGGGTAATACACTGTTGCTGTCTTTACCTGGTTTTATGATGCATTTGGGAGAAAATAAATGAGCAAGTGAAACGTTTGAAAGAGATAAGCTATAGTAATTCAGAATAGAAGTTTAAGAAATTTCACAGGATGATGATGATTAATGGTCAAGCAGTTGGTAAAAATAAGTCCAAACTTAAGTTCAGGGGAGAATTACTTGTGATTCAAGGACAATAAGAAGAAGATAGTCTGAACTCCTATTCTTTCCTACATTATGCCATCCATTCACTTATTCAACAAACATATACACTGACTGCTCATCGTGTGCCAAGAAAAAGTTCCTGTCTTCATGAACTTTGCATTCTACTGAAGGACACATAAATAGATGATTACAGGTGCAGTCGATAAATAAGCCAATTAATATACAATATGCCAGGTATGGGTGAGTCGTGAAGAAAAGTAAAGCAAGGTGAGGAGATGGAGAATAGAGGAGGGACACTGCCCTAGGCAGGTTCAGGGTAAAGGCCTTACTTCACCTAAAGTGACATTTGAGCAGAGTCCTGAAGGAAGTAAGGGAGTGAGCCGTGTGGCTACCTGGGGAAGAGTGCTTTGGGGACAGGGAGCATTAAATGCAAAGATCCTTGCCATATGCAGGGACCAGCACAGTGTGGCTGGAGCAGAGTGAGTGGGGAGGAGAGTGGCCAGACTCTTAGGGCTCCGTTGGCTAAGGTAGGGGTTTAGATTTTATTCTGAGTGAGTTGAGAAAGCTATTGGAGAATTTCAAACAGGGAGTGATCTTTTTAAATGAGTACCAGGTGACTGTAATAGGATGAGACCATAGGAGGAAACAGGAGGCTGCTGCAGTAGCCCAGGGAAGACATGACTGTGGCCTGGCCCGGGATGTGAGCTGTGGAGGAGCTAAGAAGTGGATGCGTTTGGATATTGTGTTTTGAATGTACCTGTTCCTGCTCCTGTACAATGCATGAGGAGACAAAAAACTTAGCAGGTTTTATGGTGTGGCTCTGGGAAACAGGTATGCACACATATTGCTGACAGCAATGCAAATCAGTGCAGCCCTTTTGGAGGGGAATTTGGCAATATCTAGCAAAACCACACATGCACTTATCTTCTGATCCAGCAATCCTTGTAGGGATTTACCCTGATGATACACCTCCAATAAAAATACAAATGAACAAGGTTCCTTGTTGCGACATCATTTGCAATTGCAAAATATTAGAAATAACTTAAATGCCTTTACATAGAAAAGTGTTTGAATAAACTGTGGTATATCCACACAGTGGAATACTATGCAGCTACAAAAAAAAAAAGAGAATGAGGAAAATCCCCAGGAAATGACATGGAGAGATTTCCAGGATATATTATCAAGTGAAAATAAGTAAAGTGCAAAAGAGTATCTAAAGCATGTTACTTTTCATGTAAGCAAGAAGCAGGTATAAAAATATACGTGTGTCTTCTCATTTGTGCAAGAAGAAATTCAGAAACTAATGTTTGATTGGCTATCTACACAGATGGTAAAAAGGGTAAACGAATGGGGGAATGGGAAATAGTGACATTTCTCTGAGTATTTCTTTTTTTTGTAAATTCGACTTTTAAAACTGCATTAGTTTTCCTTATACTAGAAAGATAATCAGGTGAATAAAACAAAGATGGTATTAAAACCCCAAATGGAATACAGACAGTAACAAATAAACCTAACTCTATTACAAATAAACAGCAGAAACATTCTGAGGAGATGATGAAGAAAATAACAAGATAACTTTGGAAAACCATTTTGATTATACACTTTAAGTCTAAAGACGAAAAGAACTATACAGTAGCTGGTCATTGTTTATATCATGACAATATGGGCTAGCAATTTTGAAGCCATTTTATGTGCATTCTAGGATTGAACAAATAGATAAATGTATTTTTTAAAAAAAACAAAAAAACAAAAACAGTGCATAATACCTGTTGAAAAAAAATTTGCTCAGCTTAATTGAACTTTTTCCCCAAATAGAGATTCAAGGTATTCCTGAACTCTCTAAAAATTATGGTTAAAATGTTTGTGTTTGTACATTTAATGAGGATAGGGTTCATAACTTTAGTCAGCCCCAAAGTGTCTGCAGCCCACTAATTCTTGGAATTTGCACGCTCTTGCTATTTTTCTGTCCCCTGGGAGGTAGATCTTATAGTCCATATTCTATAGATGAGAAAGCTGAGGCTCATCTGCGAATGGTGGGCCAGGGCGATCCAGGAAGACGTGAAGAAGAAGGGATGTGAGGAGCGACAGAGCCCGAGTCAGGTCGGAAAACCCCCACCATTTTCAGTGTGAGCAGGAAGTAGTGTTGTAGCAATCACGTCAAGAATTCTCTGGGAAAGCAATTCTGAAAACAGCTGGATCCAGCCCAAAATGGAAGGTTTTATGCCATTTCCAAATAACGATTGGATTTATATTTTTATGTTAGTGCACACTAAGAAAAAATGAAAACGGTCGTGGATGTGTCAGGCTGGTTATGTGAGGCCTTACCTCCCAACTGCTTTTCCCCTTGACTTTCTGGAAACCGACCATTTATTAATGTTGCTGCTTTCAGAATCATTACATTAGACACTAAAGATTCCGTCCATTAAGCAAGAACGTGGAGCATTCCTTCTAAAGGCGAGGTTCTCAAGGGGAAACAGAAGCCAGACGGAAAGGGGCTGTCATCGTGTCTCAGTCCTGCTGCCCGATTTCCAATAAGTTCCCCTCGGATTTCTTCCTGTCCTGGGCCCATGGTCCAAAGCAGCTTTTCCTTGATGGTCTAACCTACAAAAACGCACCAAGGCGATCCTCTCTTGGCAAGTCATTGGCTTCATCAGCTAGAACATGCTGCGTAGCCTGGTCCCTGAGGTGGCATTTTCTTATAATCTACTGTGGTTTTGTCAACTCACTGGGTATGTGACTGTCAGAACACTTGCTGTTTATAGTCTGTGTTTAAACAATATTATATGGCTGTTACATCCCATTGGTAATTAATATGGTAATAGGACATTGGTCCTAATGGGGTTTTAACATGGTTGCTATTCTATGAAGAATATTCTGGAGGTTCCCTTAAAGGAGCAGACAACTCAAGTCCTATTACAAGCCAGGTACTTTTTAATATTGCTTCAGTTGGATTCAGGAGTTCAGCCCTGGCCTGGGTGCTTTACCTTCAAAGGTTTGGCTGACGGAATACAGTCACCCCCTCACCGAGAGGGTAGCCCTAAAACAGTGGGCAAATGTAGCATTATCCTATTTTGTTTTCCTAAAAAGAAATTTGTTTGAGATTTCTCTGATGACAGAATTTTCAAGGGATCATGCCATAAGAGAGAGACTTTGACAAAATGCCCAAGATTCAGGCACAGGCTCCTGAGAAAGGCTGGGCAGGCCTCATGTGCTACAGGCGTGGCACTAATGACATGCTTTCTGGATCCCTTACCAGTTCTGCATTTGCGTGTGTGGTGCTCTCCAGAAGCATATTGATGTTCAGACTAATAAGTGGGTTCCCACCCTCCCTGCACATTCACTCTAATAGGCCCCACAAGCCTGGCATTCAGGAATGAGCACACAGTTGCAGCCAGAAGGCCTGGGTTTGTGTCCTATCTCTGGTTCTTATCACCTAGGCAACTGAAGCCTGGTCATCACTCATCAGTTCCCTCACCTAGAAAATGGGCTTGCTGCTGGTACTCCCACCTTACATGGCTATTGTGAGAAGCACTTGATTTATTTATATGAAACTATTGCTTAGCAGCAGTCACCACACAGGCATTATTTTTATGATTATTTCTACTCTAACAAAACCTAAGAAGACCAAGTTTTCATGCACATTATCATAATATTATATTCATGCTTTCTTGTCTTTAAAGTTGTAGTCAGGAACCAATGTAGCACAGTGCCTGGCAATTCTGTCCATTGACTTATCACTTAACTTTTCTTGTCCTCTCTTTTTCATAAGTAATCAAAGCATTGTGCCCTAGAACAGCTGAATAGTGTCAGAACAGCTAAAGCAATAATGATAACCTCAGACCTTATGAAACTCTTCTGATGGTATCTAATGACTTGTCTGCCCTGCCCATGGCTCCCTTTCCTGATCCTGGGTAATAAGAAGGCGCCAGGGTCACTTCCCCACTTTGCAAATGGGAACAGGGAGGCGAAGGTTGGGGAAGGAACCCGCCTGTGGCCTCCTAGGAGTCAGAAATGGAGCTGGGTGTAGACATTGCTTTTCTTAAGTCTCCGACTTGGTGCTTACTTTACGGTAATGCTTCATATCCATTCCAGTGACTTTTCGAACATCCTTGCACCTGTTTTCTCCTTTGGCCAGAAGAAGAGAGAAAGGCTTCTTAAATACACACTGGCTGGCAGTGATAGACATTCATCTAAGCTTGGAACTGTGGTTGTGAATTTGCCTTTTCTTCTCCTTGATCACTTTTCCCTGACTTCCTAGGACTACAGCATGAAGGAATTTTTCGGGTGTCAGGATCCCAGGTGGAAGTGAATGACATAAAAAACGCCTTTGAGAGAGGTGAGGGAACAGCCTGGAAGATAAAACTGAATGTCTGCCATTCCCCTGTGATATTGGCTCCACCCTTTCTCCCCTGAGAGGTACCAAGAGATTATGAAGCCAGCTTGCCTTCCTCTTCAGCCTGGCACCTGCTCTCTTATAGACATGTCCCCCTAGATGCAGGGGATGCCAATGCCCACCCCAGCTGCTTCCTCCTCAGCCCCACCTATCCTGCCTCTCTCCTGTGGATGATGTGCCGAAACCCAAGAAGTTAATCGTGGTATCTGGGTGGTTTATGGCTTCATCCGGAACCCTTGGTGGCAGTTAATATTAAGGCTAATGCGCCTGTTCATCGTAGCCCATTTATTATCTTGTGGGCTATTAAGGTAATGGGCAAGCTTTGGCAATTTCCGTCGCTGTAATGGATATATATAGTTTCAATTTGAGGTTGGTCCTATCATTAAATCTAATTACACCTGATACGAAATTTTCCATGGGGAGCTCCAGCACGATTGTTCTCCTGTAAGTAGGTGTCCTTTGTTGCAGGCCAGGAGGAGTGGGAGCTAGGCAGAGGGGCTGGCCTCCCTGGCCTCATTTTTCTCCCCCAGGAGTTCAGTCCCAGCCTGGTTTCATGAATCTTATGAGAGAGCCTGTTGTCCCATCCCCAGCCCATAGGGAATGTCCCTGAGCTAGTCTGGCACAAGCGAATTTATGCTAATAGACTCTGTGCCCTTCCCTGGCTCTGGGGCCCCTGAGGCTAAACAGCCTTTGCTTCATCTAGTCCCTGGTCCGCTCTCTCCACGGCCACCATGCTGGGCAGAGAGCTGACGGACTGGGAGGAGGATTTGAATAGGTCACCCCTTCCCCATCTCCTCTGCTTCATCCTTCATGTTTTACCTCTCTCACCTCTCTTTCCTTTTTGGGGGGATGCTTGTCCTCAGGGGAGGACCCCCTGGCTGGGGACCAGAACGACCATGACATGGATTCCATAGCCGGCGTCCTGAAGCTTTACTTCCGGGGGCTGGAACACCCTCTCTTCCCCAAGGACATCTTCCATGACCTGATGGCCTGCGTCAGTAAGTACATTCCTGGCCTCGGACTGGCTCCTGGGCCAGAGCATCTTGAAGCAACAGATAAGAATTTCCACAGGGCTGTTATCTTATTTTCTCAGAAGCTTTTCAGTAATGTTTTCTTTTTTTTTCTTTTTCTTAAGTGAATTTTCTCCTCCTCACCCTCATTCCTTCATCCCCTGGTTGGGTAGGAGGAAAAAGGACATTTCAGTAAGCGTTTAGGACCACAAGTCAGAATGCCTGGCTTTTTTCTCTCTGGTTCTCCTTAAACACCTTTGCTTTGCTGGGCTTTATTTTTCTTCAGTAAAATACATTTATATTGTTTTAAAAATACATTTATATTTATGTATAAGACATAGGCCTTTTCAGTTACTGTAAGCTTATACATTAGTGCTTGTGCTTTTCATGATACAAGAGGAGAAAGCATAGGCATTGTAAATATTTTCTGCAAGTTGCTTTAAACATGGCATGGCTTATCTGCTAGATGTGTTAATATGCGCTCTAGGAATACAAGCCCTCTGCACATTTAAAAGTAGCAACATGATATTTTCTCAGAGAGAGATAGAGTTTCCATTCTCCTTAGAGGTTCTCTGCCTCTTACTTCAAAATTTGAGACTTAAAAAGCTACTCCTGGCCATTTACTTTAAATCCTTATACTGGAACATCCTCTCATTTGCTCTCCATGGAAAACAGTCCATGGGGACTTGGATTAATACCATGTCATCTTAGAAACAGACTCCATTGGAATGATGGCTCCAGAGGATAGAGAAAGCAGAACCTTTGAAGTGGAGACAAGATCCTTCTCCCCAGATGGACCAGGATCTTCATGGCCCCCGAGTTTTCAGTCTGACTCAGTATATGCCCTGAGCACTCTCTCTCTCTCTCTAACTCTGAGAGAGAAAAGCCCTGAGCATTCAGGAAACTCTCTTGTTTTATTTGTTGACCTACTATTTGTGGGGGTCTAGTGGAAACGAGTTCTGTGGGTAATTAAATATATGCATGCCTCAGGTCTTCATGTCTTTTTAAGACTCAGCCTATGCAGATCTTAAATGGACTAGGGCTACCAACACAGTACGAAATACCTTGGCTGCCCAATTCTCCCCTTGAGATGTGCTTGTTGTCTACTGCTTGCCATTTCTTTTTTACATAAAGACACTCATAATATCTATGTGGCAAACTGGCCGTGATGGAGGTCACCAGCCTAGGGCCACACCTGTAATTAATCTGTTCATAGTGCAGGAGTCAGGAAACTTCTCTGATCTTCTCCCAGACATCACCACTTGCACAGGGACAGCCATTGGCTCCAGGCATGTTCTCCTTAGCTGTACCGCAGGTAAGGGAGAGGGGAAGATAAGCCAGACTTGTGCAGAGGATGAGGCGATGCATGTGTAGAGCGGGCAGGACAGGACCTGCCTAGCTTCTCTCCCTCCCTACACGTAGGTTCTCTGAGGCTGGGTATTGAACAGTCATAGCTGGTTTATGGATAATTTCTTGTCTGGTTGTCTTAGTAAGAGGGTGGTAGATGCCTGGGGAACATCAGCAACCCCTTCTGTGCCCAAGAAGCATATAGCTTAAGTCCTGCATAGGTAAGTGGAGCCCGGCACATACCCCACCCCAAGAAGCCACAGGGATGAAACGCCTGACATAGTTCACCAGTGCTGTGTGTGTAGACTTGACCTGGCCGCTCTCTGTGTTGCGCCAGCTGGTAGTAAGGGCCCTTTTACCATGACTTCTGGGCCCTCAGTCATAGTAGGGGATAACACACGGCTTTCTTCTTTCAGCAATGGACAACCTGCAGGAGAGAGCTCTGCACATCCGGAAAGTCCTCCTGGTCCAGCCCAAAACCACTCTGATTATCATGAGATACCTCTTTGCCTTCCTCAACCAGTGAGTAGACTTCCCAGTGAGCACACTGGATCAGGCCTTGGCTTTGGCCCCTGAAGTTTAGATATGGGCCTGTGTCAACTCATCACCTACTATGTGCTGGACACAGATGTAGGCTATACGAATAATACATTGTGAAATAAGAGACGAAAGCTGTGATATCATTTAGCTCATATTTGAGGGGAGGGGTGTACAAGACAGACAATAATAGGTATGTCAAGTAGCAATAGGTGCTTAGAAGAAAAATAAAGAGTAAGTTAAGGGATCGAGTACAGGGCCTGAATGGGGCAAGAGCGAAAGGGAGCACCCCTGCAGAGGGGTGGTCAGGAAGGCCTCTCCGAGGAGGCGATGTATGAGCAGCAGCCTAAGGAAGCTGAAGGAGGGAGCCACCGGGAAAGCCCCGACAGTCGTGGTTATGATGGGTTTGGATTTGAGAAGCTGTCGGGAGGTTTTAAGCAGGAGCGTTGTGATCTGATCTATGTTTTTTTAAAAACGTGCTGACTACTTTGTGGAGAAGTTACTAAAAGAGGGAGAACCGTGAAAGGAAGCAGGGAGACTCTTTAGAGGTTATTGCAGGGGCTCAGCTGGACTGGCGGTGGCTTAGACTGGGCAGGCGATGATAGAGGGTGGCAAGGAGGGCTCCGGTTTGAGATCTATTCTCAACATGGCATTGACAGGACCTCCTGATAGGTAGGGTGTAGAATATGAGGCAAGAGAGGAATTCTAAATTTTTAGCATGAGCAACAGAGAAGTGGCGATGCCATTTATGGAGTCAGGGAAGACTGGATGCGGAGGAAGGAATCAAGACAAGGTGCCAAGGTGGGCATGTTAAATTGAAGTACGTTAGACTTCCAAGGGGGCAATTCTGAGTAGGCAGGCAAACCTAAGAAGTTGACGCTCATGGGAGAGACCTGGAGTGGAGGTGTCAGCGTGGAGTCATCATTCCATGGTGGCATCTACCTCATCACCCAGGGAGACGGTGTAGCTAGAAGAGAAGTCTGAGCAGGCCTTGGGCTTGGACAGAGCATCCCATCCAAGCAATGTGTCCTTGCCCAGGGCAGGCACTAGGGCCACATGTGCCAGCAAAGGCAACCAAGGGTATGTGCTGCTTCTCCTCTTAGGCCACCTGTCTTTTCGTGTTGCTTTCACTGTAGCATCTCCCTCAACCACCTAGACCAAAAGTTATACATGGGCAACCTGAGGGCCAGATAAGCCCATACATGTGTTTCCTTTTAGTCCACTGTGTCTTGAAAACATTGGAACATTTAAATATCGGAGGGGGGGTTACTTAAAAATACCTAGATTTCTGGCTTCTCCCAAAAACATTTTTAGATCTGGCAGTACCGGGTCTGCATTCCCACGTGGCAGCAGTTCCCTGTGGTGCAGAGTAAGGATTGCTGTACAGATGAGACAGGCGCTCCCCAGTTCACCACCATCTGCAGTTCTCCCCAACGAGCCCCAGTACTGAGGGTTTTTTTATATAGCAGGTTAACGTTTCTCTAGATCCACGAATCTATCAAAAGATAGAAAACAAAAATGAGACCAAAGGCCTTGGGTTTTTTTTTTTTTTAACACATACTTTGTAAAAATAGAGTCTTCCTAGTTGGTTGGTCTCTGCTTCAAAGGAATACATGTTTAGAGACCGTCTCATGAGCCTTGGCTCACTTGCAACTTCATGGTCAGCCTGACTCTCTAAGCATCTGGGTGAGTGGCCCCAGCACGAGACCTTTCTGGGGCCCTCACACCACCCTGTTGCTGGCACTGCAGAATGACAGAGAGGATCCTGGCCTGCAAGCTGCCTCCTCCGTGTAGCCATGTCTGCTCCATTCATTAGCCAAGCCCTGACTCAGCACCACCACCTGCCTTTGAGTTCAGAACCCCCCATGACTCACACGGGTGTTCGCATGCTGCCTAGTTTAGGCTGATGAGATGGAAAGTCTGGCAATGACTCAGTCAGTCAGTCCCGGAGGGCCACCATCCTCATCTCCCCATACTGACCGGTACCTGCCCTCACAGTGAGCCTAGTCCACCCCCTGGAGCAAGGAGCAGGCGGGGAGCAGACAGGTTGTGGGGTGACTGTGTATGTGAGCACAATGGCCTCATTTTCTTCCCCACACTTTCTTCCTGCTGAAGAGATGATGCGGGGGAGTTTGCAGGAGGGGAGACACAAAAGACCGCTGGAGATGGCGGCCACTTTTGAAGGAAACGTGGGAATTGCATCAATTCAAATGATTATTATTATTATTATTATTATTATGCTGTTTCTTCTGATTAAAAAAAAAAGATTAATTTTCTCACAGAAGTATTTCATTGAGAAGACGCAGCATAAATAATCACAGCATTTTCTAAAATAAATGGAATGTAGGACACAGGTAGAAAAGACGACCACTCTGTAGGAGGAAGACAGGTGATGAGTGTGCATTTACCAACAGGTGTTAATAGTTGGCAAATGTCTCCTGCCCCAGACCTTCGAGACCCTTCTTCTTTTCTGCTCTGGAGCTTGGCGGTGCGGGGTACACTATTTCAGGCCATAATCATTTTTTTGGGTTGTTTGCATCCACAATCTCAAGGATCCAAATCAAGGAATATTTAACCTTGGGTTCATGCCTCTTTAGTGGGCCTCGTTAATTATCTTTTCCCAGCATCTGCATAATTATCTGTTGCTGTGTAACAAATGACCCTAAAACTTAGCAACTTAAAGCAATAAGCATTTATTATTAGGTCACAGTTGTTGTGGATCAGGAATTTCAGGCGTAGCCTCACCAGAGGTTCTTGGCTCTAGGTCTCATAAGGGTGCATTGAGGGTGCTGGGAGCTGTGGTCTGACTGGGGGAGGAGCCACTTCCAGGCTCACTTTGTGGTATTGGCAAGGTTCAGTTCCTCACAGGATGTTGGACTGACAACCTCCATTCCTGGATGGCTGTTGGCCAGAGGCCTCCCTCAGTTCACCACCGTAGAACTGCTCTCAACATGGCAGCTGGCTTCCCAGAGCATGTGAGTGAGAGAGCACCGTGACAGAAGCCTCCGTCTTTTATAACCTAATCTCAGAAGTGACATGCCATCCCTTCTGCCACATTCCATTCACTAGAAGTGAGTCACTAAATTTAGCCCACACTCAATGGGAGAAAACTACACAGGGATGTAAATAGCAGTACGCAGGGACCATGGGCTGCCTACCACAGCGTCTGTACTACCCAGCAAGTTTTAGCTCCCCAGCGAAGTGTGGGTAGTTCCTTCTCACTGCAGCTGACTGCACTGCATGCCTTTTGCAACCTGCTTTCTTCCAATGTTAAACAGTATCATCTTCTAAGTCTCTTGATAATCAGTGGAGTCCACAGACCAGGACATCAGCATCATTTGAGAGAATCTTAGAAATGCAGGATCTCAGCCCCTTCCCCACCAAGACCTATGAATCAGAATCTGTATTTTAACAAGGTGCCCTGGTGAGTCATATGCACGTGAAAGTCCTAGAAACAGAGGCTGTAGGGCCTGAAACATTGCTCTGCAATCTGAGAGGGTGAATCACTGGTACTTTTTTATGATTAAGGTTGCCCCAACTGCTCTCCAAAACAACTGAGTCTTCCTCGAAACCTGACCATCTCAAGTGCCTCCTGGCTTGGAAAGATTCTGTTTGGGCTGTTCTGACTTTCACAATGAGTATTTTGGCTTCTATATGAGATGGGCAAGTAAAATTGGGACTGGATTATCTCAGAGATACTCATGTATTTATTCACTTACTTATTTAACACATATTTATTAAGCATCTTTTGGGTGCCAGGCCCTGTTTAGTTGCTGGCTATCTAAGAGTGCCACATAGTCAAGGTCTCTGCCCTCATGGAGCTTAGGTTCTATTGGAGGAAGACAGACAAAACTAATAAGTACACATATCATATGTCACAGGATAAGGGCTGTAGAGAAAAAATAATGCAGGTAAGGGCCCTGGAGAGTGCTAGGGATCAGGGTGAAGGTTTGCTCTGTGATATCCTGGTCAGGGAATACCTCACTGAGCAGGCGATAGTGGGCAGTGGGGAGAAGAACTCAGCGACAATAGTGTCCCAGAAGCTACAAAGAAAAAGTATTTCAAGGTCACTGGTGACCCTGATGAGTGTTGTCTTGGTAAAGTAGAAGGGGCCAAATCCTGATGCCATCAGTTTGAGAGAGAAGGGGTGCTGATGCTGGATAGACAAAGTGCGGTAGGTTCGCTAGTATGCAGCCATCAAAAAAAACCAGGGTGCTGACATGTTACAACATGGATGAACTTTGAAAACATCATGCTGAGTGAAAGAATCCAGACTCAAAGGCCGCATATTGTATGATTTCATTTATATGAAATGTCCAGAATAGGCAAATCCGTAGAGACGGGAGGCTGATTCAGGTAGCCAGGGGCCAGGGAAGGGACAGAAGGAAATGACTGCTTAGTGGGTACAGGGCTTCCTCTGGGTGACGAAGCTGTTCTGGAACTAGACCGTGGAGGTGGTTGCACAATATGGTGTAAATGCTAAATGCCACTGAGTTGTGCACTTTAAAACAGTTAAAATGGTCAGTTGTATGTATTTATAAACCATAATAAAGAGAGGGAGGTAGAAAGGGAGAAGATGTATGAGTCAAACAAAATACCACAGACTAGGGGGCTTAAACACTAGAAATTTATTTTCTCACAGTTCTAGAGTCTAAGATGGAGGTTCCAGCAGGGCTGGTTTCTGGTGAGACCCCTCTCCTTGGCTTGTACATGGCCATTTTCTCCCTACGTCCTCACATGCCCTTCCCCGTATGCACACGCTGGGAGAGAGAGCTCTGGCGTCTCTGTTCCTCTTCTTATAAGGACACCAGCCCTATTGGATTTGGGTCTCACGCTTATGACCTCCTTTAACCTTAATTATCTCCTTAAAGGTCCTATCTCCAAATACGGTTCTAGTGGGCTTCAACATATGCATTGTGGGAGGCACCATGCAATCTATAGAAAAAGGGGTGGAGGAGAGTCAGAGAATCAGAGACAGCTGGTGCAGACGGCTCTCAAAGAATTTTACTAGGGAGGAGGAGAGAAGTGGAACAGTAACTTGCTGTAGTAATTCAGGTTAAGAAAGAATTGTTTTGTAACATGGGTGTTAAGACTGCATGTTTGTATGCTCCTGGGAATGACCTAGTAGGGAAGAAAAACTGATGATAAATAGAGAGCAAGGACATTTGCTGCAGTGATAATCTTGAGCATCCAAGCTATGCTCAAAATGTCTGTGGAGAGAAGTACATGATATTGTTGAGGTGAGAGAGAATGGAATCCACTGCATAGGAAGGAAGGCAGAGTATTAGGGGACAGAGGCAAGTTGGCTAATAGGCTGGGGAGCACAGAGGATGGAGAAAGGTGGTGGTGTAGCCCAGGGGAGTGAGGGAGTGCCTCTGGAGGACCATCAGAAAGAATCAGCCAGGATCGCCTTTCACGTCTCGTCCCATAGGGAGCCTTTTTGGAGAGTCTGGGGAAGGCTGTTTAAGTCGTAGATTTATAGAGGGAAGTTGTGGTGTCTCCGGTTGTGGAAGCTTTTAAAGGCCTGATGGATTCTCAGCCCCATGTTTTGCTGGGGGCCATGGCCAATAATACAATTTCTCTTCATTCCTTGAAACCTAAAATCAAACCTGATGCATAATGTCTTACCCATAGTCCATTGGTTATTGCCAAATCAAACCCCCGAGGTCTGCGAAGTTTAAGGTTTTTAAGTGAAATGTCACATATTTTAAACAGTCTGTCCAAAGCGTAGTGCTTTCCCTGATGATTTAAGGTTTGGATTTGGGGATCTAGAGCCCTGAGCTTGTTAGATAATACCTGTCAGGAGAAGAACGTAGACTCCTGTAAAACAACTACTGCCAGATGACGGCAGCCCTGCTTTCTGTTTCTGGACTAGAATCAAGGGTCCTTTATCAAGAAGCAATCAGGATATTATAATTACAGAAAATATCTATTGAATACCACCGATGTGCCAGCCATGTTGCTTAGTGCTTTGCACATGTCACCTCATTTAATCTTTACAACAGCTCCATAGAAGAGGCACGAAATGGCCTTCGTTTTACAATGAAAACACCAGGGAACTAGACAAAGTCATGGAACTGGCAAGCACCAGAGCTAGGACTCAATACCAGCTCTGTTTGACCCTAAAGTTCTTGGGATATTTTATTTTTCTTTTTAAATTTAATCAAAGAGGCAAATGTGCATCATTAAAGAGTAAAGTTCCGGAGAAGAGCATGATACAAAAACAAGTTTCCACACCAATCCTGACTTTCTCATTCCCCCCAGAAAGCCTACGTTCCCAGCCGTAATGCTGAACCTTTTTAAGATGCACGAAAAAGGATGATTTCAAATGAATCAGGAGGATTCACTAATGTTATAGACTGAAACTATAGAAATATAGTACAACTCTTAGATGAGATGGCATGTCTGTAAGTTGACACCAAAAAAAATTTTTTTAAGAGGAAACTAATATTAGTGTTACCCATTTTAGGTATTTCCTTAAAAATAAAAACTCAGTGGTCTTATATTGGATATAGCCTTCAGTATCTTCAAGGATTATTAGCATCATTATATACGAAATTGTGTGTGTGTGTTGTATGTGAATTTTTCTGGGGAGAGAATTCCTAGTTTTTGTCAAATTCTTGGAGGAGCCTGTGTTCCCCAGAGGTAAGAAACATGGCTTTAGCTCCTAAACCTACGTGTTCTCGTTGTAGATTGGAAGAGAGAGAAGGATCTTGGTCTGTATGTTAATGGGAGTGAGAAATGGACCTGGACCTGTGAGACCACAGTCCACAAAGGTGGAATCCCCTCGAGCCCCTGGTGGCTGCAGCCACCCATGACTTGAACAGTCCTTGCCTTAGAAGACCTGGCAAGATTTCTCATCTCACGTAGCTTTTACTGGGACTCTGTGAGGGCGGGAACGTGCCAGAATCTTCAGGGCTAGAGTTTGTTTCCCTCTGACCACCAGACTTTCCCAGAAACTACCAGTTTCCTTCCATGTTACCAAACCGTTTGTCGGGTCACACAGCTGAAACAGGGCCTTCCTCCGCCTCGTTCGCCCTCGACACCAGGAACCGGCCAACCTGGGATTAGCTCCAACTGTAGCCCGGTGGTGCCTTATGCCTCAGTTGTTTCTGCCGAGGTTACCGAGGTAATTTCCAGCCTCTCTCCAGTTTTCATTTGGCCAAGAAGTAGACTTGGAAACTTCTCCCAGCCTTTTCTGAATCTCTGCTCTGTTTTAACTCAGGAGCCAGGAAAGGATTGTAAAATTAAATTTTTATGACCTCCTGTGAAGCAGTCCAGCCGCTGAGATCTATAACCTCACCCATCGCCAGGCTCTCTGCATTTGACTAGTTCCTAGAGAACAGTGATTCTGAGTCATGACAGTTGTTCTCTCCGTGACGGTTTTTCACATCCACTGAACCATTGCACACGTTTTTCAGGGATTCGCTAAGCGGGAAGCGGGTAATGTATCAGAATCTTAAGTAGAGGAGAGAACCATTGAGTTAGTGAGAGGCCAGCTTGGTAAATTGAGCCTGGATGTGAGATAAACTAGAAAAAAACTCTGTTCAATGCAGAGGAACAACCACTCACATGAAGACAGCTGTGTCTCAGGCCTCTGGTTCAGCATCAGAGGGTTTTGGTATCTTCTTGGGCTCTGGTAGAATCAGGTGGTGGAGACCTCCTGCTGATGCGCCCGGGAGAGGCAGAACTCCTTCACAGACCTTACAGTTCTGCAGGCCGGGGTGGGGGTGGGGGTTATCCAGAGCTGGCCCAGCCTCCATTGCCTAGACAGATAGAGACCAGTGGGGACTCATCAGGTACAGTGACTCACTGACGGCCACGGTTGGAGGTATGGCTGGAGCAGCTGCTGGGGAAAAGAGGGAGTACCCAGAATAAATAAACACCCGCTAATGAAGTCAGACCTCATCCAGAGGAAGCCCGAGCAGAAGTTGAACAGTATGCTGACCTTTTCGGGAATAAATCCCAAATGTAGTAATAGAGGACGATATTATGAAAATGAAAAACAATTGAATTAGCTGATCCAGAGAGAAATTCACCAACTTGATAGCTAATCGGTTGCCTATTTTTTAAAAATATGTCTAGAGCTTATGGTGGAATATTCTTAATAATTTGATTATTTTGCTATGCAGGAGGGTACACAATAAATAATGCCTGGGTCTTCTAACCATATTACCTGGGCAGCCTGAGGGTCTTCGTCTGCTCTGTCGACTTAGTGGGTTGTTCTGAGGGAGCCGTGTCCAGCTCTACAGAGGGGCTGTTCTCAAGGCAGGAGGGATTTGATGGTTAAGGTCTAGAGTGGGGCTGGTAATAGAGAGGGAAGCAGGATTGGAACGAGGAGCTGGAGAGAGAGGAGTGGATAAGACCTGCAAGGAGGTGCTTCCACTTTGCCTTTCCTTGGCTCCCGAATGACCGTCCTGGTGGTCATTTTATTCTCCCTCTGCCAACTTTCTAGAAGGGCTCCGATGCCCAGAAAAGCAGGTGGCAGTTTATGGATCTTTTGTTCTTGCTCTTGGCTGTGTCTCCTGTGATTGTGTTTTCTGAGCATTCATGCGCGTGCTTTCCAGCTTGCCCCCTTTCCCTTCTCCTCCAGTTTATCACAGTTCAGTGAAGAGAACATGATGGACCCCTACAACCTCGCCATCTGCTTCGGGCCCTCGCTGATGTCAGTGCCTGAGGGCCATGACCAGGTGTCCTGCCAAGCCCATGTGAATGAGCTGATCAAAACCATCATCATCCAGCATGAGAACATCTTCCCAAACCCCAGGGAGCTGGAGGGCCCGGTCTACAGCAGAGGAGGAAGCACGGAGGATTACTGGTAGGGGGCGCAGGGCTGGAGGAGGGGAGGGCATCACCAGCACACACTGGCCTGGGGGCCAGATGGCCAGGCGAGACCACAGGGGGACACCCAGATCCTCCCAGCCTCCCACTCCCTGGCGCTTCAAGCTTCCAGGACCTGGGGATGGTGTAGGCAGTACCCCACCTTGACCCAATCTATGGAGTCAGTGCCACTTCACGCCACCTCCCTTTCTTTATGAGTTCTGAGTGGTGAGGGAACATTCTGAAAGATAATGACAATAATAGTAATATTAGTAATCTCCAGGAAAGGAGATTTTATAGGGTTGTACATTAGAGCTTCTATTATCAGTCACCAGTGTCTCCCAGGCCCCTGCTCTGTGCTGTGCCTTGCAAGAGAAACAGTCCTGGTCCCTGGGGAATTTCTAATCTGTGAGGCATCATTTCCTAATTGAGGGTTTGTAAAGTAATCATTTAGAATGATTTCAGGAACTCGTGAAGGGAAAGAGGGGTAAGCTCCATTTTTGGCAAGCCAGCACATTTCCACCTGAACTGGGATCAAGTTCTGTGGCATGAGGATTTTCATGACCTGGCCTGGGAGTGGAGATATGACAGGATCCCAACACACACAGACCCTTCTTCAGACGAATACGAATCACTATGTCCATTTTACAGATAAAGTCACTGCAACACACAGCATGGCCAGTGACAGTCTTTCAGGCCACCCCAGTGGTGGGGATTCCAATCCTGATCTCTTGTCACTTAGTACAGGGCACTATTGCTACTTGACACTGCCCCAGGATACCATTTACAGTGTCATTTTTCCACTAAACACAAGACCGCTGCCTCTCTCTTTTACTCCCTAACGTCCCTTACCTTGTCCTCCTCCTTGCCCTCCCTGCTTCCCCTAAGTAGTGTTTCAGCCTGGGCTGAAAGCTTAAGCCAGCCCAAATCGGATTGCGTTTGAATTCAACATCTGGAACCAATTCAGCCAGCCCCGTTGCTATCGGCTGAGGTAGGGAGGACAAGGGGAGGTTGTTTACTTAATTAGAGGCCAATTGGTCCACACGTCTTCCTGATCCCCACAGAAAGAGCCTCCTGCCCAAGGAGTGAAGAAAGTGATGTTCATGTGTCTGTGAACATAAAAGTATCACCGACATCTGTGGGTTCAGGCTTCTCTCCTATCCTGTAAATCTCAGCATCTGGGTCTAAGCTGGAGTAACCTAGGTTTGCCAGCTCAGAGAGAAAGCTTTTGTCACTGACAGATGGTCGGTGGGGACGGGGGAGTTGTCCAGGTCTCAGCTCCGGGGAGCTGCCTCTGCACGTGTGACTTGGAGAGTTGGTTTCCCCCTTGCACGAGTGTTGAAAACTGTGGAATAGTGTTCCCAATTTCTGCTTTACCTTCCTTCTAAAGTCTGTCTTCACTTCTCAAATATCAAACTGCTACAGGCTCTGGACCGATCCCAGAACACAGAGCTCCCCCTGCAGCCCTGCTCCCCGATCCCAGCCCGCTGGAGCAGACGGAGCTCCGGAGGGGCTGAGCAGGGCGGCTCCAGGAGCCTGGAGCGCAGGGCCCCTTCCTCCATTTCTCCCCCAGATGTTCTCCGCAGCCCCTGCTGTTGGTTGTGCATCCGACACTTACTAGCATCCTCTGAAAACCCCACAAGATCAGTCAGGGAACATTGCCACCACAGACTGGGTGGGAGGGTCCGGGCCTCAGGCCAGAAGCACCCGAGAATCAAGAGTAAATGACCTTGGAGTTACAGGGACCGTCTGACCTCTGGATTCACACCCACTGAGGAGGCTTCCAGCCTCTCTGGAAAGAGAGGGAAGTGCCAGTGCAGTGAGCTAGGATCGATGGAGGTGAGGAAAGGGTGACGAAAGGGGTGCTAGAGCCCCAGAACCCTGGACAATGGCCAGGAGACCAGAACAGCTAGGAGGAGGGAGCACCAGGCCTTGGCCTCCCTGTGGCGATGGAGAGGAGAGGCCAGTCCCATTTCACCACGCTACTGGCCCCGAGACCGGAACCCAGTTTTCTAGGATTGTCTGCCAAGTGGCGTGCTGGGCTTCTTCTGAGACCACAGGTGTTGGTGAGCCTGGGGGTGTTGCGGGGTGTGGGTGTGGAACAAGAGAAGCATAGGATTTTAGGGCTAGAAGGGACCTTTAAAAAGCATCATTTCCCCTTTACCTTAGAGCATTGGTTTCAAGGTGGGGGTCCCCAAACCAACGGCACGTGCGTCACGTGGGACTGGTTAGAAGTGCAAACAGACCTGGTGAATCAGGAACTCAGAGGGCGGCAGCGCGGGAGGCCGCCCGTCTTTAACAAGCTGTCCTGGACTCCCTGAGGTCTGAGACCTGCCCCTTAGTGGGTAGCCACATAGATGGACTGGGGAACAGTGAGCCTTTGCCCTGTGTACCCCCGGGGCCCTACGGGTTTCCAGAAGAAGGTTGAGGGTTTTATAGACCAGAAAACAGTGAGAAATCATGCCCACAATTTTTGGCAAAGAGGAATCCCTGTTCTCCCGGAATTTTCTCTGGAGTCTGAGAACCTCCTTAGAACCGACTTACTTCACACGGAATGGGTCCTAAACTGGTCCCTGGTCTCTGAGGGACTTTCTAGGAGTGAAGGATCCATCCTATGAGGAAGGACAGGCTGTCGGCTTGAAGGTAGAAACGAGGCTGGGTGGTGGTGTTCCCACAGAACCACCTGGAAAGGCTCATTTGTTACTACCAACTGCCAGAGGAAGAACCTTTAGAAACGAACAGGGTGTTTTCCTACCTTCAGGAAGTCAGAACTTCCTGGCGCCCATCCCCGTGTAATTTGAAGTCCACGAGCCAGGAGATCAGCTTGGAAACCCCCTTCCTCGTAGTCTCCCCGGCCATTCTCAAGTCTGATCCCTGGATGATTTTAGACTCCATGAAGTTTTTCAAGAACTTGGCCCAGCTTCCATCTCCTGCCCTCCTGCGGAGTCCAGCCCCCAGCAGACTCTTCTTCCCCTGCTGTTCTTTCCCACCCATTTCTATGACTCAATTTCCGCTTTCCCACCAGTACACAGACGACAACACAAAGCCACCTAGAGTCATCAAGCAAAATAAGAAGGAAGGGAAGTAACCACTTGTTAATCACCTCCTCTTATTTCATTTAATTCTCACACAACTCTGTGAGGCATACAGACCATCATTCTCAATTTATAGGTTAGGTAGCGTCAGCTGGGTTTTGGATCCAGTTGTATTTGACACCAGAGCCTAGTGTGTTTCTTCCATCATGCTCCCTCCAGGAACTAATTCGCCTAGGAGAAACAGCCCTTGAGGAGTTGAGTTCTGTATTTTCAGAAAGATTTATAAGTTCAAAAGGGATTCCCTTTGTCTCAAGATAGTCTAAGTAATCTTAAGTAGTTGTTGTAGCAGAAGCTGGACTAGAGAACTTGGGAGCCTTATATTTCGTGATCAGCATTCATCTGTAGTGTGCAATCAGGATATAGGGAGCGTAAGATAGATTCCGAGCTCTTGCTCTGAGAAGGTTGTATGAAGATGAGAATTTTGTAAACCAAAATTGGTTACTCTTGGTTACTCTTGCTTCTGTTGCAGTGACAGCCCTCACGGAGAGACTACCTCGGCTGAAGACTCCACCCAGGATGTGACCACAGAGCACCACACAAGCGATGATGGTACGAGGTCCCGCGTGGGGTCCGTGGGGCCACCAGGGTGAAGCCGTCTTGTGCTCCTGATGAGCCTTCCTGCCCAGCAATCCCCTGAAGACAGGCAGGGAGGCCTCCTTTTATCCCTTCCCTTTCTAGAAGAGTCGTCCCACCTTCTTAAATAGAATGGTCTCTGTATTAGACCAGAGGTGAAGAGCTAGACCTTTCATAGCCCTTCAACCTTCTCACCCCCAAACCCTACCCCTGGCTTACCTCCCAGCTTCTTGCCTCACCAGCACGAAGTCAGTCCCTGTCACGGCCCAGACTCCTACCAGGTAGCTAGAGACCAAAGTGAAGGAGAGCTCATTTGAAAAGCAGTAAGCCTGGGGCTAGAGGAGCTGGGTGCCAAGAACCCAAAAGCAGCAAGCCAGAGGGGAGTGGCAATCGGCACAGAAACCACACGCTTTCACGCCTGCGAACTGGAAAAATCGACCCTTTCCAGAGCACAGACATGCAAGTGCTGCGTGGCCTGGTGGTTGGTTGTCCATCGAGAGGTGGAATGCACAGCTGTCATCCGCAGGCCCCTCGGCAGTGCCCGTGATTTATTAGGGTCCGTCCAGCCAGCACATTCCCCCCTCCTTCCGCACCCCATTTCTGGGTCACTTGGGCTCTGGAAGTGTCAACAGCTGACAGGGGGGCCTCAGACATTTTTGGGCTTGAGAGCGAAATGGCACAGTCTGTGGAGCTTTCCCGGCTCCATGCCTTGCTCTGAATTCTACAATCTCCGGCCAGCTTTTAAAGTTTAAAAAAAAATAAAAAGTTAGGGCTGTTTATTTGGATCCTGATGTCGGATCATAAAGATAACTTGCCACATTACAGGAGGACAGTAGGTAAACTAGGGAAATTCATATGTGATTAGAATCTACCATGTGCCCAGCACTGCTAGAGCCTTCACCAGGGTCTTATCTTCTAATGCCTGGTGAAATAGATAGAGCTCTATTCTATCATTGAGAAAACTGAGGTCAGAGAGATAGAGTACCATCCCTGAGGCTGTGCAGAACTGGGCTTGGGATAAGTGATCAGACTTCTACAGTCCATCCGCCTCCTGCAGTGGAATCCCAGCCCTGCCGATCAGCCGGGGCCGCCAAGGCGTGGTCTTGTTTGCTGGCATCTTTTCTCTTCACTACTCAGAATATCTGACTTAAACCTCAGGCTCCTGGTTTCCCGGGACCTACTTTTTGCTCTCTGACCTCTATCTGCAGCTGAGAACAGATATGATAATAGTGACAATAAGAAGAATGGCTAACACATGTAGCATTTACGATGGGCCAGGCGCTGTTCTGAGCACTTCTACAAATTTTTATTATTCTAAACTAGCAAAACAAACAAAAAAAACCAAACTTATAGACGTGGACAACAGAATGGTGGTTACCAGAGGGGAAGGGTGTGGGGGGAGGACAAAGAGGGTAAAGGGGGTCAAATACATGGTGACGGAAGGTGGTGAACACACAATAGGGAATACTGATGTCATATTATAAAATTATACACCTGAAATTTATGTAATGTTATTAACCAATGTTACCCTAATAAATTTAACTTTAAAAATTATTGTTAATCAACTCCTAGTAATTTCATGAAAAAAGCACTATTGTAATCCTCATTTTATAGACTGAAAAAAATGAAAGCTCACAGAAAAATGAAAATGCATTGCGTTTGCAACTCCCTTTTAATTTTTCAAATCACTTCTATGCATATTTTTTCATATATTGTTCATAAAATATATTTCCCTATTTTGCTCCTTGGAAAGTTGATCGGTGAAGTTATTTTCTCTTTATAGAGACTAAAGCTCATGTTCTACTAGGGGGAATGGATAACATAAACTATTTAAAATACAATATGATAAATGTTCTATAATTAATTAAGTTATTTAATAATCAGAAACAACATAATGCTTACAAGTGACTATGGCAAATCCAATGATAGGAGTTGGCCTAAAAAGCTATGGAAACACCTAGGAAGTTACTATGGGAGCTTGTGCTATCTGAGTTGTGCCTTCATGTGTTTCATCAATCAGATGAGAGAGACAGGGATTCCTGGTGGCGGGAACAGTGTGAGCAAAGGCAAGGAAGAGTAGACAGGTGTTCTCAGGATGAAGTATAGTCCACCCGGTAATTACCTGCTTCACACATTATCCATGGCTTATTTTTCACATAAGGTTATCTTCCTAGCGCTGTAAGTTCAGCTAATTGGCCTTTCACTTCGTTTCCCACATCTGTGAGTCCCAACATGTGTTTCCTTCTTTTATACCCCTCTCAGAGTGCGAGCCCATCGAGGCCATTGCCAAGTTTGACTACGTGGGCCGGACAGCCCGAGAGCTGTCCTTCAAGAAAGGGGCCTCCCTGCTGCTTTACCAGCGGGCTTCCGATGACTGGTGGGAAGGCCGGCACAATGGCATCGACGGACTCATCCCCCATCAGTACATCGTGGTCCAAGACACGTACGTTGGGCCCCCTGCACCTTCGGGGGCCCCTGGCTCCACTGGGGGAATGAGGTTTTATTCCTGGAGCCATAGGAGAATGAGGGAGACCAACCCCCAGGGGGAACCAACACGGTCCTGAGCTCACACAGTTCCCAGAGGGATCCCCAGACTCAATGGAAAATTGTTTTTCAATCTCTTATACTCCTCTCCCCTGCACATCACTCCTCCACTGCTGTCCCACACCCGCCCCCGAACCCTTCCCACTCCCCGAGCCACCGTCATTAGAATCTTGCCAGCCAGCGCCCATCTATACTTACGCCTGAGGCGTGATAATGCAACGTGATTATTTGACCACTTACATTTCCTTATTAGATCAGGTTGGGAAAACATTTTTACTCCTCTTCCTTCCTTTTAAACAACGATGTTCACCCCAACCTATTGGGCCACTGATGGCATTTTTCCACTTAAATGAAAACGATGAGTTCCTTTTCTCAGAGAAATCTAACTTTAAGCAGCCTGCGGAAATGACCCAGTTCATTTAACCCAGATGAGGTACATTTGAGGAAAGACAGGGGAGGGAAGGGGAGGGGAAGGGGTGTCAGGGGACAAAGGGAACATGAACTGGGCCCAGGAGACTTCATCAGATGGGCTGTCAGTTGGCTCCCACTCTTCTAGGCGATGGCTCCCGGCAGGAGGCTTTGCCCCGTGACCCCCAACGCCAGCCCCCCGACACTTTGTCCTGCATCTGCCCCCGACTCCCGCCTCTTGGATACGATGCTGTCAGTGTTTTTAGTCCTTCCCTTAATATTATTTTTTAAAGGTTGATATCCTGAATGAGTCTGCACCCTCCCAGCCTCTCCCCAACTCGTTCTGCAGGGAAATCATCCCTGTTGATAACATCACAAAGCCGGTGGCCATCTGAGCGTGGACAGGACCCTCCCAAATTTAGCATTATGACTTCACTACAGGACTGAGAGAAGATGAATGTGGGGGAGAAGGGGCCCTTTGCCATCAGTAGCCAGAGGGGCCAGGAGAGCAGTGGAGAGACCTGCGACCGGCCGGGACGCTCTAAGCGGGGCTGGATGCGCTACGACAGAGCGTGGCGGGGTCCTGCCTCAACGCCGGCATCTCCAGAGTCACCGCAGAGCGGACTGTCCGTACCTGGCAGTGCTCAGGACTTCAGCAGATAAACCGCAGCCTGGACTGGCCGCCTCTTTCTCCAGGAGGTGTCCCCAGCACAGCTGCCCCAGGAAAGCAGCGTGGGGTAGCAGGCACATGCCTTGAATCCAGGTGTCCCCTAGCCCAGCTTTCCGGAGGAGCCGGGGATCCTGCAGAACTCAGCGGGATTATTTATTTTTATTTAAACAACCCTCCAAAGGCCCTTAGGTTTCCTTGCCTCTGCTTTCGGAGCTAGGCCCAGCCAGGCATTCCCGCTGCCTCAGAGCCATTGCGGGGTCGCGTGTGTGTCGGGGGGCCATCTTGCCGATTTAACACTGCTTTTTGTGTTGTTGTTGTTTTCCCTGCCTGCCTGCCCCTTCTTCCCCAGCGAGGACGGTGTCGTGGAGAGGTCCAGCCCCAAGTCTGAGATTGAGGTCATTTCTGAGCCACCTGAAGAAAAGGTGACAGCCAGAGCGGGGGCCAGCTGTCCCAGTGGGGGTCATGTAGCCGATATTTATCTTGCAAACATCAACAAGTAAGCTCTGCTTTTCATTTTCTGCTCCTCTGAATGACTTGCCACGCCCAGCCTCACCCTCTGGCCTAACCCCCTCCATTCCTGTGCTGCACGGAGGGCTCCCAGCTCTCCCTGGCCTAACAGTTTGCATGTGCTCATTGCTGCTACAGGGCGTACAGGGCTGAGGAAGCGTCCCCGGGCCTTCGGGGCAGGTCCAGGTCTCCAGCTAGCTGTCCTCCCGCCGTGGAAGGGTGCTCCGCTCTGTGCTCCCGCCGCGTCTGTCAGCGCAGACCTTCCTGGCCAGCTGACTGCTAAAACTTTGGCCAAAGCTTTGGTTACTTTAGGCAACTTGGTTTTGTACTGTTTCTCAGAGGTGCCTTCTCTTTTCCAATTCTTACTCAAATAATAGTCTGTGATGTCTTCCTTGGCCCTTGTCTGCCCGACGATCCGAAGTCTCATGTGTCTTCTGCTAGGCTCATGTTACCCCAGATGGGTTTATTTAGATGTCATATGTGTTTCTCCCCCTGTCCTGTATTTGCTCCTGTGGAGGAAAGGAGACCACTGTGCCCCACCCCCCAAAAAAAGCTTTATCCTAAGCGCTGCATTCATTTGTCTAATCCATAGCTCCCTTTCTTCCTGCCTTTTCACACCAGTAAAATAATATCCCATTTTTTCCTTATTGCTTTAGCCCTGTGTATCATCCTTCCCTATCAGTCCCTTTGCAGATTCCCACTCCTGTCCAGCAGGCTCTTAACTCTGCCCCCAGCTTTCATTGTGGCTGTTAGCAACATCTTGGGGTTTTAACTCCACCCACACCCGATCTGGCTGCCTAGAGGGATCCCACGCCTGCGTGCTGCTGCCTCCCCTCGAGACATTCAGGTTATTGGAGAACTAATCTCATCTCAAGGGGCCAGACACCAAGTCCCAAAGCCTACAGACCTCTTTCCGCCAGACCCTGAAACTTGGCCCAGTGCCAGCAGGATGACAAGCCCCAGGGCGCTCCTGATGAATATGGATTGGAAATGATGTACAGTTTTTATTCCCCTCTGGCTTTGGAGGAATGAAACGATTTGCACATTGAAAACCTGTTAACCGTAGCCTCTGGACACTGAAACTGGAAGGAGAATAAAAGATGCTTGTTGTTTTTAAACTGCACCAGGTCGCCCAGATCTCTTGGCTTTTTTCCAACCAGACGGTAGCAGGGGGCGTGGTTGGGGCACGTGGCTCTTCTCCATCTCTCTCGCCCTCAAGTTGTTAGCAAAGTAGCTTATTCAGCTCACTTAGTGTAGTTGTAACAGAAGTCAGACCAGTAAAAATGATTGAGGATTTTATTTCCCTCCAGCATAGTGCCCTGCTGGGAGGGGTGCTAGTAAAAAGTGACTGTGGGCTAAACACATTTTTTTTTATTTACAAGTCTATGTTAATTATAAACCTATAATCATAAGGTCATAAGCCTGTAATTAACCCAGAAACCAAGGCAGGGTTGGTGGAGGGAGAGTTAGGTGATTAGTTAGGCACATATTTTTAAGCCGTCACATGTTTAATGCCTTTTGTACAAAGTAGTTGTAGAGAGTCACAGCTGAAAGAGTCAAAAGATGAACATCTGGTAGAAAGTCGAGATGGTTCTCTTAAGTTCCTCCCTTGGTCACCAATGTCAGGATGTGGTGTTTGGAGGACGTGGTCTGCTGGACACCAGCTAGTCAATGGAGAGCAGCAGCCCTGGGCCTGTCATGCCCTTACGAGTGACTCTGCCTCCCAGCCTCCACTCCTGCCCAACACATCGCTGTTCCCAAGGCACCTCACTTTCCTGAGTGCCCCGGGTTCTCCCTCACCCCTGGACCTTCACACCTGCTGTCTCCTCACCTGGTTACAGCCTCCTCTCCCTTCAAGATTTAGTCTGAGATTTACCTCTTCGGGGAAGGCTTTCTGACACTCCCAGGCTCCTCAGGGCCAAGGTAGATGCCCGTATTCTGTATTCCGAAAGCCGCTGGAGTACCTCACAGGACTCCTGCTGTGTTCAGATCTTCTACCAGCTGAGCTGTCTGAAGCCAGGAACTGTCTTCCTCACTTTACATCCCTGGGGCCTGGCCCAGGACCTGGAACACGTCAGCCACTCTACAAATCGTAGCAGCTTTCGCCTTGGGAGTCAGCCATCCTCAAAGAGAAAAGGAATCATCAGAGTTATTGGGGTGTGGTATTTCAATTAATTCCACACGTTTATTGAGCACCTACTGCTATGCCAAGCATCGATGCTCGTTATTCAGCGAGGAATGAGATGGTCCCTGGCCTCAGAACTCAAGTCTGGCAGGGTAAATGCTAAAAAAGAGTGTCATAGATGCACCAAAGGAACAAGGAGGGAGTGACTGATTCTGCCTGCCATTAGAGTTGGGGTGCAGGGAGGACTTGGCAGAGGAAGACTCAATTCAGCTGGGCCCCATAAGACGTTGAGAACATCCTTTTTTTCACTCAAGAATGGCTGGCACCCACAGCTAACTGTTCATGGAGTAGCTGCTATGTTCCCGGTCCTGGACCAGGCTCTGGGGATAAACAGTGAGGAAGACCTAACCGGTAAAGAACAGAACTGACTTGGAATGTTGTCCCTGCCTTGTAGACCAGCTCCTTACCTTCAGGCCCTCCCTGTCCCATTCTTCCATCCTCAGCCCCCACCTCAGCCCCAGCCGCTCTTTATAGATTCAAGATCAGAGCTGCTCAGCTGTTATCCCAAACCAGACGTTTTGTTGCTTCTTGTATTAGGTCCTTTAGAATCTGATTCCAAAAGAAAATGAAATTACTCAGCAGTAGGCAACACCCCTGTAACTAGGACTCTGCCAAACAATTTTGTATGCGCCTTAGTGGTCTGAAATGAACTGACTCAGAGCCAGGGTTCAACCCAGTGCTGGGTGACTTAGGGTCATGTAGCTGTATTTTCACCCCCAAGAAAATGCACAAACTTGGCCCTAACTCTGCAACATTGCAGCCTCTTGAAAACTACTCTGTTTCACATCTGTTTAAAAAAACAACAGCAGCCTCTTGCCAAAGCCCAAAATGATTACTGCCTTATAGTTGGACTGAGAAACAGGCTTAAGATTTGGAAAAGTCAACTCTGCTCTTAGCAGCCATTCCCCACCTCCTTGGTGATGGTGAGACTTTTCTCCTACCTGGGGCCTCATTTCTGTTCAAAGCAGGTAATATGGGGAGCCTTTCCATGAATCTCTCTCCCATTAGAAACTTTCACTTAATCAGACATTTTTCCTGACAGCACCTTACATCTTGAGAAATCAAAGCCCAAGACTATCAAGTAAGTATTCACTTTTTTACCCAAGTTGGGGTGGAGAGGAACAGAGATGGAGAAAGCGAGGGAGAGAGCCTGCTCTGTGTCCCTATCCTTCCACAAGTCCCTGGGTGCCAGCATTGGCCCCCCGCTCACTCGTCCTAGCTTCCTCAGAGTGAGGGCTCCCTGTCACACTGCCCTCTCTGTTTGTGATTGAAGGCAAAGGAAACGGCCAGAATCTGGGAGCATCCGGAAAACATTTCGGAGCGACAGCCATGGGCTGAGCAGTTCCCTGACTGACCCCACCTCCCCGGGGGTGGGGGCTGGCTGCCGCCCATCTTCCCAGCCCATCATGAGCCAGAGTCTCCCCAAGGAAGGGCCTGATAAGTGCTCCATCAGTGGGCACGGGAGCCTCAACTCCATCAGCCGCCACTCATCTCTGAAGAATCGGCTGGACAGTCCGCAGATCCGGAAGACCGTGACAGCCGGAAGGTCCAAAAGCTTCAATAACCACCGGCCCGTTGACCCTGAGGTCATTGCACAGGTAACTGAGGGCTCCTGGACAAACAGCTGGCATGAGCCTACACGTGTCACTACTGCCTAGTGCAGCCCGTGCTAATTATGACAGAACTTGAAACAGAACCGTGCTGGGTACATTACATACCGAGTTCAGGGACTGTCGGATATCTGGACCTGATGAGACGGCTTTCCAAGAAGTCTGCTGATCCCTGTCTCCCCAGGAAGAACTTGAAGCGAGAATAAAAGGATTTAGGCTTCCTGCTCATATGTGGGCTATTTGCAAGGCTGTTGTAATTTTCAAAGCCGGTAGTTACAGATAGAATATTTTGATAGAGTCCATTCAGCCCAAGTTTGGAGTCCTGAGACCCTGGCAGATCAACTTTGGGAAACTGCCCGAGTGTTGAGGCTCAGATGTAGTTCTGGCCTCATTTTTATATCACTCTGCCCATCCCCATTATTCCATTTCCTGAGGCTAATATCTGGTCCCTAGTGGTAGATAGATGCTCAGTCAACAATCTGCTTCTGGTCTTGAAGGCCCCAAAATACTCTGCCCCCAGCGGCTTAGGTACTAGAAGAGCTTCCAGTCCAAGCCTCCAGGGGCAGTGGAGATGAGCTTCCTGGTCACAGGGGTCTCTGTCCATGTTTACCCAACACTGACAAGTCTCTATCTTCCATGAAATATTAGAGACGCAGCACCACCTCTAAAAATCCGACTACCAGGCCCACTCCAAGCAGCTCATTCAGACGTCTCTCCCAACTCTATAATTTTCATTAGACCAGGTAGGAACGAAGGGCTCATTGTTGCCCTTTTCTGCCTCAACGGAGTTGAGATTCTCCTTAGCCCATCTTCCAGGGGGCAATAGAGGCTGGGTGTGCTCTTTATTGGCTTAATTGTGGTGCTCTGCTTAGGGAAGGTGTACCTGGCGAGCTCAGTGTTAAGCTCTGGGCCTGAGATGTCTCGCTTTGCTAGCCTTCTATTTCTGTGCCTCTACTTAAGCTCTTGGCTGCAGTCTGCCTTGCACCAGGGGAATCCTCCCAGCTCTCTCTTTGCCCAGGTGTTAGTAGGAATGTCAGAAGACGTACATGGCTGGAATAGACTCTGGCTGCAGAGCTGGACTCTGTCGGGAGATGGAGTTCTGAGCATTTTTAAGGTTTGAGAACATCCCAGGGATGAGTGAAATTTGATCACTGTCAACAGAACTCATAGATCACCCTGTAGGACAAAGATACCTTAACCAAGGAACTTTGCTTAGAAGACTCAGTCTTTCAATCCCAAGAGAAGGAGCCCTGTGGTGATTTGAGGGAAAGAGGAAGGGAGATGGGAGGTCTCCGTGGGAGGCAGCTGGCTGCATCGGATGGTTCTTTGGTTCTGCCTTGAGCCCCTGAGCTAGGACTGCAATTTCCTATCTGGAGTGTTCCCCTGTGACTTGCAGGCACTTCACCTATGTGGGCTCTGGCACCCCCTCCTGGTCACTCTTTGGTCCCCTCTCTTGGTGATGGGTAGAAGGGAAATGCTTCATCAAGTTGGGTGGGGTGGGTGGGGCAGGGGGAGGTATCCTGAGGACTCTTCCGGGTCAGGGCACATGACCCTTTCCTCAGCCCTTGTCCTGGGCCTTGACATCCACGAGAACGAAGATCACACTTCACCTCGACCACTTGAAAAACAAATGTTCATTATGTACAATTTCAAACATATGCAAAAACAGAGAGAACAGGATAATGAATCCCATATATACTCCTGGCCAAACTCCTGGCCACTCTTAGTTCAACCACCTTTTCCCTCCTCACTGGATTATATAAATAATTCATCCAAAAATATTTCAGGGTATATCTCTCAAACGCGAGGACTATATTTAAAAAACATCTCAACCACTCTTTCTAAAGGAAAAAAAATCTCATGGCGATGGAAATCCCTCTGTCCCCCTTCCCCCACATTCTGAACATTCATATGTTCAAGGATTTTAGCCAAGTAAAATAATCTGGACATCTCATTGCCGTTGGTTTCTCCACAATTTAGCCCATGGTGTTGAAATAGGATCCTCGGGGGCTTCTCCCTGCATTCGCCTCACCTCCTCCTTTTTCCTGTTTTGCAGGATATTGAGGCAACTATGAACTCTGCCCTGAATGAGCTGCGGGAGCTGGAGCGGCAGAGCAGCGTCAAGCACACCCCCGACGTGGTCCTGGACACCCTGGAGCCCCTCAAAACCTCCCCGGTGGTGGCCCCCACATCGGAGCCCTCCAGCCCCCTGCACACCCAGCTCGCCAAGGACCCCGAGCCCGCTTTCCAGCGCAGTGCCAGTACTGCTGGGGACATAGCCTGCGCCTTTAGGCCTGTCAAGTCCGTCAAGATGGCTGCCCCCGTCAAGCCGCCAGCCACACGACCCAAGCCCACCGTCTTCCCCAAAACAAATGCCACTAGCCCTGGTGTCAACTCATCAGCTTCCCCACAGTCCACTGACAAGTCTTGTACTGTCTGAGGGATATAATTTAATCGTTCTAGACAAGGGGACTAGAAGGACTGACTGTTATTAAAACCTTCCTATTTAACTAGCTTGGGACTTCAGTGGAAAATTAGATTCTAAGTTGTTCTTACAGGAATTAGCCTTCCCATCACCCAAAACCTTGAGAATGAAGCCCTCGTTATCACCCTGCCCTGCCCTTCCCGCTGCCCTCTGCTTCCCCCGTTGTCGTGATCCAGCCAGATGCAGTACACACTGTCCTTAGGTTAGCCAGAGGTAGATCTTCTCATTATCAGGTCACTGTGAAATCTGGCCAGGCAAGTCATGCGGACATGGGCGCAAGTCTCAGTCCCCTCAGACACAGGGGATGCCTGACCACTTGGTAAGCTACTGACATCTAGCTCTCAGTGGCATCTTGTTTTGGGTACTGATTATAGAGAATCATATATAGTCCATTTAGTCCATTCTTTGTTTTACACACACACACACACACACACTTTTCTAGTCTCTGGCATGTGTAGCCTCTCCTGGTCCTAGACCAGTCTCTAAGTTATTGTGGCAGTTCACACAGGGGCCACCAGAGGTCTCTGTTTCCGTTACAAATCTTGTTCTGTCTGGGCCAGAGAACCTACCTAGCCTTTGAAATCTCTCCATCATATGGAATTCAGCAGGATGGGACTCAATCCTGTAATTTGAGGGTTGGGAGCTTTCTCTCTGTCTTCTTTCTATTGGTGTGAATTGGTCATTGGTGTTTGCTTTTGCTTCCCTTCATCCTCTAGAACTACTACAGCTCAATCTTGTAAAACTTCTCAAGTTTTCCTGAATGTATAGACATTTCTCGGATTCCTATCTTTGTCTGATGGATCGTTTTCCATCAAAGATATTTTCCTATATAAGACAGTTTTATAGCTGGTTCCTTGTAGAGCAAAGAGTCTTAAGAGAGTTTTATTGTGTTTATGGCAGGTTTGGAAAAGAAGAAATAGGTCCTTCTTACCACCTATTTGGCCACTTGAGACATAAAATTCATTACCCTATTAAAAAATTGAATTCAGCTTTGCTAACCGCAAAATTATTCCCGAATGAAAGCTTATCCTAAGTTTAACCCCCTAGCTTGGTTATTCTATGAGGTCTCTCTTCGGGGACCAGCAGGGGCTTGGGAGAGCCCTAGTTAAATTAAAGAGAGACATTTCTCTTTAAAACCTGTTTTCTGTTACCCAAATAAAGACAACTAAGAACCTTGGCCCCACAGGCTCTAATTTCTTCCCAAGGCTGGAATCTAAGAAAATTAAAATTTGGATGCTGAATATTTTGGCCTGCCTTTGGCCTTTTTCCTAGTTCCCCTCCAAAAAGCAAAAATGATGTCCTTGTCTGCTTTAATCCAGTCTCCAAACCTGGTGCCCGTGGTCCCTGCTCCCTTAGCATCCCTCTGTCCCAGGAGGACCAGAGCTGAGGACAGCCACACCCCAGGCTCAAGAGTCTCAGATACCTACTTGAGTGAAAGCTGAAACTCATTCCTCTTGTCTGTTTTCTGGTTTTAAAGCTGCACTTTTAGCCTTATTATTTTCCGTGGTTCGAGAGAGATGGATTGTCCTTCAGATAGGAAGGGGAATTTTCTTATCTTTAGCCTAGAGATGCTTTTTGGACCAACATTTGAGGTTGGTAGTTGGCTCTGTGGAAGTGGTAGGATTTTCCTCATTCTGTGTTAAGGAAAAAAGAGTTTATGGGAAATCGCTAATTCAAAGGATAACCTGCAACACTAGGAAAACCATCCCAAGTGATGAAAGGGAGAAACGAAGAGCCTTCAGGGAAGTGAGTGAGCCTGTGAGAGGCAACCCACAGTCCTCTGGATTCTTTGCTTTCGTTGCTCTGTTTAGCGGCCTGTCCTTGTCTATCACCTGGACTGACACAGGTTTCGAGCCATCCGTCTTTTCTACCCAAGGATCTGTTTCCTTGCTGAAAATGGAACCCCACCCTTCACTTTACATTCCTTTTGATCCAGTTGATCCAAATTGGTACCCCATACCTGCCCTTTTCCCCTCCCTCCAGCACACTCCTCTCTAAGAAAGTCAAAAGCAAAGCTTTCTTAATAACAACACGTTGGACCTATTCTGTTGTTCCTGCCTTACTTCTCTTTCAGCCCTGTACATGACTGTGTTCACGATCCCCTTGGGTCAGTGTCCACCTGCTGATTTGCATCATGAACTGGACAGTGTGTGAATGGTCACCTACTTCCCCAGCTCTAGGAGCCAAGTTGTCTTCCTCTCTCTGGTGCTCCTGACACTCGCGAGATGGTCCTGTCAAGAGGACTAGGAACCCATAGGGCAAGAGCCCTTCTCAGCAGAGCTCATTGCAGTCAACTGGAATTAAGGTTGCACACTGTGATTTTTACACCGCAAAGCTAAAAGGAGCTGGCCACCTGGGCCTAGGGAGACCAGCCTTCCTCGGATATGCTTGCCTAAACCAGCATGATGCTTCAAAGAGCCCTGCTCTGGCCCCTAAGGCATGGAGCCTTTTCCTGGTGTGGACTCTGATGTCTGGGGAACAGAAGTGGGGTGGGGCTACCAGCATCCCCATCTGGAAAAAGAGAGGAGTTTGCAGCCAGCAGCCTGGAAACTGGAAACACTGGTCTCAGCCAACCTCCTCAGGGCACCCTGGTTTCTCCCCAAGGAGATGAGAGATGGCGCCAGCAACAGGACGGACAGACCACTGGAAGGGCTGGTGTGGATATACTTCACGTTCAGAAGAGAAGTTCGATCTTCCAGGGAATGGCAACGTTGTGGCGTCTGACTTGTATGTCACGTTTGTGTACAATGGTATATTCTTTAAATAGTGTTGATAACTGGAATACCGTATGTATGCTTGGAGATGCTTTGTGTGAACCTAAGACTGTCGCGCAACAGATGTTGGATTGGGGAAAATCCAAAGCACAACTTCGAAATAAAATACGTTTTTAGGTTTCGATGCTGCAGTTCATATTCTCTTCTCCACTCCCTGAAATCTTCAATGCAGGAGTGCAGCTGTCCGGGAGGGATTTTGATTTGTCTGTGGTAACAGAGCCCTGCCTGGCAACAGAACGAGAATTTGGGTGACGCTGGGAGCCAGCCGCCTCTCCCTCCCCCAGCCAGGCACGGCACATGTACAGTTAGAATGTGGATTTTTCCTCCCTAGCGTTTCTGCTCAGACCATGTGTGGAACCGGAGAGGTTGCATAGAAAGTCTTCCAGCTCTCCATTGGGCAGTCTGTTGCCATGAGAACCGTTTCCTCCACAGAATCCTCCTCTGTTTTCAATGAGGACTGTTCTCATTTCTGTCCCCAGATTTCCCTGCTTGGAAGAGTGAGGCCTGTGAATTTGCTAGGAAGTTTTGCCAGCAACAACCAAGGGTGACTGGAGGTTTTCGTTCTTCCACAACCAAAGCCCTGAGTCTGCCCTTGGCAGCCCCCTGCCTCCGGGAGAAGAGCTGACCCGTGTGCTTGTGCGGTCAGGGGTGGCGGTGGGGTGCATGCAGAAATGCTTGCTTTCCTTCAGATACTGATTCCAGCAGGTCGTAATTTCAAGGTAAAGTTTTTCAAAGATAACAAGTGCATCCTCGAGCCCCTAGGGCCCACAATTAGGCTCAGTTGGCTTATTCTCATACCAGAAGCCCCTGCGGATGGATGAAATCTCTAGTGTCCAAGGGAGTGCCCGGTGCTCAACGGTAATACACAGAGTTCTGCCCGAGGCCCTAGACTAGACACATGACAGATCTAAGGTTTATCCTATGAGGTTATTTATAGCTTTCATTCAGCTCGCTCATGGACTTCCGATCTGTCACCTTCCCCCACACTCACTTCCATGGTAGAGCTACATCCTGAGCTGCTCTTGCTGGTCCCTTGATCTTAACTGTCCTGCCCCCCTGTGCTATGGATGAGTGTCCACTCCTGAGTCTAGGTGGTGAGCTGTGAAGTGGAGCTAGTTCTTAAGCTGTGAGCAAAGGACCAAAGAGTGTTTTCAGAGTCCTAAGGCAAAGGTGGACCGTTCTTTTAGGATCCTCAATTCATTTCACATGTTCCGATGGGAGCTTGATGGACGCTATTGACAATAAACACAGTCGAAACATGGGTCTATTCCATCCAGATAGAAACCGAAAGAGGAGACCAGCAGGGTGTGAATTAGGAAATGGTCTTCATGATGAGCTAATCTACATGTTTGTGGCCATAGGCATGTGAAGCTTGCTTTTATCCAGGAGTCAGCAGTGTTGGTGTATTATATATGCCAAAGACTTGTTCATTAGTCAGTTAACAACTTTAAGCTTCACTGTGTGCCAAGCACTGTCACGCAAAATTGAACAGGAGAAACGGATAATGGAGCTCTCTGGTTTCAAGAGAGAACAGATAAATAAGCAAAATACGTGTTACTATAAAAATGAAACGGTGTAGTCAGATAGTGAGTGCCTGGGGAGGTCAAGGGCGGCCATGGTGCGGGGAAGTCGTACAGTTAATCAAGAATCTGTCTGACCTGGTAAAGTAGAGATGACTATTTCTCATGCAAGTGGAAATAGCAAATAGACTCATGAATATGAAGTTTTAGCGACAGATCATACCCAAAATCAAATTTAGGAGGTATTACATTATAGATGTATTTGAACTATGAGATTTCCAGGAAGAATATATAAATGGAAAAAAAGAGAAGGTATCAGTAATTAGAAATCCTGCAGAGAAGGAGCCGGCAAAGACGACAGCGTGAGTGAGAGGTAAGTGGCTGGGAGAGCAGCAGCAGAAACCAGAAGTGTTTCCACAGGGAGGGAGGGACCAGCTGTCAAATGCTGGTGGGGCAAAATGAGGCCGGTGGTAGGAAGGTAATCATTGGTGGCTTGGACAAGAGCACTTCAGCAGAGGGGAAAATGAGTCCGATTGGAGTGGGTTGGGCAGCAGATGGAAAAAGAAGCAGGCGTCAGGAACTCTTGGCAGCGCGTTCAAAGGTGTTGCTTTGAACCGGGAGCATCAGAAGGGGTCAAGGGCCCAGGTTTTTGTTTTTTGAAACTGACAGTGTTGATGCCTGTTTGCTCCAGGGCAGGCCCCAGTCGCAGGGAAAGAGTGAATATGCAGGAGAGGGCAAGGGGCAGAGCCCAGATGGAAGGGTGGGCCAGGGCCAGAGCGGAGATCCTCCCTCTCATGGGAGGGGAGGCAGGTGTGATGCAGGGCAGGCAGTGGATGTGGGGCGGGAAGATGATGAGGGTGTTCGTTCCCTGCTGAGTGCTGCTTTATTTCAATGAAGTTTAAGGCAAAGGCTTTAGCTGAGGGAATGGGAAGGAATGGTGAGTAGGGAGTTTGAAGAGTTAAGAGATATATAAACAGGGCCCAGTTTCCTTCAGCTCCCTTTCCCCACTGGTTGGGGGAGCAGTGCCAGGTCTGGCTGCAGTGTTTGTCCCTCCTTCCCCACCCCAGCCAGAGCTCACTGGTGCAGGTGGCAAGGAGCGGGGCTCTGAGACCTCGTCCTTCAGCCCTTCATACGGGACTGAGCATGGCGAGTGCAGTCGGCCCACCTCTTCCACACCCACCTGCCCTATTCCTTTTCCCTCTCCTTTAAGGCGCTAGACAGGTGAGGCAGCTGTGACAAGCAGGCTCAAGCCATGTAGTGGCCGAAAAGGCAACTCGTATTTATTCAGGGTCTACCAAGTAGCAGGCACTTCACCTGTTCTGTTTCCCGCAAGCCCCGTGTCATGCAGAGCCAGTGGAAGAGTCAGGGCTCAACCCGCTATGACGGCAAACCTCCGTCCTGTCCTTTCCACTGCCCGCTGAGCCTCCCTTTGTGGAAGGCAGACGGGACCTTTTCCCTGAGAGCTGCCATCAAAGACCCCCTTCTTCCAGCCTCTGGTCCTTGTCCTGCCTCTGAATGGCCACTTGTATGTCTATGACTCCTCAGAGCCACTTGAGAACACGTGCGGAGGCCTCTTACAGACTTCCTCTTCCTCCGGGAGCCGCCGGGCCCCTGCGCCAGCCCAGCTGAAGAACAGCAGCCATGCTGCCCGGCTGGGGCCAGCAGCTCAAACCCACAGGCAAGACATTCATTCGTTGGTCCACACAGAGGATGGCTGCAAAGGGGCGCCCCACAGCTCTCCAGCCCACCTCCCACCTCTCCCGTGGCCACGCCCCCTTCTCACGCTTTTGTGTCTCTTCAAGTGCTCCCACTGCCTGGAATTCCTTGTCTTTGACCCCCAACTGGGGGGAGTCTGCCTAACTCCCCTTTCTCCAAAGTCTGGTGGAGCGCCCTTTCTCTTGGCAAGCCCTTCTTGACCACCTGCTGAGGGACATATCTCAGAGCATTAGCCATGCTGTCCTGAACCCCAACTCCTGCACGACACCTAGGCCTCACCTTTGTGACCTCAGCATGCAGTGCCTGCTTCCCAGTAGGTGCTAGACACACACATTCATTGCTTTTGAAGGTACTTAAGACACCAGGAAAGAGAGATGGGGCTTGCTGGAGAGAGACGGGTAGGGGTGCCGGTGAGGACTGAGCAGGTTTATCGGGGGAAAATAGGTGGACTTTTAGGGATAGACTAGATTATGTTGCAAACCTCAATGGCTTACAACAAAGGCTGATTCCTCACCACAGCTACACATCCTTGTGGGCCAGCAGGGGTCTCTGCTCATGACAGTCAGTCCGGCCCTCAGACCCCAGGAGCAGCAGCCACCCCGTCTGGTGGAGTCACACTGGATGGCGGGAGAGGGTCTTGCATCAGCAATTAAGTACTTTGGTTGGGAAATCACATGGCCCCACCCAGTCACAGGGTGCCAAGGACGTGCAGGTCTACGGTGTGCCAGCAGGTGGGAAGCTGGACTGCTGGGTGGAGAGGAGGAGGATCTCAGGGACATTCCTCCGGGTTCTGCTGTGACAGGCAGCAGGCAGCACCTTTGGGAGGGCTCAGCGGCAGCACCCCTGGCTGCCGCGTTATCAGCAGGAGGTACTTTTCCACTGGGCTCCTGTTCTGGTGTCGCAGCGCTAGGGGGAGGGGCTGCCAGAGGAAACCACCAGGTGTGGCCGTGGGAAAGTCCCTCCAACATTCTATAGAAACATGGAATTTCCTGCTTTTAACCATTTCTTACCCAGCTGCCGTCTCGGAGCTGGCCAGAGCCAGACAGACATTGGCAGCCCCCTAGGAAATCTCATCTGGGGCATCGGGCCCTGGCTGGAACGCTGGCACACCTGGAGCCCGGCCCCAGCAGTCTCCGAAGATCGTGGGGAAATCGCCGAAGGTGTCTGGGGCTCGATGTGCTCCACGCCAGTCTGTAAAGTGCTCTCCAGTCTCCCAAGCATTTCCAAATACATTGTTCCATGTATGTCATCCACAAAACCAATAGTAAATGTGACTGTCCTCCTGCCTTGGATGAGAAAACTGTGTTCAAGGTCACGCTGGAGGGCACTACGTTGGCCTCAGTGCTTCTTGTTCTTTGGGTGCTGCAGGCTCACTGGGAAGGTGAGTCAGACCCACCTCCTCCGAGGAGGGGCTAGGCACGGGCTCTGGCAGTCCCTGGGGCTTCTGGGTGTGGAAACTCTTTCCAGGTAGTTCCCTACTTGGTTAACTTGCCCAACCTGCTCTATTGAGCATGGGCCAAACCCTAAACTTCCCTGCTCCGGTGAACTGCAGGAGAAGCCCGAACAGCACCCGGGGGCCTGCCACAGCTGCCCAGCGTCACTTCCCGGCCTCTCTGTGGCTCAGACTCCTTTGTACTATCGCTTCCACTTGGGAACTCAGAGCATCTTCTTTCTTCTCCCTGCCAAGGTGGTGGCAGTGGCCCAGCTGCCTGTCTCTTTAAGAGAGAGAGAAAGAACGAAATCAGGAAGTGTGAGAGAGCTGCTAGCCGGCTGGGAGGGAGCTGAGTGTTCACTGGGAGGCAGGGTGGCATCCCTTAGCTCTCCGCTCTCCTAGCTCCTCAGGTGGCATTCAGTCACTTCCACTGGTCCAGTCTTTGGGTCCCCGGGCCCTTAACCACCAGCATGATATGGGCACTGTCCACGGATGACAGCGAGCCCTGAAGGCTCTGGGGGTGCCGCCCAGTCCCACAAGCCTGCATGCCCCACAGCCGAGATGGGGTGAGTGTGCAGGGTCCCTGGGGGCGGGTGTAGAGGGGAGCCCAAGGGAGGTGGGGCAGCTTGCAGGGTGGCACTCGACAGAGTGCACGGGGCTGGTGTGGGGGCAGTGGCTCTCCCGGCCCTGTGTCCCCTCTCTGTGTCTCTCCCACTGCTGGGGGCCCTGGCCGTGCTCCATCTCCGGTGGTCTCTGTTTGCAAAGGACTGCTTGGAGGCCAGTGAGAGGAAGGGAGGACTGTGGCACAGAGGAGAGATGCCATCTGCCTACAACGCTCTCTTCCCGGCTCTGCTTCTCAGCACCCTGAAGCCAAGTCCAGCTCTGTCTCCACACTTTTCTCCTGCCTGGCTTCTGGTGCCTGCCCTCACTTCCCCTGGGGGCCGTCTCCCCAGCCCAAGTCCTGGGATGCAAGTGCCCAGGAAAGCCTCCTGGAGCAGCTGGGGAATAGGGCTGGAAACCCCCGGCCCTGTGGGGGAGGGTGACAAACAGGAAAGGGTTAAAGGGCTGGGGCCGGTGGCCTTTGATGGAGGCTGAGAACCAAGCAGCACTGAGGGGTGCCTCTCATCCGCCCTCCTCTTTCCGGTGTAGCTCAGCTCCTGGACTTGCTGCAGACAGAAAACATAACACACACTTGACAGGGAGAGTCTCTGCCTGATCCAGGGCTGCTCCAAGCACAGGGTAAGTGCATTTGGAGCCCCAAGTGGGAGAAGGAAGGAGGGGAGGAGGTGGGTGGGGCAGCTGACTCCCAAGCTTCACCACCCACCCTCCTGCATCCACCCACTACTGAAAGAGAGGGAGCTGCTGTGGCAGGGCCAAAGTGCACGTGTAGGTGACCGGAAGTCCTGCCAGTCAGGTCCTCAGCACATCTCTGCAGGGCCATGAGCATAACCCAGGCTAGGCCTCTGAAACCTCGATTTCAGTGTGCTCTGCCCACTTCACACCCCCAGACCCCTAGCTGACTCCTCCTCAGCCTGGTGGGGATGGGGGGTGGGGTGGGGTAGGGACCTGACCAGCTCATTCAAGCTGAGTGATTGCATTGTCTTCAGAGAGCCCAGGACATCGCAGTTGCTTCTGCAAAACAATGCAAACATTTATGCATTTTATGAAACTAGGAAATGACCACTGAAGTGGACTCTGGCTCAAGGAATTGACATTACAGAGAGAAAGGCTCAAAGCCCATGAACTGTGGGGTTCCAGGCAGGGTGATCGAGAGCTGAGAACCTATAAGAAGTCAGAAGAGGAAGAAGCCCTACCTGGTCCAGCTTTCACTGAGTCTCTAAGGCGTGGTGCCCATTCTCATGCTCCCTCTCCCAGTGTTCCCACAAAGACCAGCCCTGGCCCTAGTTTCCAGAGGCATCGAGTCCAGCTTCTGAGGCTCCACTCTGGAGACAATTGCTTTAGAGGAACTGGCTCTTGGAGAGAAGAGGATAGAGGCAAAGATAGGGAACAAAGTTATGGAGGGTTTCAGATCCTCCCCAGGACTCGTTAGCCCTTGTGTGTGATGGTCTCCTGCATTCCCCGCCCCCTGCACACACGCGTGCACTCTGCAGCAGCGCTGTTCCTCTCCACGCTGGCCTGGCCATGCCGCTGTCTGGCACAGCTGTGAGCTTACAGCAGCAGGAAGTGGTGGACCCAGGCGAGTGGGTGGGGAGGGGCTCCAGGCTCATGTCGCAATCCTGGAGATTTGTAGTGGTGTGGTTGACGCTGTCTGACCCGGGGCCCTTCCTTCGAGCACATTTCTGCTTCCTGGGACTCTCCCAGGCCTGGATGCCAAAACCCAGAATTCCCAGTGCCTGGGAGAGGTGACAGAGGAAGGGCTTTGTTTGGAAAAGGGTTGGAGGGGACCTGGAGGGGAGTAGGGACAAGGCAGAATGCCCTGTGGTGGGAAAGGCACGGGCAGAGGGCTGAAGGCCTGGTGGTGGTGCCTCCTTTTGCAGAAGTTGCTTAAACTTTCTTTGTGTCACACTTCCCCTGCCCCCTCGCCTCTGGAATGGTCACTTGGAGCCCTTCATGGGATGGTCCTGGGCATAGCTACTGGTCAGGCCACCAAGATCCATCCCAGGCCAGTGATGGAATCCTGGACCCCAATATGTTCTTCTAGGCAGGAGGTGGCTGACTAGCCAAGGGCAGGAGATGCAGAGCACCGTCAATTATCTGTGGCACACGGACGACCTGCTGGGGCAGGGAGCCACGGCCAGTGTGTACAAGGCTCGCAACAAGGTAGGGTGAGGCCCTGGCTGGGCTCCGCCCAGCGCACCCCAAACCCCTCACACCCAGGAAGTTCTTAGCCCGGTCAGTTCCAGGGCTGTGTGTGGCTAGGCAGAGGCCTCTGTACACTTTGGGGTAGGAGGCCACTGGGTTTGAGCAGAGGTGTGGGGGCTGGAAAGGGCTCCACGGGATGGTGCTTCTGTCAGGCACGGTTGAGGACTGGAGACAAAGAGATGGGACACAAAGCCAACATCTGGGGGCGCGTGGGAAGCAGGGCTCGTTTGGGTTTTCCTGCCTTCGTGGCAAAGCTGTGCTGAATACATGGAACACGCCGCACTATCTCGTCTGAAGAGCGATGCCGGGAGGTCAGGCTCCCGGCCCAGCTCCGCAGCTCACACCCGGGGGTGCTGGCTGCTGCTGTCATTATTGTCAACAGTAATAGTAACAACGAAGCATCCCCTGCAAGGTATCATGAGTGCCAAGACTTTGTCACCTTTCGGTGCTGGATGACTGTTTGCCCTAGGTGCAGGGGAAGGAGCTCAGAGCGACAAGGAGCCCATTCCCATGCAGGCTCTGTGCTCATTTCCAATGTTAGGCTGGCAGGAGAGGCTGGATGGGGTGGTGCACCCCAGCGCAGGGTGGGACTTCTGTTCTCCCCACGGCAGAAATCCGGGGAGCTGGTTGCTGTGAAGGTCTTCAACACCGCCAGCTACTTGCGCCCCCGGGAGGTGCAGGTGAGGGAGTTCGAGGTCCTGCGGAAGCTGAACCACCAGAACATCGTCAAGCTCTTCGCCGTGGAGGAGACGGTGGGTCCAGTGCTTGGTCGGAGGAGGATGGCCTTGTCCTTCACCCTCACGGGCTGGGGAGGGTCTGGGCACATGCTGATCAGCAGGGCAGCCAGAGCAGCACCCTGTAGAATAAAGAATGCCACGGCTTTGGCCAGTGTGGGAAAGTAAACAAGGAAAGTAGGGCCTAATCGAAGAGGACTTCCTGGAACAGGTGACCTCGGTCTCAAGTGTATGACATCAGCGTGAGGCCAAGGAGTGATGGCCAGGTCAGAAGCTAGGACCCGGAGAGGGCTTTTGGCTTTCGGCTGAGCCACCTCCTCATGAGAAGGGGAGGAGTCACGTGTCCATCCCATGCCTCCCCTCTGTCCCACCCGCAGGGGTCCAGCCGGCAGAAAGTGCTGGTGATGGAATACTGCTCCAGTGGCAGCCTGCTGAGTGTGCTGGAGAGCCCCGAGAACGCCTTCGGGCTGCCGGAGGAGGAGTTTCTGGTGGTGCTGAGCTGTGTGGGTGAGCCTCTCCCCAACCCATCAGGGCGCCCCCTCCCCGCTGCGGCTTCTGACCAGCCACAGGCCTGGCCCTCAGGTGGAGGCAAAGCCCCAGAGGGGTGTGGTGCTTCTAAAACAAGTATCCAAACACAGGAGACCATTCTGAACCCAAGAGGCTCTCCATCCAGACCTGGGACAGACTACCATGAACGGACAGAACCCCATGTCTGACTTTCGCTGACTGGCAGTTTAAAACTACAACTTAAAAGTACAATTCAGAGCAGGTTGCACACCAGTGTTCATAGCAGCATCATTCACAATAGGTGAAAACAACCCAGACATCACAGATGGATAATACAGAAACAAAATACACTCTATACAGACACTGGAACACTACTCAGCTCTAAAGAGGAATGGAGTTCCGACTCACACTGAGATGCGGATGAGCCTGGAAGACATGGTGCGGAGGGAAATAAACCAGACACACAAACACCGCATGACTTCACTTCTGGGCGGGGCCTAGCGTAGGCAAGGCCACAGAAACAGAAAGTAGAAGTAGGGTTGCCAGGGGCTGGGGGCGGGGGATGGAAAGCCATGTGTAATAGGTGGAGTTTCTGCTTGGGAGGCGGCTGAAGTTCTGGTGGTGGGTACAGGTGATGGCTGTGTGACAGCGTTAATGGACCTGATGCCACTGAACTCTACACTTAAAATAGTCAAAATGGCAAATTTTAGGTTACGTGTACTTTCGAAATTTAAAAAGTAAAAAGTAATAAAATAGACCAGGAGGGAGTGTCATCTTCCGGGAGCCAGAGCCACTCTCTCTCTGTTCCTCGGAGACGCCCCACGGACCCTCCACGCCCACGCCCTCGGGACCCCTGCATCGCCCTTTGCCCACCGCAGTCCTGCTTTTCCTGTGGCCCTGCCGGCCGTGGGGACTCTCTCTGAACCCAGGCCAACAGCCCTGCCTCCGTCCGCAGTGGCTGGCATGAACCACCTGCGGGAGAACGGCATCGTCCACCGCGACATCAAGCCGGGGAACATCATGCGCCTCCTGGGGGAGGGGGGGCAGAGCATCTACAAGCTGACGGACTTCGGGGCCGCCCGGGAGCTGGATGACGATGAGAAGTTCGTCTCAGTCTACGGGACTGAGGAGTACCTGGTGAGTGGCATGGTGGGGACCCGCTGCCCCAGGCAGAGTGCCTGTCCTGCGTGCCGCTGGTTGCCCCTCACCTTCCGAAAGCCTCCCTCCCATCCCTCTGCTCCTGGCAGGGCGAGAGCTCACCCTCCGCACACCAACCAGAAGAGTTCGTCCCGTCCTCTAAGATGGAAAAGGCGATGCCGCAGCCTGCCCTGGCCTCCCTGTCCCACCTGCCCCCACCTCCCTGCCCCCGCCTTCTTCCCGCGGTTAACGCCTTGCTCTGATTCTCATGGAGAATGGGGTGCCATGGTCACCACCTTCCCCAGGGTGGAAGGTGGACAAATGAAAATGCTGTGCATAGGCCAACTCTGTGCCAATGTTTGATGACAAGGAAGATGGATTCTGAAGGTTCTGTTGTCACCAGAAGGCAATGGAAGGAGGCCTGCCGAGGGAGCGGGGTCCTGGCGGAGCTGCACCCTGCGTGCTCAGGCCCTTACGCCCCCGCCCCCTCAAGGCTGCTCTCTGGTTCTCTCTGGCAGCACCCGGACATGTATGAGCGGGCAGTGCTGAGGAAGCCCCAGCAGAAGGCATTCGGGGTGACCGTGGATCTTTGGAGCATTGGGGTGACCCTGTACCATGCAGCTACCGGCAGCCTTCCTTTCGTGCCCTTTGGAGGGCCCCGGCGCAACAAGGAGATCATGTATGGCGGGCCACGGGCGGGAAGCGAGGGCTCTGGGTCTCCCCACTGGCCCTGCTGTGTCCCCTCCTCCTCGGGATCTGTGGTCCTCCTCGGGCCCACCTACCCAGGCTCCTCTTAGATTCTTGGTGATCCGCACCTGGCTGATGGGAGACTGACCGGAACCCCTTATCAGAGTTTAGTCCTCCCCTTTGGCCCTTCCCCCCCATCAGCGGCTCTCCTCATCTCAAGCGAGGCTCCAGGGAGGGGCACAGCCAGGGGCAGAGGTGGGGCAGGACCCAGCATCCAGATCCCGGGGCCTGGGACCTCCCGGGTTTCCTGCTGCTGCTAGTGCGCCACCCAGAGCAGGTTTGAGGCAGATTCGCGGGGAGTTTGAAGCACCCACGCTCAGCTCAGGGGTCAGCCATGTGGAAGCGGCCTGAGGTCAGGGAATGAGGAAGGAGACTGACAGTGGGGACGGGACCTTCAAGGGAAGAGAGGATTAGAATAGTGATGTGGAGGGGAAGAATTTGCAGACCAAGCGCAGCACAGGCAAAGGTTTGGAGGAAGGCCCCCCTGTGGTGGGCGGTACCGGGATAAAGGAAATGGACAGTGGGAAGGAGCAGAGTTTGATTGGGGAGCACCAAGTCAAGGTGATCTTGTCGGCTGAGAGCCAGGACTCTCAAAGTCCATTTTCGGGCTGCCTCAGAGTGACTGGGTGGCTTGAACCAGTACTCTGAGCCCTCCATGCGAAGTTTGTCATCACTTGGAGTATGACGGTCTCGGGGTCCCCCTGACCTGGGTCTGCCTCACTCACCCCAGGTACCGGATCACCACCGAGAAGCCAGCTGGGGCCATCGCAGGCACGCAGAGGTGGGAGAACGGGCCCCTGGAGTGGAGTTACGCCCTTCCCATCACCTGCCAGCTGTCCATGTGAGTGGGCCTCTGCAGCGGGGGCAGACACAGGCCCGAGTCGGGGCTGGGTATCCTTCTCGCTGCCGAGGCCTGTCCCAGCAGGGCCCCTTGGGTCACCACTGTCCCTTTCTGGCTTCAGTTTTCCCATCTCCATGCTGGGAAATCCTTGTAGCTCTTCCTTCCCTTCCCACCCCGCCCCACCCCACCACCTGGGTCCTAGCTCTTCAGGACACTCTTATGGAACGCCCACCCCTGTTACCACCTCAAGGACTAGCCTGGGCTCTGGCCCCTGACAGTCCCCATGTCCTGAGAGCAGGGGGCTGCAGAGCCAGCTGGTGCCCATCCTGGCCAACGTCCTGGAGGTGGAGCAGGCCAAGTGCTGGGGCTTCGACCAGTTCTTTGCGGAAACCAGCGACATCCTGCAGCGCGCTGTGGTGCACGTCTTCTCCCTGCCGCAGGCCGTCCTGCACCACGTCTACATCCACGCCCACAACACGTAAGCGGGCGCGAGTGACAGTGACGGAGGCTCAGGACCTTCTCCGCCAGGCCAGAGGCCGTGTCCTCGCAGTGTTCTGCGGGGTGTTTACGTGTGGAAGCTTCTGGATCCAACTGTAGTGTACGGCTTCTGCAAAGTTAAAGGGAAATGGGCTTCCTCGCTGCTAGACTGAGCCAACTTTACAATGCTAATGTGCGTTATAAATCCCCTGAGGGGTGTGTACATGGGTTGCTGATGTGTTTCCCAAAGTTATTGCTCATGGAACCCTTTATTCCTGGGGCATTTTATGGAACTAGGTGGGTTTCAACGGGAGTGTCGCAGGAGGGGGTGCCGAGGCAGAGTCTGGACAGGGAGGCTCCTGAGTTCTGTCTCCACTTGGTCTCCATCCGCTGTAAGATATAGGGGCTCTGCCCTCTGCCTCCCCACTTGATGGAGGAGACAATCACTCAGTCCCTCCCTCTGAAAAGCTGAGCCCTGTCCATGCATGAAGTCCTAGCTAGGGTTTGGGTCACCCAACCCCATATCTTGCCTGCTAACACTTCCTCTCCCCTCCCCCCCCATCCTCCCTCTGCCTCTGGTGTGTCTAGGGTAGCCATCTTCCTGGAGGCTGTGTACAAGCAGACCAACGTGGCCCCCCAGCACCAAGAGTACCTCTTTGAGGGTCATCTCTGTGTCCTTGAACCCAACCTTTCAGCGCAGCACATTGCCCACACGACAGCAAGCAGCCCCCTGACACTGTTCAGCGTGGCCAGCGAGACCCCCAAAGGGCTGGCCTTCAGGGACCGTGAGTAGGGCCACGCAGGCCAGATCTCTTCTCCTCTTCACAGTCTTCTCCGCGAGGCAGGGATCTGCGACCCAGGGTATTGACTTATTTCCTTTGCGAGCATTTCCTTAGACCCACAGGGTACCCCAAGTTCTGGGTTCTAACTCTGCACGTGCCTCTGAAATGCCATGTGACTCAGGCTAGTGGTTTGACATCCCCGAGCTTCACAGTGTCCCAGAGCTGTGAAACTTCAACTGAAACAGGGAGAACTGGATTTAATGTGCTTTCCACAGTCTCTGCAGTTGGTGGGGAAGCCTCGCATGGTCTTGGTTGGGGGAAGCAGGAGCCCAAGGTACCGGAGAGAGGGGAAGGCGGTCAGGGGTCCAGAGATTTATACTCCAAGTGCTAGCAAAAATTTTCTTCTAATTTAATAATGTCGGTTTTATCCTCCTGCTCAGGTCTTTAAGGCTAGGAAGAGTAATTAATTAACCTTGAAACAAACTCCTGGGCATGAGAGAGATTTTGGCCCATTTCCTGGCTTTTGAGAAAGGGCCTTAGGCCTGAAGCTGTAATTCTCCAAAGTGGACACAAGGGGGCACTGTGGGACCGCAATTGTGAAGAAGCACATTAATGTACAGTTAGGGCTTGGCTGTGGGGGCTCCAGGAGTTGGGAAGTTTGAGGTGGAAGCTGGGTGGTGAGGGGTGAGTGTGAGCCAGGGATAAGGAATGATGAGCTCAGAGCTCATCCAGGGCCGTATAGGCAGCCCCTTAGACAGGGTCTTTGTTTACAGCTGCTCTGGACATCCCCAAGTTCGTGCCCAAAGTGGACCTGCAGGCAGATTACAACACTGCCAAGGTTAGGGGTGGCCCCACCGGTGGCAGGAAGGGGGGTCTTTGTTCAGGGGTAGGGGGTGTGGCACCTGACCCTGCCCACCTGTGTTTTCAGGGTGCGCTGGGTGCCGGCTACCAGGCCCTGCGGCTGGCACGGACCCTGCTGGCCGGGCAGGAGCTGATGCTTCGGGGGCTGCACTGGTTCGTGTGAGTCCCCCTGAGTCCTGGGTGGCTGTGGGCCCGGAGCCCTCGTTCCCCTGGGAGAGGGCAGCACTGATTCCAGCTTCCCTTGGCAGAGAGATGCTCCAGGCCACCTGCAGGCGGACACTGGAGGTCACACGGACGTCACTCCTCTTCCTCAGCAGCAGCCTGGGCCCCGAGAGGTAGGCTTCCTGCCCAGAGCGGGGCCGCAGCAGGCTCGAGGCCAGCACAGACCCCTCGGCCCCTCTTTCCTTCTGTTCCTTGCCCCCAGTATTTTCAACAATGCCCCTACCCAGAGGTCCCATCTCCCACCCTGTGCCTCATCCCCCACCCTGCCAAGTGGCTGCACATACCTCCCCCACCACCCAGTGCCTTGCCTAAGAGAGAAAGGGCCCATGGGGCATCACTACTCCAGGTGCCCAGGCAGGCTCCCTGCCCCAGGAAGGGGCATCTGTCCACCAAGACCCCTTCGGAATATTTAGACCGGGCCCCGGAGCAGGCAGCCAGGAGAAGCTCTCACACCCACGCACTGGCCACAGGTCCTGACAGGTTCGGGATTCAGGTGGTCTCGTCTCCACGCTGCTTCTCCTGTTTTCTCTGTGTCTTAAACTGTCGTTGCCTTCTTAGGGCTCCCTGCCCCAACCCTCAGGTATCCACACCCTCCATACCTCTGACGGGCCGTTTTGGGGTAATGGGTGGAGAAAGGGAGCGAGGAGGAAAAAAGCAAGCTAGAGGGTCTAGAGACAAGCGGAGGGACTCGGAGGGCCAGAGCACCACTGAGAAGTGGGCACAGCCCCTAAATCTTTAAAGGCACGGGGCTGCAGTGCAGACGAGAGAGGGACCTCTGCAGCCCCGGGGAGCTGATGGTGGCTAGAGTCTGTCCCACTGAGAGGAGCCGTGTGGTGATACAGGGGCAGATTGTGCCAAACATGCCCGATGGCCCTCCCCACCCCACGTACCACCCGGCCTTTGTTCTCAAGACGGTCTGGGGAGTTTCCCAGAGTTGACTTCCTCCTGGGGCTTGGCAGCAACAAGGCCGACGATGGAGCAGATGAGGCGAGGGTGGTGCGGGAGGAGGAAGTGTCTCCAGATGCTAGGAATGGTCTCCGGCATGGCTGGGCCCCCGTCAGTTACAGAGACGAGGCGCTGCAGCGTCAGCAATGTTGCTCCTCTGAGGAGAGAGCCCTTCCTAGGCATGTGAGGGGGACAAGATGGTTGGGTCAGCAGAGACTAGAGTTGGGTAGGGGCAACCACAGAGATCTTCCTGGAAGAGGTGAGGCTTTTCAGGCCATAAGGAGAGAAAATACTTTGGATTGGAAGGTCCTGTGCAGAGACAGAGAAGGGGGCTGTCATTGGGGGGCTCATAGGGGTTTGCAGAGTGTGGGGGGTGCTGGTGAGGTTATGATGGAGTAGGGCTCAGGGGTAGGAAGGGAAGGGAGAATGCGTGGAGGTCCTGAGGGTCTGATTGGCAGGTTAAACTGCAATAAAATGACTTATCAGTCTATTATAAGTTCTTCAACAGGAAAGAAATGTGTAGAGAAAGCATTCGAAGTATTTGTCTGCCCCCTTTCCCTGGACCAGGAGTGTGGGGGAGTTGCAGGCTGGCCCCGGGCTAGAGCCGGGGGTCTGCAGGCTTGGCCAGTATTTTTCCCATTTTCGCCTCCAAGGGCCTCTCAGAGGCATGATGTGTCTAGAGAGCTCAAGGTCAGGGGAGTGCCTGCTCCAAACGGGTTGACCCCGCCCCCAAGGAGGAGCATGAAGAGCCCAGACACGGGCCAGGAGTCTGAGGACCAGGTCCAAACTCTTGATCAGCCTGCTGTTGACCTCATTGTCCTCTTTCCCAGCCTGGGCCTCTATTTACTCTTTTTCAAAATGAGAGGATTGGACGATCTCTGAGGCCTCTCGCTCCAGCACTTTGCAACCCCATCCTTTCTGAACATCCTCACACCTGTAGCTGCTTCTACGATCTGAAGCCCCAGATTCACAGTGGAATCTGAGATATTTTAATGAACTGAATCTCATGTTTAAAGGAGCCCAAGTATGTGACACAAAGTGGCCGCCATTGCCCAGCCTGGCTGCTCACTTTTTCACACCACATTCCTCCTGCCCCAGGCTCTGCAAGACAGGCTTCCCTGGCAGGGTGTCCTTGCCTCGTCCGGAAACTTCATGGTCCCGCTTAGCAGCTGCTGCCATCTGGAGGCACCGTTTAGGCCCCACCACCAAAAAAGCGTGTGTTCATGCCCTCTAGTCTTCAAGCCCTTGACCTTCGGGGTCCCATTTGATATCCACAAACACCCCGTTAGGTAGCAGGAAGGAGATTTATATCCCCATTATGTAGATGAAGAACCTGAGACTTCCGTTACTAAGGTTGCTAACCAAGGATCCTGCAGATGGCAGGTGTGATGGCTAGGACCAGGACGCAAACCCATGTCCCTGCCTCCCTGCCCAGTCGGATGGGGTCAGTCTCATCTTCTGCCATCAAGTGTTCCATGCCCCCAAATTCATTCATACACTCAATAATTCATTCAACAATCATGTATTGGGTTAGCACGGTGCGCTGAACACTTTGCTCGACGCCAGAGACAGAAGAGGGTGAGTGAAGCAGCCACGGCCCAGCCTTCACACGTTCCTGCTTCTCCCCATGCCTCTTCTCCCCGCCCCCTCTGTTCCCAAGCCAGACTCTCAGGATTCTTTCTCCTAAGTGTTATTGCTATAAAAACAGTATGCATATATGACCATTGTAGAAAGATGGAAAACACAGATGAGCAAAAACGAAAACGAAATGCCTTATCCTACCACCCAGAGATAGGCTGTCACACCCTAGCAGTACCTGTCCTTCTAGACAGTGCATAAGTATGTTAACTGGCAGGAGGTTTCCAGTACTTACTGTTTTACAACCTGCTTTTCGCAGCTCATGAGCCCTCCCCCTCCATGTCATACATTTTCATCTCATCCAGTACCCATTCATATTCAAATGTCCCTAATTATCCCACAAATTTTCTTTTCTGGCTGGTTTCATCTAAACCAGGATTCACTCTTTGGAGCACACTTTGAGTCTGGTTGTTGTGTTCCTTAAATCTGTTTTAATCTAGACACGCTTCCTCCTCCCTGCTCTGCACCCCTCCCCCGCTTGCTGCCCCATTACACAGGCTTGTTGGAGGGACAGTGCTCATCTCCCATCTTCTGGATTCATCTGCACTTCCTCTCGATGTCATCTGTCTGTTCTTTCCCGGCATTTCCTATAAAATGAGAGTTTTAAAGGCTGAATGGATTCAAGCTAAATTTTAGGCTAAATATATCATAGACGATGCTGGGACACTTCATATTTACCCACCATCGGGTGGTGACAGCCTGATTCCTCTACTGTGTGTTATAGAGTTATATTTTCCCTGTGAAAGAATCAGTGTGGCGTTACTTTGGCACCACACAAATAGCCATGCGTAATCATGGATCGTGGATTTTAACACCACGCCCTAGTGAGTAATTTCACTGGGGCAGAAAGATGCTAATATTCCAAGTCCTGGCACATTATTGGCTAGTATTCTATAAAATACAGCTTTTCCCTTATCCATAAGTTATTGGTTATCATGAAATACAGTTTTTCTAGAAGGAAACTTTATTCTTTTTCTTTAGTTACAAATTTTTCTAGTCTGGAGTTCATTAACAGCTGCCTTGCGCTGGATATTCGTAGATTCGAGCGGTTCTGATCTCTTCGGTCTTTGCTCATTGCAACGCCCAACAGCTTCACAACTGGATGAAGAGGGGCCCTTCGAATTCACTCTTCTCTCCCAAACACGAACTCTCTAGACGCCCCACAAGCCGGCAACGCTGTCCTAAAGGCACCGTGCTCGACGTGCAGTCGTGGAGCCCTTTGCCTCCTAATGCCCCAAATGTGTCATTTCTCTGTCCTTTCTTTGAGGTTCAGCAACATGGCTAGGATCCCCGAGATCGAAGAGCTGAAGAGGGCCACGGAGCTGAGGTCCACGCTGCGGGCTGTGAGTAAGCCTGGGGCAGGGGGCGCTTTCGGGGCGGAGCTGGGCGGCAGTGGTTTGGCCAGGCTGCCGAGGAGCCCCAACCTGAACACCCCACTGGGCTCTGCCCTTTTGCCCTATAGTTGGCTGAGGTCCTCTCCAGATTTTCCCACAATATCACAGAGACCCAGACGAACCTGAGTAGCCTGAGCTCAGAGCTGGCGAAGAACCGGGATCAGGTACATGAGGACAGAAGGTCTGTGGGATTTACCTTCTTGGTGGGGCAGGGGTGGGGGTGGGGTGCACAGCTCGAAAGGTCCAGAAGCCTTTTACGGCATCAGCCTGCTTTCTCCCTTATCTCGGCAAGGGCTCTGGGGCAGGGGGAGTGGTGGGGATGTAGGAATGCACGAGACCCTCCTCTGAGACTGGCCAGAAGCGGGAAAGAATCTGGGGTCCTGCCCCGATCTGGGAGTTTAGAAAGTAAACTTGAAATTGTAGCAGGTGCAATAATTCTAAAAGAAAAGCTAATTTAGTTCCCATTCTCTTCTGAGCCCTTGCTCTTCATCGGATGTGTCTTTGGAGAGGTTTTCCAACTCATATCATCTCATTTAATCCTCGAGACAGTAATGATACTAATACAGTGCCTCTTGATACAAGAGAAGGATCACTCAGGGAGGTTAATTCGCCCTGAGTCATAGCCAGTAAGTGACAGTCGACAGGTCAGGCCAGGTTGGCCCACCTTCAAAGCCTGTATTCGTAGCCTACATCAAAAGATTTACATCTTTTAGACCCATTCTCCCTCTTAAGGAACATACAATGGCCACCCAGCCACCCATGGCCTGAGGGGTGCCCGCCCTAAGCAGGGCATTCTCCTCAGCACCTTCCTGGACCCCAACCCCAGGTCCTCAACTCTGAATTCAAAGAGCCCTGAAAACCACAGGGTTTTTTTCTTAACTGTTTGGGCTGCAAACCTGACCTAAACTGACTCGAGGCTCTCTATGGTCTTTACTCATCCTTCTTGGAGCGGATCTTCTTAAGGTTCTCTGAAGTGTGTTCGGTGAGAGGGTGCTGCCCAGCCCCAGGAGGCGTTCCACAATGCAGTGTCTGTATGTGGAATCACTGTTCTAAAACCTGAAGACACTGTGAATTTGGAACCCATCCGGCCCGAGCCTTCTGGATAATGATCTGAGGTCGTGTCCACCCCGCGTTCTCGGGGAGTGCAGGTGCCCTGGGCCCACGAGCCCTGGGACCGAGCTTGGCTCTGCCCAGAGTCCAGCTCCAGAAATAGCCGAGCCTGGTCATTGGAGGAAGTACAGCTAAATAAACCTGAGGGTGAGGAAGAACACCCCTACACACACACACACACACACACACACACACACACACACACACACACACACCCAACATCTCAGAGTATTTGTATCCAGCCTGAAAATGGGAAGGAGGAGATAATAATTACCGTAAGCCCAGGCCAGAAGGTCCCTGAGAGGTCATCTCCCTCATTCTCCTGCCTCTAGGCAGGACTGAGGTCCATCGATTCATTATTGTTTTAAACAAGGATTGCTGATTTAATATTCAGGTTCTTTCTATGAGCCAGGCATTGGGTATACCAAGAAGGCACCACTTCTACCTTTCCAGGCGACTAGGAAAAAAGATTTCTGCTGCACTCCCCTCCCAGGCTGTCACTGCCAGACTCGCGTGTTTTCAGGGGCCAAGCCTCCTTCCCAGAGTCTAGTTTCAAACAAACTTCTTGTGTAGCAAAGGCCCTCCTGTGGTCTGCCTCCTGTGGTCTGTCCTGCTTGGCCTTTTGTCAGTCTCATCTTACTGAACACCTCACGTGTGTGTGTGTGTGTGTGTGTGTGTGTGTGTGTGTGTGTGTGTGTGTGTGTGTGTGTGAGAGAGAGAGAGAGAGAGAGAGAGAGAGAGAGAGAATAAGAATAAACATGAAAATAGGAGATGGCTGGCTGACCCCAAAATGCCTAAAAAATCTTAGAGACAGGAGAGTCACTCTCACTCTCAGATTGGCCCCCAAAACTGTGGCAGTGAATCTCCTTGTGCAGGGAGACAGCTCCTCACTTCCTCCTCCTGCCATCCCATCCTCTCCCTCACCCTTTGCTCTGTGCTATTTATTCTTCCATCACCTGGTGCCTGTCCCCTGCCCACAGCATCCAGCAGATTCAGTGTTGCTTGGATAAGATGTACCTCATCTACAAGCAGTTCAAGAAATCCAGGATGAGGCCAGGTGAGACATGGGACGAGAACATTTCTCGGGCTATCCACTTCTTCACTTCCTTCCTTCCCTCCTTCCTTCCCTCCTTTCTTCCTTTCTTCCTTCCTTCCTTCCTTCCTTCCTTCCTTCCTTCCTTCCTTCTTTCCTTCCTTCCTTCCTTCCTTCTTTCCTTCCTTCCATCCATCCATCCATCCATCCATCCATCCATCCATCCATCCATTCAGATATATTCGGTTATTTGTTTTGCTCCATCCGGGGTGGCTGCCGGAGGCTCACCATGTGGATGGTGCCATGTGGAGCCAGAGAGCAGCTGGTCTAAGGCTTACTGGCCACCAGCTGCCTACAGACCAGTGAGAGACATGAGGCCTGTACACCTGTGCCTGTTGCCAGGTGGGCGTCTCAGATGATGTGCATGGGGCATGCGGCAGCTGGAGCCTAGGCGCTCTTCAGAGAGAACCCTCACCTCTGCGGGACACCTTACAGCTCAAGGAGTGTTTTCCTGTCCATTGTGTCTTTAACCCACGGAAATAGTCAGGTTTCCCAGAAAGTGGAGAATTGGGAGAAATACCATTTGGAGTCACTGGGCCAGGCACTTTGCCTGGTTATCTGCTAAGCCTCACGAGGACCCTCTGGGCTGGGGCAGCGCTTTGACAGGTTCAGGGATGGGAAGCTGCTCGCCCAAGGTGACTGCCTTCTTGGGGCAGGGGAGGGTCCGGCCTGGGGGAGAGCTGGGCCTGGGGAGGGCTTGGTTGACTCTTGGGATTGGGGACCTAACATGCCAGGACCCAAACCCTGTTTCTCCCACCCCTGCCCCGAGCATTTCCTAATGTGCAGACTAAAGGTCTTGGGCTCCATTGCCAAGTTCTCTTCTATCTCTAGGATCATCTAAAAAGCGCTGTCCCATACACATAATGCCAGCCATGTAGGTACTTTGAAGTTCTGTAGTAGCCAAAATTTAAAAAGAGGAAAGACACAGGAAATATTTTAATAATACATTTTATTCAAACCAGTGTTTCCAAATTGTCATTTCAACGTGTAATCAATATAAATCCAGTTACTAAAGAGATACTTGACGTTCTCTTTTTTTGTGCTAAGTCTTCACAATCCCGCGTGTGCTCTATACTTAACAGCTCATCTATCTGAAAGCTAATTTTATAACATAGTGAAACACAGTCTTACCAAGATAATATAGCTGTGTTTCATAAGAAAAAAAAGTATTCTACTCTCCATCGGTTTTTAAATTAAATTTAATTTAATGAATTAAAGTAAAAATTCAGTTCCTCAGTCCAGCTAGCCCCCTGTCAAGAGCTCCACAGCCACATGTGCCAAGTGGCCACCAGATCTAGAAGGCGACCTTCCCTCCTCGACAGCCCAATCCTGCCTCGGCCTGGCCTCCGAGTGGGGCGGAGGCAGCACAGGAGACGGACGGCTGCGTCTCTCCTGTTCCTGAAAGCAGGGCCCTGGGCGCTAGTCTGGCCTGACACTCAGGTGGCCTCCTTTGCTGTGACATTAGGAGCACCTCAGCGGCTTTTCTGCCTCCATCACTGGCAGAATCCTGTGATCGCAACCCTTGTGAGCACCTCCCATGTACTGGGCACCGTTTTTATGTACTGGGCACCGTTTTTACGTGCTGTGTATGTTCCTAATTTGTTTAATGCTCGTAAAAGCTCCAGGCACCATTAGCCTCTCCGTTTTATAGATGAGGAAACTGAGACGCAGGCAGATTTAGGGAGTCCAAGCAATCTAGGTCCAGCTGCTTCTAACTACACCGTTTTACAGCCTCAAGAAGAGTTTTGTTTCTTCAAGAGTCCTTTACAAAATTTAAAAATGAACCAAGAAGAATAGCCGCTGGGTGTCGAAAGATGCCATTTTGATAAATAAATGCTCAGAAGTGAATAACAAAGCCCTTGTTTTCTACCCTCACGCCTGTCCTGTGTGTTACACGTGACAGATGAGGAAACAGACTCGCTGAGGGGAAATCACTCGTGTACAGCCCTCTGCTAATAGGATGCAGGGCTGGGACTTGCACCTCGGACTTCAAAAGTCCAGCAGGCTGAGAGCAGGACCTGGATGAAGAGCCCAGGAAGGAGACCTGTTAGGGATGTGAAGGGAGGCCAGCAAGGTGCCCTCTGCCCCGTGTCCTCTCGGGGGAGCTGCTGATGCACATGCCCATTTCTTCAAAGCCCAGGAGGGGGCAGCACCTCTCCAGGGCAGAGAACATCGGCACCGCCTCAGCCCTTCCAGCAAATGCGGCTGGGCCTGGAAGGGGAGGTAGAGGGTGGTGGCCTGGCTGATCCAGCTCTTTGCTGCAGAGCCCAGCTGGCTCTGCCTGCAGCTCGAATATCTTGGGATGAGGCCAACGGACTGTAGGCGTCAGTCACTCTGGGAGGGTTGTTGGCTGAGGGGCCGGCCGACATCCCTGAGGGCCCTCTCAACCACCAATTCTCACCTGGAGAGTTCGCCAGCCCCAGGTACATCCCTCCCTGGTCACAGTGCTTGGTTCACTCCTTCTGTCCTTCCTGATTCCACTGGGTTGTGCGCTCCCACAGAGCGGGGTCCCAGCCAGGCTGTCTTCATCTTGGTAGGTGTCCCCCAACACTTACGATTTTGCTGACTGTTTGAACAGGTGACCTCATTTCTGTCTGTTTCCTTCAGGGCTTGGCTACAATGAGGAGCAGATTCACAAACTGGATAAGTGAGTGGCCCGTCCCCCAGCAGGAGGGTGAGCAGGAGGGTGGGTGTCACCAGGGCAGAGCGAGTCTCTGTGCCAGACAAGAAGTGGTGAAAGGCCCCGATCACAGACCATAGCTGGGTAGGAGGAAGGCCGGGTCACCCTCTGGGGCAGCCGTCCGGAGCCAGGGGAGGAGACTGGTGGCAGGGTCGGGGGGAGGTTCCTCAGAAGCAGTCTCGATGGAAATGGGTTTCCTTCTGAACAAGGATTTCTTTTCCCGATTGTCCTCCCTGACTGACCACTTATGACTGACTCTTGCCTGAGCTTTCCTCTGGGCCTCCCTCTGCTCCTCTGTTCCCTGTACATTCTCATCTCCCTGATGTAATGCTCGTTTGGGAACCCACTCCCCTAGTTCTATACCCACCCCTGATAGTTCACACACATGCACACACGCGCGCGTGCACACACACACACACACACACACACACACACACACACACATACAACTTTCCAAAACCATTTCATCTTCCTGCTGGGGGTCGAGCTTGAGAGTGTGCATGTATGTGTTTTGAGTCCCCTGTCCTCCCATCTCTCGGTTGACATGCGCTGTGTGCCGGCCGCTCTGACTGCCAGGATCCCCATGTGTGAGCACCGTCCCCTGGGGAGAGCCAGCCCTGCCACGGGCTCAGGGGCTGGGCATGTGGGTGGTGGAGACTCAGAGGTGCTAGGCTTGTGCTCAGGGGGCTCTGACCACTCATCTCCGTGCCTCTGTTTCCCTGTCTTTTCAGGGTGAACTTTAGTCACTTAGCCAAAAGGCTCCTGCAGGTGTTCCAGGAGGAGTGCGTGCAGAAGTATCAGACGTCCCTGGTCACGCATGGCAATCGGATGAGGTAATACGCTGGCCCTCCCTCCGGAGCTCATGGATCCCAGAGCCCTTCTAGGCTCAGACAGCCCTGGCTTTGCAGAGCCCTGACTGAGGGGGAGGTGGGACAGAGGGACAAAGGCAAAGAAATGGTCGTTTTGCAGCCCTGGGTGGCCAGGCAGTCTGCTGGGTGATTCTATACCTTACTTAGCCTATTTAACCCACTGCATCTCCCCTGTGTAGAAGATACTATCACCCCATCTCACAGATGAGGCAATTGAGGCTCAGAGAACAGGTCTCTTCCTCAATACCAGAGAGCTAGTAAGTAGAGTCCCAGGACTAGCATATGAGTGGCACCGCCACTGAAATCTGGGTTCTTCCCAAAGCCCCAGGTGGTCATGTGGGAAAGTCCTGCCTCCCCGGGGAGAACACGAGGTCCCTCTGGGATGAGGACAACCAGTCGGGGAAGCAGGGGCAGGAGAGGTCCTTAAACAGAACCTCCTCGCACCCTGTCCCCTGTAGGAGATCGGGTTCTCCCTTCTCACAGGCCCCTCGTCCTTGCCCTGCCGGCAGGGGTGCTGGTTCCACCTGGTGACGGAGGGCAGTTTCCCAGGTGCTGCCTGTCCGAGGCCCGTGGGACCTGTGGGCTTGTTACGGGGCTCAGACCCAGGCACCCACCCACCCTCATGTTAGAATACAATGCCCAGCCCCTGCACCCAACTCACCCCGAATTCCGATTTAATTGCTGTGAAGCTCACTCGGGCATCAGTAGTTTCAATGCACCTCAGAGGATTCTACCGTGTAGCCAGGGTTGAGAACCAGCCACTGGTTGAAGCCATGGACGTAGTTTCCTTGTGACAATGTTCTTGATCACTCCCTCCACTGAGAGGATTCCTACACGAGCCTTGACCTTGATTTGCTCTGAAAATGGGAGCATGAGCAGTTCCCGTACTCAGTGTGGGCTGTCCTCCCTGGAGCCTGACCTGGCCTCACACTCACCTTGAATGGCCTGGTGACCTGGCCGGAGACCCAGCCCAGCCACATGTGTGTCCGCAGCCCCCACAGGGTTCTGCTGGGGCCCTCCCCAGCCTCAGTCAGTATGTGAGCTTCTTACAGTGGGGCAGGTGAGAGGTGAGGAAACACCTAGAAGAAGAGAGGCAGGAAGGGAGGCCAATGCCCGGGACCCACGGGCTCTGGCCTTTGCGTCTGTGTGGGAGCCTGAACCGCAGCTGGGTGGGCCCCGGCAAGAGCCAGCAAGTCCGGCTCTGATTTTCCGTCTGCTCTCTCGAGGTTGGTTCACAAGGCCAGGAACCACCTGCGCCTGGTCGGCTGCTCCGTGGCTGCCTGCAACACAGAAGCCCAGGGGGTCCAGGAGGGCCTCAGCAAGGTGAGAATTTCGGGGGCACCTGGGCTGCTGAGGGGAGCCAGGTCAATCTAGTACTCTAGGGGCACTCGGGTCGTTCTAGGGGCACCCCTGACTCTGGGTAGAGCTGCTCTTGGCTGAGTCCAAGCACATTGGTGTGGGCTGGAGTTTTCCGACCCACAGAGGTGCCCTGAGGTGGGGATGGAGAAAGAGTGGAGGGCACTGCCTGGTGGTCTCAGACGGAAGGTTACTGTGCGGGCAGAGCCTCCGCGATGCTGAGACCCCTTCCTCATGCCCTGTGCAGTCTGGGCGTCTTCAGGCCACTCCTGAGAGAGGCCATGTGAGCTCTCTGTGACCTTCTGGTCTGCCTTCTGCAAAGAGACCAGCTGGAGGAGCGCCTTCTGTGGCAACGGGAACAGAGTGGGGCTTCTCCTGGGAGAGCCCAGACGGGGCTCCCTCTCCCCTGGCGGGGCTGCCTCTCCCCTCGCGGGGCTCCCCGTCCCCTTGCGCACCCAGGCACAGCAGCAGCTGTGGCGTTGTTGTCCGGAGCTGGGGCTGGGCTGCTCCGATGTGTAGGTTGGAAGCAGAGCAGTTGGCAGTCGGACAGTTAAATCAGTCACGGACATGTGACTGTGTGACGGTGGCTGTGCCAGCTGCACTCCCGGGATGGGAAGGAGGCTCGTGGGTTCTGCTCCAGTGTTCGGGTGCTCCAGGGGTGCTGGCTGGGGGCTGTTGTGTTGCCCTTTTCTTACCGTCCTCCAGCACCTCCCCTTCCCCAAAGGTGAGCTGTGTCTTCCCTTCTGACTAAAGTGTGGTTCCCTCCAGATCCTTGACGGGCTGTCTCACCAGCTGCTTCAGGACAGAACAAAGGGGGCTCAGGCCTCACCACCCCCCGCAGAAACTTATGCCAGTCCTGCCCTAAGGGACCTAGGTGTCCAGTAAGTGCGGAAGAGAGAGGGGTGTGTGTGTGATGGGGGGCAGAGGGGGATGGGGTACCGGGCTGGGTGCTGAGGTTAGAGCTGCAGGGGTTTAGCCTCTTACCAGGCCTAGAAGTCGGGATAAGAGAGGCTTGGTGGTGGGCCTCCCGGGGAGGGGGTCCGGGCACCAGCTCTGGCCTCAGGCACAGCGCCTCTCCTGCCTCTGCCTTGGACAGCATGGAAGAGCTCTGTGAGAAGATGAAGCTGCTGGCCTTTGACCTCCAGGACAATAACCGCATCATTGAAGGGTAAGGGGTCCCCGTTGTGCCGGGGAGGGCTGGGGCCTTAGGCCACCCATGCCTCAGGGGCGCAGGGTCCCTGTACCCAACCCTGCAGATTGGATGACAGCTGTCCATGTTCCACATGGTCACGTTGGCACTTTGGCCTGTCCATGGGTGGTCGCCATCCTCCCAAGGTGGAGGCCTCCACTGTAGTCGTGAGGACATAGTGCAGTCAGAGATGGAAATTTCATCTAATTTTAAGCAATTGCTGTATGTCCAAAAAGGGAATTCATTTGACCTTGATGTAAGAGCATTCTCAGGAAGTCAGACAGAGAAGGGGGCTTGGGGCATGTGGATTTGTGGCTGAGAGTGTGGGCTCTGCCCGATGCCTCACCCGTCCTGACTCCGTCAATCTCCACACCCATCCTGAGAGAGGCGCTGTTTCATCTCCACGTCGTCTACTAGGAAACCGAGGCACGGAGCCTGAGTTAATTGCCCGAGGCCCGTGTTTCTCTGTCCTTGCTGGGCTCCTGGTCTGGGCAGACGCTCACAGGCACCCCCTCCACCCCCGAGCTGCAGGCCCAGCGTTAGAGACGCCACCTGCGGAGATTCCCCTCCTTAGGCAGGCGAGGGTCCTGGAGAGGGTGCTGGATTCTGTGCACCAGGGAAGCTCACAGAAGAAAATTGGAGTAACCAGCTTCTCATATAATCAAATAAGCACATCTGAAGGGGACAAAACCCTGCCGTCCAGTAGTGTCACTTCATAAAGCACATGTTAACACCAAAGAGAAGGAAGGACATCATCTCAAAATCAAGAGGGTCCTTGCCCTGAAGGTCAGTGGGCTTCACTCACACTCATACACACTTGTGCAGGCGAGGGTGAGGACACCCTCCCCATCATCCTCATATCTGTCACTTCCACATTTGGCACGGTGGAAAAGTCGGCAGAGATTACAACAGGATCTGACTCCTGACTGCTCCTTACCAGCTGCCTGACGCTGGGAGGTGGGTTCGGCTCTGAGCTTTAATTCCCTCCTCTGCTATGGAGGGATAATGACGCCTCCCTCGCGATGTGATCATAGGATTGAATAGGATGAGATCTGCAATGTGCTGGGGAGGGAGGACAGGACACATAGAGGGAGGGACTCACCCATGGTAGGTGTTCCCCAGAGGCCATGCCAATCTGGGATGCTAGAATTGGGGCCAGAGCTAGGAAGCCAGGGCAGAGCTGGTGGTCGTGTCCAGAGTTTCAGAGGGTCCGTGGGTTGAGGAGGCATTTCTTCCATGTCCCACTCCAGCAAGCGGGGAATCCATCCCCTTAAATACTCACAAAAAGGAGATTCGACAGCTTCTTGGAAAGCCTTTCCAAAACAGCCCTCACGGGCAGGAAGTTCTAATTTTAGTGCCAACATAAATTTTTCTTGCTCTGATATGTAGCCTATTTACAGATAGCTCAAAACTTTATTTTAGTGAATTTTCACTTCCTTATTCACAGCTGTAGCCAGAGAGAGTAAAGAAACTGTTTGAATTCCTTTCCCTCCTCCTCGCCCGGGCTGCATTGGATTCACCAGGGGAGCCTTTAAAAGTGCAGATGCCAGTGTCTTGCCCCAGAGATTCTGGGTGTGGCCAGGGGTGGGGGATTTTTATAAGCTTCCCAGCTGTGTAGTCAGGGATGAGAACCAGAGTTCTTGTCAGGGGCACGGAGGCCGCCAGAAAAGGGCTGAGGAGGCAAATGGCTCTGAGCTCCTGAAAGCTGAGTTGGGCCCTGGGTATGGCCTGCAGGCTCCTCCACCTGGGTAGCAGAAGCTAACCTGCCCCTTATATTACAGGTTAAGTAGGGTCCAGTCGGCTCCTGATGTCTGAGCTCCTTGGCGTGCACGCGGCATCCTGAAGCATTAGAATCATTCGAACACTGTCCTCCTGCCTACACTGTGGGACCCAACACAGGATGATACCTGGTCCCGTCTCATCAGCCTACCTCCCTCCTGGCCGACAGCTGGGAGATGTCACCAGCATTACCTGCCATTCTACGAGAAGCAGCGCACAGGACCTGGGACACCAGACCGTCTCTATCAGGACCCACTGCCTGTGCTGAACTTTACAGTTTATGTGGGCTCAGGTACAGCTCCTCCGGCACTCCGGCATGCACAGCTGAACCTGGCCGGGCCAAGGGGAGAAGAGGCATCAGGAGCCTCTCACCCCCACCTCTGGTTTACAAGGCTTTGCTCCTCAGGGAACAGACGGCAAGGCCTCCTGGGGTTTGGATCGGGTGGTGGAGGCTGGGTGCCGCTGGCCAGGGCTCTTTCCCTCCTCTCTCCATCTGGGGCACCACCAGGTTTGGGGATATGCAGCCAGCCGGGGTCGATAGTAGCCATGCTGTTAGCACAGGCCTGGAAGTCAGCGTCTTGAGATAAAAGGCCAGCACCTTGAAGAAATGGAATAAACGTGGGCAGCTTTTCTATTTCCGAGGGGCTCTTACTGGGCTGTGTGTGTCTCAGGGGAGGGACCTTGGCTGGGTGTGCTTGGCTTCCCAGCAGGCACAGGGGTGGGACCTGTGAGGAGAAAGATGGGGAAATAGAGATGGAACTGGTCACTTCCTGATTCCTGCCTTTCCCCTAAATGAGCCCTAATTTCAGGAAAAAGCTCAAGAGCGGTGGCCTCTAGCTAGGAGGGATTGCCTTCCCATTCCTTCTCTTCTCTTGACCCCTGTCATTTGGGAAGCTGTATAACAGGCCTGGAACTTTGAGAGAAAGAATTTTTTTTTTTTTTAACTTCAAATCCACCATCTAAGTGCTTACTCCTTTCCCTCCATCCCCCAACACTGTTCAAAACATAGGCTGTGTCCTAAATATGGGTTTGAGCACTACCATGGGTCATTTGGAGCATTCCCTAATTTTGTCTAGAATCTAGACTCGTACCTGGGCAAGGCATTCAGATTTGTGCAAATTTAGTCTTTTCCCTACAGTACCCACACGGTCCCTTAACTGGAGTTGGACTATACTCTTCTGGCCTAGGGGGGTTATGAGGAGGGGGCATGCAGTGAAGTAGCCCCAAGAGAGAAGAGAGAAATCCTTCCTGCCCAACTTCCTGGAGCCTCCACATCCTCAGAGGCCACTCTGCCTGATGACCCATTGACCCATCGACCCACGGGAGCAGAAGTGAGAGAGGAACCAGGTCTGACATCCTCCGTGCAGCTTCTCGTGGAAACACCAGCGCCCTCTAGAGGCCCAGGGGAGGGGTGCTGGGGGTTTGTTTGCATCAGGCCTAAGTGGCTTCGTGTGTGCCATTTGGGCCTGTTGCCCATGGGTCACTTAAGCCCAGTGGATTCCGATTCTGGGGCCCTAGGAGTCAGCTGATTCTTTGATGCCCCTGGGTCTGGCCGCCCCTGGTATCTTTGCCGGCGTGAGTCATGGCCCTGCAGGGAAGTCACAGTGGGTTTTCCCTGGCAGCTGTGGCTGCTTCTGGACTCGAGGTGCTTGGTGGAGCTCAGCAAGAGAGCCAGGGGATCCCTGAAAGCCAACTTCAGATTGTTGGGGGATGATATGATCCAGGCCCCACGATCTCATGAGCTAAGCCCAGCAGGGGACATACCCAAAGGGCTCACTTCATCCCTGTGCTAGGCAGAGCCACCAACATGGGTGCCTTTACCCATCTAAAGGTCCACAGAGCTGCTTGTTCCATCTCAGCAGGGAGTGGAGAACTGGACCAAGGCCCTTAGCCGGGAGAACTGTGTACGATTCTCAGGTGTCTGTCTGAAGACCTCTTAAGCTTCCCTCTCTATTCTCTGTAGTGATTCCTATCATAACACGTACGACGAAGAGCCCGTTTAGTCCCTGGGATGTGAAGTGAGCGCCTGAGGTGAGCCGGGTGACTAAGGCGCATTGCCTGCCCCTGTGGCGCTCACCTCGATGGGGACAGGCATTTCAGTATCATGACAGCACTGAGACGGGAATGCACAGCTCGAGTGCAAACACGTCTGTCATCACAGGGCAGGGCGTTTAGTTCAGCCCGGGAAGGTGTCAGGAAAGGGCTTGGGGAGCAGGTGGCGCCATGTGGGGGCTTGGCAGGTGAGCTGAGTTACCTGGTAGACAAGGCATGGAAGGCATCCCGGCAGCGGGACCAGCACCAGCCTCGGCACGGAAGGAACTACGGGTATTCGTGTCTCTGGGGAGTTGGTGGAAGTGGGAAGTCGGTGTTGATGAAAGGGAGGAGCTAGACCCAAAAGGCTGCACCAAGGAACCTGGTCTTTTCCACAGGAGTCCATAGAAACAGATTTTAGTTCAAGTCCAACTGGTATTTTAAAGATATATCTCTTTGGAGCCTGTGCAGAGGGTAGATTGAAACACTGTGCCTCAGTTTCCTCATTTGTAAAATGGAGATGACAATGTGAGTTCTCCATGTGTCCCCCCACCCACCTCGGCTATGAGGCCCCTGCTCAGGGCTTGTCAAGAAACAGAAGCTCGCGTCCCAGAGAGGCTGTCGGTGGCTCAGATCAGTCACAAATATCTGGGAAGTGTCCACACAGTGTTCAGATTCACAGCCTCTTAAAACAGGCTGGTTCAGGTTTAAAGGGGGTCTCACTAGAAAGACCTGGGGGGCGCATGTCCCAGCTCCCCCGGGGGGAAGTGTGGCCAGCTCTGGAGGGCCTGCTGCTGCTCTCTGCACCCTGGAGCTGCCGGTCGGCAGTCTCTGTGGCTCTCAGAATCAACGCAGTTTCTTCTTTATAGGCTGGTGTCCGGGCTCCACACAGCTTCCAGGACCCCACGCACCTCCTGATTCCACAGGTCAGGGCGTGGCTCAGGGGCCTGCATTGCTGATGAGAGTCCCTCGTATGGCTATGATTCTTACACAAGCTAAAGTCAGAACAGTGAGGCAGAGTGCACAGATGTCCTGTGGAGGACATGTGAATGGCCCAGCATAGGTGGGTGGGCAGTAGGTGGCACATTGAACTAGGCGCCACCCCCACTCTGACAGCCAAGGCAAGGAAGCCAGTGCAAGGGACAGAAAAGATGTCCACACTGGCCTGGCCACTCTCTTACTGGACCCACTTTGCTCTTACTTAGCTGGGGAGGCCTCAAAGGACTACTGCCACTGGTCATTTTGGGTTCCCTTCCAAACTGCTTCCATGATTTTGTAAAAGTTGAGATTCCTGGCTTCTCATCCCTCCGTCTCATAAAGCATCCTGATCCAGGCCCCCCATGGGAAGTGGTAAGGAATGGGCCAGGATGACCCGAAGTCACTTCAATTTTATTTTCCTTGGAAGCTCAGAATTACAAGCAGCAGCCACTTGAGGCCATTGGGTCCTTTCCACATACCCTTTGCCAGAGAGAGGGAGGGAGTGAGATAAGAGATGGGAGTGAGGGAAGGAGAGAGAGTGGGAGGGACAGAAGGAAGGCTGGAGAGGAAGGGAGGGATGGAGAGGGAAAGGGAGGAAGAAAATGAGTGGGGAGAAGGAACAGAAATGAGAAGAACAAGACAGAGGCCTAGAAGAGAGAGAGGGGTGCGGGTGGTGGGCGAGGTGGGAGCAGGGCTAGCCTGTGAGGTCATCTGGGCTGCTCCGCTCCTGCTGGTGTGTCACAACCCCAGTCCATGGCTTCCTGCCACAGCGATGGGCCCAGGACTGGCTTAGTGCTGGAATGCAAGTGGCTGTGACTTGGAGCCTCCCTTCTGGCTGAGGAGAAAAAGCTGCTGACAAATCTGCCTGGAATATCTGAGTTTTTCCAACACGGAAAGGAGAAACACACACACGCAAACAAGCCTTATCATAAGCCTGGCAGAGTGGCCTGGGATAGAAAAATTCCATAGCTGAGACAGACAGACGGAGGCGGCACCAAGAAACTGCTTAAAAACGAGCCCCACCCACCCCCACCCTGCCGTGACCCCCTTCCAGGAGCCCTCATACGCCCGCTCACATCCCCATCCTGGTCTGCTCTTCTTGTCCCCAAGCACCGTCAAGGATCTATATGATATCCGTGGGAGCGCTTGATTTGGTGACACAAAGAAAGCGCATCCCTCTGGGGGGGGGGGGGCGGGGCGGTGACCTAGCCATCCTCACCCCTGGCCAGTTACGAGCACCTGGAGACGGAAAATCCACCCAGGGACCAGTAACTTTGGAGGATGCACATGAATCTTAACTGGAGTTCCCACTTCCACCCAGGCTCCAGCAGTCCTGTTCACCCCAGACTGGACAATTTCCTCATCTCCACCCCCTCCCCAGATGTCAGGCTCGAAGGGATGAAGGGATGTTAAGAGAGAAGTCCTGGATTAGGTAGAGGGGGCGGAGCTGACAGCTGGGTTCATGTCACTAAACATTTAACGAGCGCCTCTGTTTGCCCTGAATGGTGTGATCAAAAAGACTAACGAGACCCAAGTGAGGGAGGCGATAACGTAAAATTTTCACGGTGATTCATACTAGGATGAAATGACTAGGAGAGACCAAGTGGGGATGAGAACTCAGAATGAGTTCTCAGAATGAATTAGGTCCGGGTGACTCTGGGAAGACACTTGGACTAGACCTAGAAAGCTGAATAAGATTTGATAGGGAAAGAAAACTAGGGTATGATTTTGCTGGTCTTTAAACTGCAACTACAAAGTGAAACCAGAGATTTTTAAGCACTGTCCCTTTAATACACCAGCTGTACAGGGCAAAGGAAAAATCACGGATTTGAGTCCAGACTCTGACACCTCTTTGGGCCAGTCACATGACTTTTTTCATTTGTAAGATAGGGATGGCAGCCGGCCATGAAGATGAAGTCATTCGAGCCAAACGTGCCCACCACGTAGTAGGTATTCGATGCATATTTCTTGAGTAAATATGTATAACATGTAGCATTTTACAAGAGACTTTCAAACACATTTTAATTCCCTGACAATGTTTTGTCATGGTCCCTGCTCATAGTCTAGCAATGGAAGGTATTACACATCGCAAGTGACATCTTCCTTGGGAGGCTGAGCTGTGTGTGTAACAAGCTGCCCAAGAAGGGAAGGAAGTAGCTCCGAGACCCAGAACCCCACAGTCAACAAGGGTCAGAGTGTTTTCTCTTGAATGCCTAGGGTGGGGTCACGTTAATCAAACGCTCTTATGAAGTACGGGCCATTATCCAGACTTACCGAGTCAGTCCCTGGAGGTTAGGTCTGGGAACACATACATTTAGAACAAACTCATGTTCAGACAGTTTGGGAAAGTTGGGGGCGGGGGCTGTTGTACCTCCTGTTCCCTCAGCCTGGACCATCCTTGCTCAGAGAGACATGGCTTACTCCACTGAAGTTGGTGTTTAAATGTCTGCTCCTCAGAGACCACCCAGTTTAATATTAGACACTGTCACCTTCTAGCCTCTGAATGTGCCTCATTTTTCACCCTAGTGCTTACAACCTGACTTTATATTGCACTTAAGGTTCTGTGTTTATCATCTGGCTCTGCTACTAAAACGTAAGCTTCAGGAAGGGCTCCATTTCACTGTTGTGCCTTTAGCACCTAGAACACACCTGATACATCATGGATATTACTTACTTATTAAATGAATAGCTGCTCTGTGCCCTTCAAGACTGCTGTGGCCATTAGTGCTGTTTGCCAAACACTCCCAGCCTCCGCCTGTTCTGAGCACACCGCAGAGCTGCACTTCTTGCTCCCCTTGCAGAGTGCGCTGCGTAACTAGTTCTGGCCCGTGAGCCTGAGCGGAAGTGAGCAGAGCTTTTAAAGGCTGACGCGGGACCCTCTGGGCTCTCTCCGCTTCCCTCTGGCACCCGTGACTGGCGGCATTAGATGGAGTGGCTACTCCATCAGCCTGGATCCCTGAGTGGCTTTGGTGAATGGTCCCCCCGCCAGTTGGCAGAGGGCATGTATGTGGATGAGAAAGAAGTCTCTGGTTTAAAGACACAGAGATTTGGAGATTGTTTATTACTGCAGCGTAAGCTAACCTGTCCGGACAGGTCCAGTGATCCTGTGCAGAAAGTAGTGCTGTTGGAATCACTGGGCGGTCCCTAAATGCTTTGGGGATTTCAGGAGACTTCAAATGTCTCAAAGCCAAACAAAACCAAGAACTTCCCCTTCAGAAAGTTGGGCCACATCTGTTCTTCCTTTTTCCTTCCTACTAGGAAGCACAGCTGGGAGTTAGGAGACAGCTTTGAAACAACTCACCCAAAGGGGGAACCGATGCTCTCTGGGGCCACCTCAGAAGTGACTTCACACACTGACCACACACTCAAACTCACTGTCATGATCCTTCCCCTTGGTTAAAAATAAAAACAGCATACCCACTCTTCTGGGAGTGAGTCACAAGCAGAAAAAAGGTCAGTGGCTCTGGGCCAAGAGGATCAGCTAATGTAGGGAAAAAACTCTAACTGGAGGTGTCTCTACGCTGCGCTGCGGTCTGACCCTTGTAGCCTGGATGACAAAGACCAAGCCAAACGATGTTCAAGTTCAAGCATCAGGCATTGCCCTGACCCTACAGTGAGAATCGAGTTATTTTTAGTATTTCCCTGGGGAGGGAGGAATGAGGTGTGTGTGTGTGTGTGTGTGTGTTGTAGGAGGGGGATGCTCTTTCAAAGAAGAAGGGACAGGACTGGGCTGGGAGTGATAGCATCAGAGGAGCAAGGCTCAGACAGGGAGCCTCATACTGGGTTCAAGGGAAGCAACTACTTCAGACCTCAATTTCTTGGCTCCTAGAAATGAACCTCAAGATAAACTTGATAAACTTTTGGATCAGTTACATGAAGTTATGTTATTTCTATTTTCATCTCTGTTTCCATCCCCGAAGTCAAATGTATGGCTCTGGTCCTGCATGGTCTTCCCCCAACTCAGTGCTGAGGGCAGCCACCACCCCTCCTCCTGCTGCAGAGCCCCCTCGGGAAGACAAACCAGAGCACTTTGCTCTATAGCCCAGGCAACTGGGAAGGGGCTTACGCCTGATTATTCCAGAGGGTCCCCAGTCACCCAGGACCAGAAGAGACACTCATCCCATGAGCCTCTCTATCCAAGGACTCTGGCCTAGGCTACCTGGACTTATGCCTGGGGAGTCGGGGTGCGGGGGTAAAGGACAGAGATGTGATTGTTGGAAACTATCGCACAACTGGCCTTTCAAAACTGGCCTTCCAGCGATGAACTCTTTGCCAGGTCCTCTCTTCTCCTTGCCACACCAAGCTGGCACCCAGAGCTCACATTGGGTCCACACCATGAACTTGAGCCAGCCCACTGCCCTCCTGGAAGGGAGTGAGCACCAGAACGAGTCTCGAGACTGTGCGAAAGGATGGATAACACAGGGTGGATACAAGCAAATATTTATATGCAATACAGGTTTCTGCATAACCCAGAGAGCCTGCTTGCAGAAAAAGTGAGAGAGATGGGAATAGGAGAGCGGAAAGGCATACTGCACTCTCTGTTTTAAAACATCCAGCAGAAAGCATTCTTGAACAGCCCTGCCACTGGGTTTTTCTCAGTCATGTCTCACTGAACTTCACCTGCCTTGGGGGAAAAGGAGAAACCCATTCTCTTATCGCCACCTTAGATCTGGAGCTGTAGAGTCCTTGGACCAGCAGCATGGACACCACCTGAGAACTTTTTAAAAATGGAAAATCTCAAGCTCCTGCCCCAGATCTGCTGACTCAGAAACTGTGTGTGTGTTTTGGGGGCGACAGGTGGGGGAGGAATCTGTGATTTAACAAGCCCTCCAGGTGACTGCCCTGCATGCCGAAGTTTGAAAATCACTGATGTAGAGGAAGCAAATTTCAGACAGGGGACAGGAAAGGTAGTGGGCAGGGGACAGGGGAGTGGCTGGCGGCTCCTGCCTGCCTCTCAACTCCTCTTTGTAGCACTGTGGCAGTGGACGCCGGGGGTCATTCTCCCGGCCTACCACCTCATGACCTGAGCAGCTCCAGCCTCTGGTGAGACTCAGAGACCCTGCAACATGTCCTCTGCTGCAAATGCAGAGGACTCTATGACCATTCCTGCCATGAGGAACAAAGCAGGCTGGGAATTCCCTGGCCACTAGGCTCTGGAAATGTTAGGAATTACCTAAAAATTACTGCGGGGGCGGGGAAAACAAAAAGCAAAAGTGAAGATCCCCCCACCACACACTAGGGGGAGACCCAGCCTGGGAAGAGCCGGGGGAAGCTGAGGTCCAGAAGAATTTAGACTATTCCCAAAGTTGGCTGCGGTGACCTCTGATAAACCAACCATTCCGAAGCCGAGTTTTAAAGGGACAGGCAGTGAGTGATCACTGAGTCCATATGGTGGGGCTGGCGAGGACTGCAAAAGCCTGTCTCCCCACCCCCAGACCAATTTACAGTCAAGAAAATCGTAGAGGCTAAGGAGGGCCCAGGGTCCAGTGGCTGGTCTGTGTCAGGACACTGGTTCCGAGATCCAGTGGTCCTGTTTCCTCACCAGGAGAGACGGTCAGGACCCGCTACATAATTTGTGCGGCCCTTCATTTAAAAATTATGAAGACTATCAAGACGGTGACAACAGAGCATGAAAGTGGGGGCGGAAGATGACGTAGTGGTCGTGGTGCAGGTAGCAAAGGATCCGTCATTGGGGCCCACAGGTGAGCTGTCCATACCAAATGCAAAGTAGGGCTTTGTGTGTGTGTGCGCGTGGGGGGTGTGCGCGCGTGGGGGGTGTGCGCGCGTGGGGGGTGTGCGCGCGTGGGGGGTGTGCGCGCGTGGGGGGGCGCAGTTATTTCCACGGTAGTTACTGGAGCAGCTTTGGGAGGACCACGGTTTCATTGGGGGAGAAAAGCTCCCCCAACTCCAGGGCCGCCAGAGCGTCCTCACAATCCAGCGTCCAGATCACCCCAACCCCACTCTTCCGGGAAAGAAGTATCTTACCCAGCAGGGCAGCTGACAGGGGAAATCCAAGGAGAGTGAAAGTCGCACGAGGACAGCGGGGGCGGCTCCCCCGGGTCCGCGTCTGCAGCGGTACCCCCGCGCGCGTCCCCCTGCGTCACGCGACTCCGCGCGGCTGCGGGAGCGCGAGCGGGAGCCGAGTCTCTCGGACCCGCGCGGGGCTCGGCTCGCCTAGCCCCGGCTGGGTCGAGGGGAAGAGCAATGGGGCACATCCCTTGGGTGCTCTCCCTGGACCCCACCCCCTGCTAGCGCCTGAGCCCTTCCTTCCGCCTGCCCCCCTCGCCTGGGCGTGCTGGGGTGCGGGTGGGGGTGACCTGGTGTGGGGGGCGGAAAGTGATGGGCGAGGGGCAGAGGCGGGGCTGAAGGCAGACGGCGCCCTCCAGAAATGTCTCTTCTGAGTTGTACCGCATAGAGCCTTCCTCATGCGAAAGCCTGCGGCTGCCCCCGCTTTCCAGCCCGCTTCCTGGAGACGCCCCGATATCCACGCGCGCTCGGGCGCCTCCCACAGCCAACCTTGCGGCTGGGTCGGCCCGTGGTTCCCAGGGGTCGTCCTTCCTTCCTCTCCCGAGTCTCCCCGCCCCCGCCCCGCCCCGCCGCCTGCGGTCCCTTTAAAGGCCGCTGGTCTGGGGCCGCCCTCCTCTCGAGGAGGACTCGGGAGAAGCGCCGCCGCCGCCGCGCGCCGGGCATGGCCATGGCGTCCCCGGCCATCGGGCAGCGCCCGTACCGGCTGCTCTTGGACCCAGAACCGCCGCGCTATCTGCAGAGCCTGAGCGGCCCCGAGCCGCCGCCGCCGCCGCCGCCGGGCAGGTCCTCGCGCCGCTGCGCCGCCGCGCCTCTCTCCACTGCGCCCGGGGCGCACGAGGGGCGTGGTGCCCGAAGGGCTGCCCGCGGGGACGCGGAGCCCCCACCCCGGGCCTCCCGCCCCGCTCGCCCTCTCCGGCCCGGACTGCAGCAGAGACTGCGGCGGCGGCCTGGAGCGCCCCGACCCCGCGACGTGCGGAGCATCTTTGAGCAGCCGCAGGATCCCCGCGTCCCGGCGGAACGCGGCGAGGGCCACTGCTTCGTGGAACTGGCACTCCGGGGCGGCCGAGGCTGGTGTGACCTGTGCGGACAAGAGGTGCTGCAGCACGCGCTGCGCTGCGCCAGTGAGTACGAGGGCCGGGCAGGGGAGGCGCGCGCGGGAAGACCGCAGTCCGTGGGCGAGGAACTGCGGGCGGCTGGGGCAGGTAGACCCGGCATTGCCTTCCCAGGCTCCAGGAGCGATCTCGACTTCAACGGAGGGAGATGAGCCCTGGAGACTCTGCTTCTTAGTCCCCTGCAGGGTATCCTTTAGGGACTGCCTACTGCCCAGATAGAGTTTGGCGGTATTTAACAAATACCTTTTCTCCTGACAGGTGCATGCCTTGCTCCCCCCCCCCCCCA